>CM061257.1:175789434-176266934 GCA_030848825.1 Tadarida brasiliensis | reverse complement strand
AATTATATATCTGCCAGTATGGTTGTAATAGAGGTAGAATTTTCAATCAATGATAAAAAGATAATTATTCCATAAATGGCCTTAGGCAATTGACTAACCATTGTCGGGGAGGAGACTCAGAGTTGGATTGCTATCTCTTTCATGACACCAAAACAAACTCCATGGATCAAGTATTTATGTAAAAAATGCAATTATAAAATTATTGGGGGAAAAAATGATCTCACAGGGAATGTTTTTCATTCTTTCCCCTCAATTTCATTGAGGAATAATTGAAAAGTAATTGTATACATTTAAAACATACATACACATTGGTGGAATGCTTCCAAGTTCAAGATAATTAACACATCCTTCACCTCACATTGTTATTTTTTTTGTTTGTGTGCTGAGAATGCTTAAGATCCACTCGCAGCAACTTTCAAGTACACAATACCAAATTATTAACTAGTAACCATGCTGTATATTAATTAGATCCTCAGAACTACTACTACTTATAACTGAAAGTTTGTACCCTTTGACCTCTGTCTCTCCATTTCCCCCAGCCCCTGGCAACCACAATTCTATTCTCTGTTTCTATAAAATCAGCTTTTCTTCTTTTTAATTTTCCACATATAAGTGATACCATCCAGTATTTGGCTTTCTCTGTCCGGCTTATTTTACTTAGCATTATACCCTCCAGGTTCATCCATGTTATCACAAATGGCAGGATTTCCTTCTTTTCATGGTGGAATAATATTCCATTGTATGTACATATAGACAACATCTTCTTTTTTGAAAATATGTTTTTATTGGTTTTTTAGAGAGAGAGGAAGGGAGAGATAGAAACATCAATGTGAGAGAGAAACATCCATCAGCTGCCTCCTGCACGCCCCCTACTGGGGGTTGAGCCCACAACCTGGGCATGTGCCCTGACTGGGAATCAAACCAGGACCTCTCAGTCCATGGGATGATGCTCAATCCACTGAGCCACATTGGCTGGGCGAGTCCACGTCTTCTTAATTCATTCATCCCTTGTTGAACACTTAGGTTGTTTCCGTATCTTGGGCTATTGTGAATAATGCAGTGTAAATGGGATTGCTGATATCTCTTCAAGAGAGTGATTTTATTTCCTTCAGATATATACCAGGACGTGGGATTGCTGGACCATGTGGTAGTTTTAGTTTTAATTTTTTGAGGAACTGCCCTGGCCGGTTTGGCTCAGCGGTTAGAGCGTCAGCCTGAGGACCAGAGAGTCCCGGGTTCGGTTCCCGCTAAGGGCACGTACCTCGGTTGCGGTTTGTCCCTGGTCCGGTTGGGGTCATGTGGGTGGCAGCCACTCGATGTGTCTCTCGCACAGATGTTTCTCTCTCTCTCTCTTCGTCCCTCTCTCCCTCCCTCTCTATCTGAAGATAAATGCAAAAATGTCCTCGAGTGAGGATTAAAAAAATAATAATTTTTTGAGGAACTGCCATACTGTGTTTAATAATGGCTATACCAATTTACATTCCCATGAGCACTGTATATCCCCCACAAAGCATTTGTTATCCCTTGTCTTTTTTTAATCCTCACCCAAGGATATTTTTCCATTTATCTTCAGATTGAGAGAGAGACAGAGAGAGAGAGAGAGAAACATTGATGTGAGAGAGACACATCAATTGGTTGCCTCCTACATGACCTGACCAGGGCCGGGGACGAACCGCAACCAAGGTGTGTGACCTTGGCCAAAATCGAACCCACGACTCTTTGGTCCAAGAGCCAATGCTCTAACCACTGAGCCAAACCGGCCAGGGCATATCCCTTGTCTTTTTTATAATAGTCATCCTAACAGGTATGAGGTGATGTCTCATTATGGTTTTGATTTGCATTTCCCTGATGATTAGTGTTGTTGGAGCATCTTTTCATATGTCTACTGGCCATTTGAATGCCTTCTTTGGGAAAATGTCTACTCAGGTCTTTTGTTCATTTTTACTTTTTATCCTCACCTGAGGGTATGTTTTATTGATTTTAGATAGAGAGGAAGTAGGTGGGCGGGGGGGTAGAGAAAGAGAAACATTGATATGAGAGACACATTGATCAGTTGTCTCCTATACACACCCCTACTGGGATCGAACCCACAACCTAGGTATGTGCCCTGACCCAGAATGAAACCTGCAACCTTTTGGTGTACAGGATGATGTTCCAACCAAACGAGCCACCAGCAAAGGCCTTCGCTCATTTTAAATTTGGATTATATGCTCTTTTGTTATTAAGTTGTAAGAGTATGTGCTTTTCTATGCAACACAGAAATATTTAAAACTCTTAAAAAATTAATATATTTGACTTTAAAATTTTTGTGTGGTGAAAATAATGTGAACAAAGTCAAAGGCAGGCAACCTGGGAAAAATCATTTACCTCCTGTAACAAAGAGGACATTTTCTTAATATATTCATTATTATAGTATTTATGTAATCACAGTTAGAAGAGAGACATACTTTTCACTGTATAATCTTGATACATACACATACAGAAAACTGGATTAAAAATATTTGTTACTTGCCCAGCCACTGTGGCTCAGTGGTTGAGCATCGACCCATGCACCAAGAGGTCTCCAATTCAATTCCCAGTCAAGGCACGTGCCCAGGTTGTGGGCCAAATCCCCAGTGGGGGGCATGCAGGAGGCGGCCAATCGATGTTTACTCTCATCAATGTTTCTCTCTCTCTCTCCCTCCCCCTTCCTCTCTCTCTCACATCAATTAAAAAAATAATAATAAAAATAAAGTATTTGTTACTTGAAAAATAGTACTACTATAGTTAAAGACACTAGAGGGTACTATAAGAATACATTTGAATGGATCCTTACTTTCTAAATACTGTTAAGTATAGCAAAAGTGATTTTATGGCTTAATCAGAAGTTTATTTATGGGAGACTTGTGTTCATTTTCTTTTCTTAGCCTACATGTATGGAACTTCCAGAGGAACTGCTTCAACTCAGGGACTTACAGAAACAGCGCAGAGAGAGAGCTGAAAAAGAATATAGGATGAATGCCCAGGGACTCCTAATAAGGACAGTGCTATATCCAAAGAAATCATCGACGGAGACAACAAGGAAAGAGGAAAAAGGAAGAGGTTTCTTACTTTGTGAAAATTCTAGGCTAGATAAAGCCCCAAGTTTTACATCTCATGAGGATGGAAATTTGCTAAAAGAAGAAGCTAAGAGTAAACAAACTACAACAGAACCTCCACATTTACCTCCCATAAAGCAAGAAGTACGTGAGGATTCCAGTAACAAAGTTATTTGCCCTGAGTCAGAGGGATTGGAGGACCAAAGAATAAATCAGAAAGAACACCTTAAGATACCCAAACAGGAATTTCAAGCAAGTTTATCTTTGAAAGAGGAGATAGAACAGTTACTGATGGTGGAAAATAAGGAAGATCTAAAACATACAAAACAAGATGTTTCAGTGTCTCTTTCCCTTCCTCAGGAAATCAGAGTGTCTCCAAGTGATACCTTCCATCCTTTTAGAAAAGCTATGCTTCCTACACTTCCTCCCTGTCCAGCTTTGGAGGAGACTGATTCCTGGATAAATTCTTCTTCAGATCTGCCTTAGAGATCTGCAGTTTGTTCTTTAGGCCACAAAGGTGGCTCATTTCCGCTACCATCAGGGCTTTCCTCAGTGCTTACGTTTCTCATGTTATAAATTTAGTTATGCCTCAGTCACAGGCTTCAGGGGAAATTATATCCTCTTGCTTACTCCCACATTCCTGGAATTTGATTAGGATGGAAATCAATAAGTTAAATAATAGAAAAAGGAAATTTTTTTATTATATCACTGGGCAGAAGAACTGTTCCCAGTGGCCAGAGTGAATTATTTCTCATAATTTGGATTTAGAGGATTTGAAAAAAGGAAAAATCTTGGGCTTAATACCTCAAAGAATCTATTCTTTTAAAATTTTGTGGTTTTTTGGTTTGAAGAGGGTCGGTAAAACTCTCAGCCTTAAGTTTAAAAATAAGTGGTACCTGACAACTGTATTAGTTATTTTTGCCTTTTTTTATGCCTCATAGTTCTTTTAAAAATTATTTATTTAGCCCTGGCCGGTTTGGCTCAGCAGTTAGAGCGTCGGCCTGCGGTCCAGAGAGACCTGGCTTCGGTTCCCGCTAGGGGCACATACCTCGGTTGCAATTTGTCCCTGGCCCTGGTTGGTTGTGCAGGAGGCAGCCACTCAAAGTGTCCCTTTCATGTCGATGTTTCTCTCTCTCTCTCTCTTCCTCTCTCTCCCTCCCACTCTATCTGAACAAAAAATGGAAAAAAAATGTCCTCAGGTGAGGATAAAAAATATATATATATTTATTTCTTTCTTTCTTTTAGAGAAGAAAGAGAGAGAGAGAGAGAGACATCAATTTGTTGTTCCACTTATGCATGCATTGGTTGATTCCTGTATGTGCCCTGACTGGGGATCAAACCCTCAACCTTGGCGTATTGGGGCAACACTCTAAATAACTGAACTATCAGGCCAGGGCTCTTTTTGTCTTTTCAAAATATTAACTTTAGCCTTGGCTGATTTGGTTCAGTGGTTAGAGCATCGGCTCGTGGGTCAAAGAGTCTCAGGTTCAATTCCCAGTCAAGGGCACATACCTTGGTTGCAGGTTTGATCCCTGGCCACAGTCAGGGTTGTGCAGGAGGCAACCAATCAGTGTGTTTCTCTCACATAGATGTTTCTCTCTCCCTCCTACTTTCTCTAAAAATCAATGGAAAAATATTCTCGGGTGAGGATAAAAAAAAATTTAAGTTGTTAATTATACCTAAATAAAGCTGAAAAAAATAACTATTTTTGAATTTTGAATGTTTTGTCTGTCTTATGTCGTAGACAAACAGTAGTTAATGTTTTTATAGGAAGCACTATTCCAGTTTTAATTTCAGTCTATTTACTTTTAGAAGATTTTGTCCATTTTCTTAACAAAGCTGGAGCTTCTTTTGAGTATGTCTGTTATGTAAACTTGAAGTTTGATTCCACTCGATTAGTTTGGAGTTGTTATACTTTCTTAAGGTGAAAGGAAGGGAGCTTGTACCAAGCCTTTTATTATATTGATACTTGCAAGTTGCTCACATTATTTTGTGTACAATAACCAGTAAATCTGTTTTGACGTTAGGTCATCTCTTACATTTCTTAATTGGGTCAGGGTAGGAATAAATTGGAATGTGTCTGGATTTATAGGTTCAGAGTCCAGTTTAGAAATGTGTAATTAGATGTTTACAGTACTCTATTATTTATTGTACTTAGGGAAAACTTAGGGACAATCTATGATTAAGAACATCCTTGTGTGCATCAGCTGATTCAATTATAAATTCCACTGAAAGCAGAGCTATGCCCTTCCAAACTCCAGAGCCCAGATCTAGTCTAAGGTTAAGATGAAGGCAGGCCCAAGAGCAGTCAGCTCAGCCTGCATTTGCTGTGTCTCACTTTGTCCTTGAAGGTCACTTGGGGCCAAGGTAGTTTCTGGTTCATCTTGGGTGAATGCAGCTTCAGGTTAAGCCCAGAATGTGATTAATCTAGGTTTACTCTGGAAAGGGCATGAATTCCTGTAAAATTCCTGGAATTGACTTATATATTTTATATATATATTATATATATATTATATATATAAATTTTTATATATTTTAGATTTATATATATATATATATATTCTTTATATTTAAAAAAGGATTCTTGCCCAGCCAGTGTGGCTCAGTGGTTGAGCGTTGACCCATGTACCAAGAGGTCACCAGTTCGATTCCCGGTTGGGGCACATGCCCAGGTTGTGGGCCAAATTCCCAGTGAGGGGCATGCAGGAGGTGGCCAATCAATATTCTCTCTCATCGTTGTTTCTATCTCTCTCTCCCTCTCCCTTCCTCTCTCTCTAAAATCAATAAAGAAAATTAAAAAAAAATTTTTTTAAATAAATAAATAACAAAGGATTCTTGCCCAGCTGGTGTGGCTCAGTGGTTGAGTATTGACCCATGCACTGAGAGGTCCATGATTCAATTCCTAGTCAGGGCACATGCCCAGGTTTCAGGCTCGATCCTTAGTAGGGGGTATGTAGGAGGCAGCTGATCAATGTTTCTCTTTCATTGATGTTTCTATCTATCCCTTACCCTTACTCTCGCTCTAAAATTAAATAAAAATATAAAACATTTTTTAAAAATAAAGCTCTGGTGCTCGCTTCAGCAGCACATATACTAAAATTGGAACGATACAGAGAAGATTAGCATGGCCCCTGTGCAAGGATGACACGCAAATTCGTGAAGCATTCCATATTTTTGGTTGGTCGTGCGAGTGGCAGCCACTCGATGTGTCCCTTTCACGTCGATGTTTCTCTCTCTCTCTTCCTCTCTCTCCCTCCCACTCTATCTGAACAAAAAATGAAAAAATGTCCTCGGGTGAGGATAAAAAAAAAAAAGCTCTGGCCGGTTTGGCTCAGGGGTTAGATCGTCAGCCTTCGGACTGAAGGGTCGAAGGTTCGATTCCCAGTCAAGGGCACATACCTGAGTTGCAGGTTCAATCTCTGAGTGGGGCCTTGTGGGAGGCAACCAATTGATGTCTCTCTCTCACATCAACGTTTCTCTCTCTCTCCCTCCCTCGTTCCCTTCCACTCTATCTAAAAAAAAAAAAAAAAAAAAAAACTAAGGAAATATATCCTCAGGGGAGGATAAATAAATAAATAAATAAAATACAAAAGGATTCATCTTTCATTATGTATGTTTTATTACTATACTTAAAAAGAACAATAGGATTGTGTTGGACTTTTGTTGTGCTGCTAATTGTGGTAGCCACTAGCCATATGTGGTTATTTAAATTTAAAATTAAATTTAGTAATATTAAATAAAATTTTAAATTCAGTTCCTCAGTTGCACTTGCCATATTTTTAGTTCTCAATAGTCCCATATGCCAAGTGGCTACCATATAGAACATTGCAGATATAGAACATTTCTATCGTTTCAGATAGTTCTATTGGACAGTGCTATATGAGTACTTTCACTCCCAGACTAAATGAGTCTTTGGGTTTCATTATAGTATTTTGTCAGGGAAATACTTATATTCCTGGAATTGCATTTTTCCCCACATCCTCATCTAGCCTGGAGTGCCTACTCATGTGTGTGGTCAGATCCTATCATGAAGTTCTCCTTTGCTAGATAGAGTGTAAAAAATCCCTGGGTTGTTCAAGCCCTCTTGCTAGTGCTCTGTATCATTACTCAGATTTCTTATCTAAATTTTGCCCAGAATTTGGGGATATGCTGGGTTCTTATCCCAACCCATAGTTGAGGTCTTTACTGACTGTATTTTTCTAGTTGAGAGCTCATAAAACCATACACTCCTGCTCTCCCAAACTCTTGGAGTTTTGCTTTAGTCTACAAAAATTTCCTGAATCCTACTCAGGTCTGACCTTTCTGATCTGACCTTTCTGTACATGAATTACACTTAGAGATTCTTACAAATAATCTGACCATTTTAGTTTGCGAATTAGAAAACAGAGATAAATGAGTTCCCTGAACAAAAATGCAGCACTGGGAACATAACCAGTGTTTCTCGATCCATTCAGTGTTCTTTCAACTATAGTATGAAAAATCACTGCAGCAGCTTTGCCTCCAGTCTGTCTGTGGGTTGGATAAATCCTAACACAACACAATAGAATTTTAATGCGCTATTGGCGTCTCATTGTTTTGACACAAGGTAAGTGCCAGCAGCAAACTGAGATGAGGCCTAGGGCAAACCTAGGGAGCTTGGGAGTGAATAACCAGGTATACTTTTCAAAAAGGCATTTATACTGGGTTATAAAAGTAAAATACCTTATGGAAAATTTAGACAATAAAGAGAAAAAAATACTTAACTGTCATTCCATATAAATCCCCCTCCTAGCATTTTGGAATTTTCTTTCCATTTTCTCTCTCATTCTTTCTTCACCCACACATGCACATATCTGAAATACAGTCACAACTATACAGTAAATACACTTATTTTTTATATCATGTATTTTTCCATTTTATAATCCTAATAGCCAACATATTTAATAGATGTTTTATTTTTAAATTCATATGCTATTAAGTAGAATTTGGAAAATAAGAAACATTATTCTTATTTCTCTAACCTAACCAAAAGCAGGTAACAGTTTTGTTAATTCCAGTGTTTATGCATAGGATTTTTTCCCTACATGGTTGTAGTATAAACACATGTGAATATCCTGCCTTATGAATGTTTACTTATGCTGTTACACAACTTTTGTAAAGATTTTTTTAAATGCTTTTATTGATTTTTTAGAGAGAGAGAGATAGAAACATCGATGTGAGAGAGAAACAGCTGCCTCCTGCATACCCCCTAATGGGGATCAAGCCCACAGCCTGGGCATGTGCCCTGACTGGGAATTGAACCTCTCAGTCCATAGGATGACGGTCAATCCACTGAGCCACACCAGCCAGGCTGTAAAGAGTTTTAATGACTGCATAATATTTCTTAGAGGATGCAGTACAGTTTACTCAACTGTATTTTGGCATTTTAAGGTTTTTTTCAGTTCCTTATTTTATGCTTTTATCAAAGTTTATTTCAAAGTTTTTTTTCCATGTTTTGAATCATTTTGTTAGAATGAAATTCCAGAAATAGAATTAGCAGGTCAAAGACGTTTTCTAGTTTTTGTTTCTACAAAAGTTTTATAGCTTTTGCTAAGTTACTTTATAAAAGTGTTAGTCAATTATATTGCTACCTCTAATTTTTGTAGTAATGATTGTACCATTGAGAGCATTAAATATTTTCTTGAGTGGCATAGCATATTTTTGACTTTCAAAATCCTTCTTCATCCATAAATCTGAAAGGTTTCTTGTCATTTTCTGTAGCTTAACTGCATTGGATACTATGATGATTAATGAGAACATAAATATTGGGAACATTTGAGCCTCTGATCTCTAAGGACAATATTATGGGTAAACTATTTAATCATAGAAACTCTAAAATAAAACCGAAGTCTAATATACTCATGATAAAAGGTATGTTTGAAATATCTTCAGAGCTCTCATCAGGGATATCATAGAAAATTATATTTATTATATAACATAAGAATCTCAGCTAAATTGATAGGTTCACTCTAAGACAAAGTTTAATACATTTTATTCTGCGTACTCAAAGGATTTGATCCTTTGGCTCTACAGTTTAATAGACCTCCTCAAACAGGAAGTGCTATCAAGTTGTAATGAGGGCATAATGAGCAACCCAATCTTAAAATATGTCATTGAAAAAAAAATGTCTAGACTATGCTTCAATTTAATCAGTTGTGAGCAGCATTTCTTCTTTTTTTTTTAATCCTTACCCGAGGACATTTTTCCATTTTTTGTTCAGATAAAGTGGAAGGGAGAGGAAGAGAGAGAGAAACATTGTCGTGAAAGGGACACATCGAGTGGCTCCCTCCCGCATGACCCAACGAGGGCCGGGGACAAACTGCAACCGAGGTACATGCCCTTAGCGGGAACCGAATGCTGGTCTCTCTGGACCGCAGGCTGACGCTCCAACCGCTGAGCCAAACTGGCCAGGGCATGAGCAGCATTTCTTAAACAGTGGAATAGACTAGAAAATATCAGAGTACATTGCATATAAGAAGGAAAAGTATTGTTCTGTGAAACATTTTTTCTCAGTTGTATGTCTGGGGCATGTGTGCTTTTACTGTTGGTTGCAGTAAAATCAGCTAAAGATGAGCGTAGAAGGAAATTGATATCTTTAAATACTTATATAATAAAATAAGAAAGCTCTAAAAACAGTGATCTCATCTTTCATGTTAAGCTAGAAAAAAGAAGAGTAAATTAAACGTGGGGTAAGTACAGGATGAAATGAATAATGTTAAGAGTAGAAATAAAATTAAAAGTAGATGGAGAAAATTAATAAAACCAAAACCTGCTTCTTTGAAAAGATCAAAGAAATTGCTAACCCTTTTAACCATACTGACCAAGAGAGGAAAAAAAGACACAAATTACCAATATCAAGAATGAAAAAGAGATTATAAGTACAGAAACTACATATATGAAAAGGATAACAAGGCACTACTTTGAACAATTCTATACCACAAATTGAACAACTTAGTTAAAATAGACAAATTCATTGAAACACAAATTATCAAAACTGATTCAAGAAGAAATAGTACACCTGAATAGCCCTAAATCAATTAAACAAATTGAATTCATAAATTAAAATCTTCACCCTGGCTGGTTTGGCTCAGTGGTTAGAGTGTCGGCCCATGGACCAATGAGTCCCGAGTCCGATTCTAACCAAGGGCACATACCTCGGTTTCAGTTTGTCCCCAGCCCTGGGTGGGTCGTGCAGGAGGCAACCAGTTGATGTGGCTCTATCACATTGATGTTTCTGTCTCCCTCCCTCCCTCCCACTCATCTGATAATAAGTAGAAAAATATCCTTGGGTGAGGAATAAAAAGAAAAAAAATTAAAACCTTCCCTAAAGCAAACTTTGTACCCAGACAGCTTTACTGGTGAATTTTTTTTTTAATTTTTTTCCTTTATTGGTTTTCGAGAGAGAGGAAGGGAGAGGGAGAGAGAGATGGAAACATTGATGAGAGAGAACATTGATTGGCTGCCTCCTGCATGCCTCCCACTGGGGAGTTGGCCCACAACCTGGGCATGTGCCCTGACGGGGAATCGAACTGGCGACCTCTTGGTGCATGGGTCAATGCTCAATCACTGAGCCACACTGGCCGGGCTTACTGGTGAATTTTTATCGAAGGAAGCAATAATAACATTTGTTCCAGGACATAAAAAAGGAGTCACTTCCCAACTAATTTTATGAGGCCATCATTTCCCTAATACCAAAACTAGAAAATAGTATTTCAAGAAAACTATAGACCAATATCACTCGTGAAAATAGATGCAAAAGTCCATAACAAAATATTAGCAAATAGGATCCACAAATGTAAAAAAAGATAATACTTAATGACCAAGTAGAGTTTATTGTAGCAATGCAAGTGTGGTGTTTTTTTGTTTGTTTTTTTTATCCTCACCCGAGGACATTTTTGCATTTATCTTCAGATAGAGCGGGAGGGGGAGAAGGAGGAAGAGAGAGAGAGAGAAACATCAATGTGAGAGAGACACATCAACTGGTTGCCACCCACATGACCCCAACCGGGGATGGGGACAAACTGCAACCGAGGTACGTGCCCTTAGCGGGAACCGAACCTGGGACTCTCTGGTCTGCGGGCCAATGCTCTAACCGCTGAGCCAAACCGACCAGGGTGCATTACATGAAAATGTAATGCATCATATTAACAGAACAAAGGAGAAAGACCATATGATTATCTCAATAGCTACCAAAAATGTGGGGTTTTTTTGTTTCTTTGTTTTACAAAATTAGACATCCATTCATGGTAAAAAACAAAAAAACAAACAAAAACAACTGTCAGCAAACTAGGATTAACAGAGGGCTTTCTTTACCTAATAAAGGTACTTTATTTCTTTATTTTTGTTAATCCTCACTGGAGGATATTCTTCCATTGATTTTTTTTAGATAGAGTGGAAGGGAGGGAGGGAGCTGGAGAGAGAGAGAGAAAAAAACATCGACACATCGATTGGCTGCCTCCTGCATGATGCTGACCTGGGCCAGGGATGGAACCTGCAACCCAGGTACATGCCCTTGACCAGGAATCGAACCCATGAACCTTTGGTCTGAGGGCCTAAACTCTAACCTCTGAGCCAGACCAGCCAGGGCTAATAAAGTCTTTAAAAAAAAAAAAAAAACCTAATATTGCCCTGGCCGGTTTGGCTCAGTGGTTACAACGTCGGCCGACGGACCGGAGAGTCCCGGGTTCAGTTCCCACTAAAGGCACATACCTTGGTTGCAGTTTGTCCCTGCCCCAGTTGGGATCGTGTGGGTGGCAATCATTCAATGTGTCTCTCCTGCATCGATGTTTCTCTCTCTCTCCCACCCCTCCCCCTCCATCCCACTCTATCTGAAGAAAAATGGAAAAATAGCTTCCGGTGAGGATTTAAAAAAAAAAATGTATAACTTGATAAAATAATCTAATTTTAAAATGGACAAAAGATATGAAAGAGTAACTAAATGATCAGAACACATATAACAGAACTTCCAGTCAAGATGGTAGCATAGGTAAATGCAGTACTCACCTCCTCCCACAAACACAAAAAATTACAGCTAAACTGCAGACCAACTATCATTCAATCCGCCTTGCCCTGGCCAGTTTGGCTCAGCAGTTAGAGCGTCGGTCCGCGGACCAGAGAGTCCCGGGTTCGGTTCCCGCTAAGGGCACGTGCCTCGGTTGCGGTTTGTCCCCCGGCCCTGGTAAGGGTCGTGTGGGTGGCGGCAGCCACTCGATGTGTCTCTCTTGCATCGATGTTTCTTTCTCTCTCTTCCCCCCTCTCTCCCTCCCGCTCTATCTGAAGATAAATGCAAAAATGTCCTTGGGTGAAGATAAAAAAAAAACACGCCTGAAATCGAGCTGAATGGAAGTCCTACAACTACAAAATTAGAGAAGCAGCCACATCGAGACTGGTGGGAGGAGCGGAGGAGCAGACGGGGTGCTCCCACACCCACCTGTGGCGGATAAAAATCAGGAGGGACACCTTTTCTGGGAAGGTCCTCCCTGAGGAGTGAGGGGGTCCCTGTTCCACACCAGGCCCCTCAGCCCGGGGTTCCAGTGCCAGGAAGAGAAGTCTCCATACCTTCTGGCTGTAAAAACCAGCGGGAAGAGACTTCTGGTAAAGATGGCGGCGGAGGTAAACGCGGTATCGCGTCCTCCCACAGCCACATAAAAATTTCAACTAAACTACAGAGTAACCGTCATACAAAACCACCTGAAATCCAGCTGAATGGAAGTCTTACAACTACGAAATTAAAGAAGAAGCCACATCGAGACAGGTAGGAGGGGTGGAAGCGCGGACGGGCTGGTCCCACACCTACATGTGGCAGATAAAAATCAGGAGGATATCTTGGCTGTGAAGCTCCTCCCTGAGGAGTGAGGGGTCCCTGTCCCACACCAGGCCGCCAGCTCAGGGTTCCAGTGTCAGGAAGAGAATCCCCATCACTTCTGGCTGTAAAATTCAACGGGAACTGAGGCTGAGGGAGGCTGTGGCTGCTAGAGCCCCAGGCAGCTCCTCTTAAAGGGCCTGCATACAGACTTACTCAGACTCGCACCCTCCAGGCTCCAGTGTGTGTGAGGCAGCTCAAAAGGCACCAGAGACACACGGGGAAGAACTGAGTTGTTTGGCATTGGGACAAGGGCTGGAGAGGCAGCTTTCTTCGGGACAGATGTGCTGTCAGAGGCCTTTGTTCCTTTGGTGAGCCCTTCCCCCATGAGGCCAGCAGACAACAGCCATATCTGGGAATCCAGCAATCTGGCCCACACTGTTTGCCCCGCCCTGGTGATTCCCTGAGGCCCTGCCCCACCCAACTTTCAGGCCCTCCCAAGCTGTTAGGAGTTGCTTTACCATAGGAAAGGCCTGTCTTGGATCCTGCTTCAGATTTTCCTAAATTCTCTCAAACAAGTAGCATCTGGTCTCAGCTAGCCCCATACCTCTCGTTAAGTGGCCCCAGGCCCGGCACTAGAAGCAGCCAGCCTTGGTTCACAACTTGGCTTTTCCTGGGCACCTCCAAACCCAGCACAAGAAGCAGCCATCTGCAGATCACTTTGTAGCTTATGCCTGGTGGCCCCGGGTAGAACATAGGCAGTGGCTGACCTGGCCCCAGAGCCAGCACACCCAGTGGACAGCTTCAGAACACTGCAAAGCACCACCACCCAACCACCCACAAGTGACACACTCAAGGATTGGACTCGATGGGTACCAGAGCTCTGCTGAAGTAAGTGTTGCTCTGGGTGGTGGGCCTCTGCACAGCTTATATTCCAAGGTTGTCAGAGGTCGGTGGTCAGTGGGCACAGCCAGTCCTTGTAGCTGGTCAGCATGTGTAAATTCCTCCCATTGATGTGCCAACAGCAATCAAGAGTCAATTACAACAGAACTGTGGACAGTCCACACGAGGGGTTCACCTCAAGAGCTCAGCTGGGGTGATCAGGGAGGCTGTGCCACTGGTCCCTACAGGACACCTATTACAATAGGCCACCCTAGAAAGCCTAGGAGACATAGAAACTCTACCTAATGCATAGAAACAAACACATGCCCTGGACAGTTTGGCTCAGCAGTAGAGCGTCAGCCTGCGGACCAATGAGTCGCGGGTTCGATTCCAGTCAAGGGCACATACCTCAGTTGCAGTTTGTCCCCAGCCCTGTTCGGGGTTGTGCAGGAGGCAACCAGCCGATGTGTCCCTCTCACGTTGATGTTTCTCTCTCTCTCTCTCTCTCTCTCTCTCTCTCTCTCTCTCTCTCTCTCTCTCTCTCCCTTTCTCTCCCCCAACTCCACTCTATCTGAAGATAAATAGAAAAATATCTTTGGGTGAGGATTTAAAAAAAAAAAATTTAGAAACAAACACAAGAAGGCAGCCAAAATGAGAAGACAAACATGTCCCAAGTGAAAGAACAGAACAAAACTCCAGGAAAAGAACTAAATGAAATGGGAATAAGCAATCTAATAGATGCAGAGTTCAAAACACTGGTTATAATGATGCTCAAGGAACTTAGTAAGAACCTCAGGAGCATAAAAAAGAACCAGTCAGAAATGAAGGATGTACTAACTGAAATAAAGAATAATTTACAGGGAATCAATAGTAGAGTAGGAAAAGCCAAGAAGCAAACCATTGATTTAGAATGTAAGGAAGCAAAAACACGCAATCAGAACAGCAAAAAGAAAAGAGAATCCATAAAAATGGGGATAGTATAAGAAATTTCTGGGACAACTTGTTGTGGCGCGAGAGAACCGAGACCACCAGAGCCAAATTAAAGCCAAATAGAGAGCAAAACCTGCCAGGGACTGATCCCGAGTTCTTGGAGACCAGCCTCGATATGCTTTATTACATGCCTTTTATACCTTACAGAAAATAGGATCTTCTTGATATAATGCCCAGGGCTACAACAATGCTGTATAGAATTAGTTTGCCTTGTGGATGACAGGAACACCCAGGAACACCCAAGCCCACTCAGGTATTTCAAGGTACATTGGGTCACACTTAGCTCCGAGCTGCACAAACACAATGCAAACCTAATTCCTTGAGATTGTGGGGTAGGTCGAGTCTCTGACTCAAGACCTCCAGGCTCCGTGGACTCTGTCAGACACGTAGCTGGCTCCCAACAATTTCTTGGTTCAGGGAGTATTCCAATTCACTGAGGTTACAAAACAGGTTCAGCTAGAGGGCAGTGACTTTCCCAGTCATCAATTATGGAGCAGCACAATAATTTACCAGTCATCAATTATGGGGTTATAAACATGTCAGCACAAACTTAAAGGGAACCAACATTCACATCATGGGGGTGCCAGAAGGAGAAAAGAGAGAGCAAGAAATTAAAAACCTATTTGAAAAAAATAATGACAGAAAACTTCCCTAACTTGGTGAAGGAAACAGACATACAAGTTCAGGAAACACTGAGAGTCCCAAATAAGATGAATCCCAAGAGACCCACACCAAGACACATCATCATTAAAATGCCAAAGGTGAAAGACAAAGAGAGAATCTTTAAAAAAACCCAGAAAACATGTTTTATTGATTTTTTTAGAGAGAGGAAGGGAGAGAGAGAGAAACATCAATGTGAGGGAGAAACATCAATTGGCTCCCTCCTGCACAACCCCTACTGGGGATTGAGCCCGCAACCTGGGCATGTGCCCTGACCAGGGCTCAATGGGAGAAAATAAGATGGGACATCTGTAATACATTCAACAATAAAGATATGTTTAAAAAACAAAATGAAAATAATATATATAACAAAAGAAGATATAAGAATGGCCAGTAAGCACATAAAATGATGTTCTATATTATTCATTATCAAAGAATGAAAATTAAAATCACGGTGAAATACCACCACACAACTCACTATAGTGGATAAAATTGAAAAGATCAACACCACCACCAATTACAGGTGACGACATGGAGCAACCAGAACTCTCATATTGTTGGTGAGAGTGTAAAATGGTACAGCTGTTGTTAGTGGGAGTGAAAGTGGTACAATCATTTTATTTTATTTATTTATTTTTCTTTATTGATTTTAGAGAGAGAGCAAGGGAGAAGGAGAGAGAGATAGAAACATCGATGAGAGAGAACATCGATTGGCCACCTCCTGCATGCTCCCCACTGGGGATTGGGCCCACAACCTGGGCATGTGCTGTGACCAGGAATCGAACCTGGGACTCTTTGGTCCGAGGGTTGACGCTCATCAACTGAGCCACACTGGCCGGCCAACAACCATTTTAGAAAGAGTTCTGTTTCTTTCTCTTTATTTTTTTAGAGAGAGAGGATGAGAGAGGGAGAGAGAGACAGACATCGATTGGTTGCCTCTTGGTGATCGAACCCGAAACCAGGACATATGCCCTGACCAGGAATCAAACCAGTGACCTTTTGGTGCATGGGACAACACTCAACCAAATGAGCCACACTGGCCAGGGCTCTGGTTATTTCTTAAAAGTTCAATATTCACTTACCATGTGATCCAGAAATTCAACTCCTAAGTATTTATGCATCAATAAAGTTTAGTTTTTTAGTTGAAAGACTAGCAATACCAAGTTTTGCAGGATGTGGAGCAACCAGAACTATAAAATACACGACCACTTTAGAAGATAGTTTGTCAATTTCTTATGACATTATCACCCCATAATCTACTCTTAGGGATTTATTCCAAGAGTAATGAAAGCATTACACAATTGCCCTGGCCGGTTTGGCTCAGCGGTCCGAGCGTCGGCCCGTGGACCAGAGAGTCCTGGGTTCGGTTCCCGCTAAGGGCACATACCTCAGTTGCAGTTTGTCCCCGGCTATGGTTGGGGTTGTGTGGGTGGCAACCAGTCGATGTGTCTCTCTCACATGATGTTTCTTTCTCTTCCTTCCTCTCTCCCTCCTGCTCTATCTCAAGATAAATGCAAAATGTCCTCGGGTGAGGATAAACAAAATAAAAAATAAATAAATAAATAAAAAAGAAAGCATTACACAATCACTTGGACACAAATGCTCATGATGGCTTTATTTTTATTTTTTTAAAGTTTCAATTATGGTTTACATTCAATATTATTTTGTATTAGTTTCAGGTACACAGCATAGTGGTCAGACAGTCATATACTTACCTGGCAGGGGAGATACCATGATCATGATGACTTTATTCTTTTTTTTTTTTAATCCTCACCTGAGGATATTTTTTCATTTATTTTCAGATAGAGTAGTGGGGGTGGGGGTGGGGGGGATGAGAGAGACACATAGATTGGTTGCCTCCCACATTACCCTGACTAAGCCTGGGGACTGAACCACAACCGAGGTATGTGCCCTTGACCGGAATTGAACCCGGGATTCTTTGGCTTTATTCTTAATGGTCCTAAACTGGAATCCAAAATTTCCAACAATAGGCAAATGAATAAATAGTGGTATATCCATACAGTCTACTAGTCCTCAGAAATAAAAAGGATCACACTGTGATGTACACAACATGGATAACTCTCAAAAAATTTTGCTGAGCAAAATAAGTCAGATGCAAAAGAGTCCATAGTGCATGATTATATTATATGAAACTCCAGTTAAAACTAATCTATGGTGATAAAAGGCAGATCAGGGGTTGCTTGGGGCTAGGGACAGGAGCTGGAGATTGACTGCAAAGGGGCACAAGGGAATTTTTTCAGGTAATATGAATGTTCTATATCTTGATGTGGTAGCTACACTGATGTATACATTCATCAAAACTCATTGAACTGTACATGCATTTTATTGTGCATAAACTATGCATCAGTAAAGTTTATTTTAAAAGCATTTGGCAGCCACTGGTCTAGTGGAAATAATCATAGAATTACAGCATTTTGTTAAATGATACCAATGAACAGAAGAAGCAAATATATTTTGCTAATATAGTCAGATCAAATTTAAACAAAATTTAAGAAGAAACAGTAATACTTGCATATGGTTATAAAATAAATAGTACAGAAGGGCTTATAATTAAAATAAGTATCTCTGTACCCCATTCTTTCCCAACCTCAATAATTTCCCCCAGAGACATCCACTTTTAATATTTTAATCCCTCCCCCCTCTTTTCCCTCAGTGAACTAGGGTGTAAACATAGATATGGAACAGTTGAGGAAAGGCATTTAATTGTGATATAAATCAGGAGGACCAGTAACTTATGCCTAAGGCTGCTGATCTCTCCACATGGCAACAGTAGCTTCTCTGATTTGTAAGAGATACTTCCACATTCTGGAGTTCTCAAATTCCCCAAAGTACATTCTTGTTTATAACTTGAAAGCCACCTGATGGCTAAACCCTGAATGTTTTAAATAATCTTTGTAATGGAAACAAATTCTAATTAAAACATTCCTTAGGAAGGGCCAAAACAGCAAGTTCCAGGAATGAGGGAAAGAAGGGAGAAAAGTTCTGTTCATTATTGTGTAACTTGTTGGGATGCCATCCATAGTTTGTTTTTTGAGAAGCTACTGAAATAGAAAAATCATGACAGAGAAAAGGAAACTCTTCCTTAGCTCTTCTTTTGAGAAGGTGATCTTGAAGTAAAATTTAAATGAAAATGTTACAAGTATGAGGAGCACATACTTATACTACTTATACTTGCCTTTACAATAGAGAACACTGTCCAGCCGGTGTGGCTCAGTGGTTGAGTGTCGACCCATGCACCAAGAGATTACTGATTCGATTCCTGATCAGGGCACATGCCCAGGTTGTGGGCCAAATCCCCAGTGGGGTGCATGCAGGAGGTGGCCAATTGATGTTCCCTCTCATTGAAGTTTCTCTCTCTCTCTTCCTCTCCTTTCCTCTCTAAAATCAATAAAGAAAAAATAAATATATAAAAATAATTGCCCTGGCTGGCCTACAGACCAAAGTGTTGTGGGTTCGATTTCCAGTCAAGGGCACATACCTGGGTTGCAGGTTTGATCCACGGCCCTGGTTGGAGTCGTGTAGGAGGCAACCAAATGATGTGTCTCTCTCACATCAATATTTCTCCCGCTCTCTCTCCGTCCCTCCCTCCCTTCCACTCTATCTGAGAAGCAATGGAAAAATATCCTCAGGTGAGGGGGGAAAAAAATAATATTCAAATAAAGCTTTAAAATATTTAAAATAAATAAAATGAAATCAAGAACACTGAACTTTGGCTGTAAAGCTGCCTTACTGCAGTGTCTTACATATTAGGCTTCATTTGTGCATTCATTAGCAACTATTTGAAAGTGCCTTTCTGGAGCCAGGTGCTGGCTAGGGTGGCTTGGGAAATCAGAGATAAAAAGACACAGTCCCTCCTCTCAAAAAACATAGAGTCTAGAGGGAGACATGTACAAAAAATTAAAATAGAAACAATAGTTATGTTCAAGGTGTACCAGTGCCTGGTTAGGAGGGTTGGGGCGGGACAGGGAAGGCAGAGTAGCCTTGGAGAGGACATAGCAATTGGCCTGGAACTGAGGTGTGTGTCAATGAGCTTCTTAAGAGGTAGGTAGGGTAAGGGTGCATTTTGGTTAAGAGAACTACAAGGAGTTCACTATTGCAAGAGAGAAAAACATATAGCATGTGATGGTGAGAGGTAAGGCTGGAAAATAGAGTCCTTGTGCCTGTTACAGTTTTGGTCATAAGCAAAAGAGCTGACTTGGCTAATGTAAACAAAAAGAGAATTTATTGGAAAACTGAGTAGCTCACAGAATTAACGGGAAGCTGGAGAACTAGGCTTGGAAATAGGACCAAGGGCAGCTGCAGAACTCTAGGCAGCAGGAACTGTTACTCAACTGTTTGTCAGAGTGAGGATCAGCAATAGATTTTTCCATGCCTGCTTAATTTTACTCTGGATTCAAAATCCTGAGAGAGTATAATTGACCTTATATTATGGACCCACCCACCTAGGGTACTCTGATTAATTGTCCTACCAACACTGCCCACAATGGAGAAAAGATAATTACCAAAAGAAATCTAAGTTCACCACCAAAGGACGGGGGAATTAAAGACATGCCTTGTGTGCTTAGGTTTTATCCTATAGACTACAGGAAACCAATGAAGAATTATGAATAAGAAACTAAGATGATCAGAAATGTAGATTTTAGATCATCCTGGTTTAAATTGGAGGATAGATTGTAGTGGTGGCAAGAATAGTATGAGGCAGACTTGGACAAAAACTGGCTTTGATTCAAGTGGGAGATGGTGAATGCTTTAAGTTGATAGGATGGAGAGGAATACACATATGAAAGGTATTTAATCTACATATTATAATCTCTCCTTTTACCTTCATTTAGCCTTGTTCTACAAGGAGCTATATACTTAATGTTTACCACTCGTTCTTAGGCCATTGACTCTCTAGTCATTTTGATTGTCTGAAACTCTTCCTCTAGTAGATTCTAGTAGATTCACCAGCAGGGGTTCATAGGAGCAATATTCCCTGAGTACTTTCATGATGTAAAAATTTATCTGTGGCCTTTATATTTAAAGGTCAATTTTGCTAGATATAAAATCCTTGATTTATATTTTCTTTCCTCGAGTCTTAAATATGTTATTCCATTTTCTTCTGTCACAAAATGTTGCTATTGAATCTAAATATACTTATCTAATTTTATGTCATATGGTCTTGTCTAGATTCTCCAAAGATCTTTTTCTTTTTCTTTAAAGCCATGTAATTTTACTAAATTATATGTTAGTGTTGGTCATTCTGTATCACCATTTTTAAGATGCATAATGTGCTTTTTCAATATTTTAGGAAAGTTTTCTTGAATTATATTTTTAGTATTTATTCTCTTCATTGTTTTTATTCTTTAAGGACTACTGTTATCCATGTGTTAAATTTTCTTTGCCTGTTTGCAACATTCTCTCAAATTCATTATCTTAGAGATTTACTATTCAAATGTATTTTGTTGTTGTTAATTCTCACCCAAGGATATTTTTTCCATTGATTTTTTTAGAGAGAATGGAAGGGAGGGAAGAAGGAGGGGAGGGAGAGAGAGAGAGAGAGAGAGAGAGAGAGAGAGAGAGAGAGATTAGGAAACATCAATGTAAGAGAGACACATCAATTGGTTGGCTCCCCCACTCAGGATCAAACCTGCAACCGAGGTACGTGCCCTTGACCAGGAATTAAACCTGTCACCCTTTGGTGCATGGGCTAACACTCTAACCACTGAGCACACTGACTAGGGCTCTCTCAAATTCTTTAGTTTTCTTCATTTCTTTTTTTTTTTTTTTTTATCCTCACCCAAGGACATTTTTCCATTTTTTGTTCAGATAGAGTGGGAGGGAGAGAGAGGAAGAGAGAGAGAGAGAGAGAGAGAGAAAAACATGGATGTGAAAGGGACACATTGAGTGGCTGCCTCCTGCACGACCAACCAGGGCCAGGGACAAACTGCATCCGAGGTACGTACCCCTACCGGGAACCGAACCCGGGTCTCTCTGGACTGCAGGCTGACACTCTAACCACTGAGCCAAACTGGCCAGGGCTTCTTCATTTCTTTCTTTTTTTTTTTTTTTTTATCCTTACCTGAGGACATTTTTCCACTTTTGTTCAGATAGAGTGGGAGGGAGAGAGAGAGAGAGGAACATTGACATGAAAGGAACACATCGAGTGGCTGCCTCCCACACGACCCCCACCAGGGCTGGGGACAAATGGCAACCTTGACTGGAATCGAATCCGAGACTCGTTGGTCTGTGGGCCAATGCTCTAACCGCTGAGCCAAAACAGCCAGGGTCATTTCTTTTTTATTCAAAGACTGCTCTTCCTTTTCATCTTTTTATTAATATATTGCTTGTGTTTATATTCCCATGTTCATTCTAGTTTAGTCTTTCTTTTTTATTTATTTATTTATTTATTTATTTATTTATTTATTATCCTCACCCAAAGACATTTTTTCATTTATCTTCAGATAGAGTGGGAAGGAGAGAGGGAGGAAGAGAGAGAGAAACATCAACATGAGAGAGACACATCGACTGGTTGCCACCCACTCAACCCCAACCGGGGCTGGGGTCAAACTGCAACCAAGGTACCTGCCCTTAGCGGGAACCGAACCTGGGACTCTCTGGTCTGCGAGGCCGATGCTCTAGCTCTAACCGCTGAGCCAAATTGGCCAGGGCTAGTCTTCCTTTTTTAAACAGTTTTTAAATTTTTGTATTTCTAATTCTTTTTTTGGGTTCTGCCACCTCATTTCTGAATATTTCTAATTCCAACTTTTGTTCTTTTATATCTTGAATAATATTCTTGATGCCTTTTAGCATTTTGTGCAATAGTACATTACCATGTTAATCTTTTTTTTTTTTTTACTTATTCTCTCTCTCTCTCTCTCTCTCTTTTTTTTCTTATAAGCTTGTCTGGGATTTGAGTAGCAAGCACACTATTCTGTTGCCCATATTTACGTGAAATTAGTAGTCCTAACATTTTGGAAGGAGGCTTGGTTTGACTGTCTTTTTTAAAAACTTCACAGAGTTCTTCCGGTCAAGATGGCGGCGTAGGTAAACGCGGTATCGCGTCCTCCCACAACCACATCAAAGTTACAACTAAACTACAGAACAACCATCATTCAAAAGCGCCTGAAATCAAGCTGAATGGACGTCCTACAACTACGAAATTAAAGAAGAAGCTGCATTGAGACTGGTAGGAGGGGCGGAGGCGCGACAGGCTGGTCCCACACCCACGTGTGGCAGATAAAAATTGGGATACCTCGGCTGGGAAGGTCCTCCCAGAGGGCTGAGTGGTCCCCGTCCCACACCAGGTGCCCAGCTCAGGGTTCCAGTGCCAGGAAGAGAATCCCCATAACTTCTGGCTGGAAAAACCAGCGGGAACTGAGGCTGAGGCGGCTGGAGCCCCCGCAGCTCCTCTTAAAGGGCCCGCGCTCGGACTTACTCGGACTCCCACCCTCCAGGCTCCAGCGTGGGGGAGGCAGCCTGAAAGGCACCAGAGTCATATGGGGAAGAACTGAGCTGTTTGGCATTGGAGCGAGGGGTGGAGAGGCAGCTTTCTCCTGGACAGACGTGCTAACAGAGGCTTTTGTTCCTTTGGTGAGCCCTTCCTGAGCCGGCAGACGCCACCATATCTGGGACTCCAGCAACCTGGTTCACACTGTTGGCCCCGCCCTGGTGATTCCCTGAGGCCCCGCCCCACCCAACTTCCAGGCCCACCCAAGCTGTTGCCATTTGCTTCACCATAGGATTGGCCTGTCTTGGAGCCTGCTTCAGCTTTTCCTAAAATCATTCAAACAAGCAGCATCTGGTCTCAGCTAGTCCCACACCTCTCGCTAAGTAATACATAGGAACAAACAGAGGGAGGCAGCCAAAATGAGGAGACAAAGAAACAGGTCCCAAATGAAAGAACAGAACAAAACTCCAGGAAAAGAACTAAGTGAAATGGAGTTAAGCAACCTAACAGATGCTGAGTTCAAAATACTGCTTATAAGGATGCTCAATGGACTTAGTGAGAACCTCAGTGAACTTAGAGAGGGCCTCAAGAGCATAAAAAAGGACCAGTCAGAAATGAAGGAGGCACTAACTGAAATAAAGAATAGTTTACACAGATTCAATAGTAGAGTAGGTAAATCCAAGAAGCAAACCATCGATTTGGAATATAAGGAAGCAAAAAACACCCAATCAGAACAGCAAAAAGAAAAAAGAATCCAAAGAAACGAGGATAGTGTAAGGAGCCTCTGGGACAACTTCAAGCGTGCCAACATTCGCATCTTGGGGGTGCCAGAAGGAGAAGAGAGAGAACAAGAAATCGAAAACCTATTTGAAACAATAATGGCAGAAAACTTCCCTAACTTGGTGAAGGAAACAGACATACAAGTCCAGGAAGCACAGATAGTGCCAAACAAGATGAACCCCAAGAGGCCCACACCAAGACACATCATCATCAAAATGCAAAAGGTTCAAGACAAAGAGAGAATCTTAAAAGCAGCAAGAGAAAAGCAGTTTGTTACCTACAAGGGAGTTCCCATAAGACTGTCAGCTGATTTCTCAAAAGAAACTTTGCAGGCCAGAAGGGAGTGGCAAGAAATATTCACAGTGATGAAAAGCAAGAACCTACAACCAAGAGTACTCTATCCTGCAAAGCTGTCATTTAGAATCGATGGCCATGTAAAGAGTTTCCCAGACAAGGAAAAGCTAAAGGAGTTCATCACCACCAAACCATTATTATATGAAATGTTGAAGGGTCTTCTTGAAGAAAAAAATAAAAAAATATGAACAAACAAAATGGCAATAAATACATATCTATCAACAATCGAATCTACAAACAAAATGAACAAGAAGAACAGAAACATTCTCATAGATACAGAGAACTTTTGTTGGTTACCAGATGGGTAGGGGCTGGGGGGAGGGGTGAAAAAGGTGAAGGGATTAAGAAGTATAAATTGGTTGTTAGACTGACAAACCTCAAAGGGAAGGGAGATTGGGGGGTGGGAAGAAATAAACCAAAGAACTTATATGTATATATGCATAACTAATGGACACAGACAACAATGTGGGGAAAAGCAAGAGGGGGGCAGAAATGGGGAGGAGGGGGGGCAATGGGGGAAAAATGAGGAACATCTGTAATACATTCAACAATAAAATTTAAAAAAAAAAAAAAAAAAAAAAAACTTCACAGAGCTCCGTCTTTTGTTGTTTTTGTATAGTGTTAAAACAAGAGTGGTTTGGTTTCTGAGATTTCCCGGCTCTATTTTCCTCCCCCAATTTCATCTGGACTGTCTCCTTCCTTTTTCCTTGTTGTTCCTTCCCTGTTCAGTTTTTATTCCACTTCTAACAGTTTCTTCCCCATGTGGGACCCTGTCCTGGAAAGGAGCCATGGTTGGTTATTTTCTAGAGTATAGCGTCTAAACTGCTCTGGTCTATATAGACCTTCATACTGTGAGATCCTTATACTCCCTTACTATTGGGGTTTTGCCCTTAACACTTTCTAGTAAATATTTATTGGCTATTTTAGGGTTTTCTTTTTTTAATGTTTTTATTGATTTTTTAGAGAGAGAGGAAGGGAGAGATAGAAACATCAATGTGAGAGAGAAACATCGATTGGCTGCCTCCTGCATGCCCCCCACTGGGAATCGAGCCCACAATGGGCATGTGCCCTGACCAGGAATCAAACTGGGACCTCTCTGTCCATTGGGCTATGCTCAGTCCACTGAGCCACACTGGCTGGGCTAGGGTTTTCTTCTTAGGGCTGCCAAATACCTCATTGTTTCTCTCTGCTTTCTTTTCTTACATGTATCACAGTAGCTTTTGGTGGTTTGTTCCCCACCTGCTTGCAGTTTCAGGTTTATGGGATATTTGGTCACCTAATTTTGTTGTAAATATTGTTCATGGGTTTTGGGTTTTGCTATCTAATTACTGTGTTTCTGTGGGGGGATTTGGGAAGATGTAAAAGCTATGCTACCATAACCATTGCTGCCATTTTCCCAGAATCTTGGTATATAGTTTTATTTTCACTGAAAGGTCTAATACTGTGGCTTCCTTCTTGGGTACACTCTGTCTCTCAGACCACTTGTTCTGAGGGAAGTCAGCTGCCATGTTAGGAGAATACTCAGGTGGCCCTGTGGAGAGGTCAACCTGGCAAAGAACTGAGGACTCCAGCCAGCATCCTAAGAGGAACTATGTCCTGCCAAAAATGACATGAGTGAGTTTGGAAGTGTATCCTTCCCAGTCAAGGCTGCAGATGACTGCAGGCCCCGCTTGACTGAAACCTCATGGGAGACTCTCAGCCAGAACAACCCAGCTAAACTGATCCTGGATTCCGATCCTCAGAAACTGGGAGATAAATGTTCGCTGCTTTTAAGTGCTAAGTTTTGGGTAATTTATTACCGAGTAACAGAGAACAAATACATTTATGAACAGATGATCCTACTTCGTAGGCCTAAATGTTTTGCTGACATCACTGATGTTTTTTCAACATTTTATTATAGGAAATTTCAAACATGCATCAAAGTCACAAAATTTTACAGTGAAAACTCATATGCCCACTACCTAGATTCTATCAAAAATTTTCTGTGGCTTTTAATGGCATCATATAGAACTTATAAGAAAACATTTCATTTGAAACATTTCAAAATATTTACCAAATTATGGACTCCAAGATTGTCACTTTTCAAGACAAACTGTTTCCCCTTTCAGGCAGTTCTGCTTATTTAAATATTCTTCCTTATTTTGATTTTAAATTTGTTTTACTTAATTTCTCATCTGTTAATCCTCCCATGGTGCCATGGAAAATAAATTCATTCCCTCTCCCAAGTGATTGATAGTCATTTGACTATTTGGAGACAAATGTTATGACTTCTCTTAATCTCCTTTTCTCTGTAGCCCCTTCATTTCTTGTGCTTCCCCTGTTCTCAGGCTTTTGCTGTTTTTCAACTGATTCCAGCTAATGGGAAGCACTGGTAGAAGATTAGAGGCGGGGAGAAGCCAGGACAATCACACAGCCCTCCTCTGCCTGCCCTAGGTGAAATATCCAACAGTGACAGCATTTATTCCATGGCTGCATTACCAGCCTGACACCCCTGCCATAGTTCAGCTTCTACAGGGCAATCCTGGCCCAGTAACACTACTTCCTCTCCCTGCTCCTCCAGCCTACACCATCCACTGTTGGCTTCTCTACTCCTTCATCAGCTGTGTAATTAATTCCCTACATTAAGTTCCCTCTGTTTCAAATACTTAGAGTGCTTTCTGTTTTCCTGGTTAGATCCTGAATGATAAAGGGGTATCCCACATAATTTTTGAGGAAGATATAGTATCATAAAAGGGTGCCTGTAGTGTTTGCCACAATCATCTGTGATTTCTCCCAGAGACAGGAAATTATATTGCATGGATGTGTTGTCTTGTCTTTGCCCTGCCACCCAAGTAACACCTGGAGGTATAAGAGAAACTCTGTTTTCAGAGAAGCAGTTGGAATCAGATGATGAAAACTTACAATAATGATGTTTTGGAAAATGACTTATTAATGAGTTGTAGCTGTAGGAAGGGAAGTGGTTTTCGGAATGATATCCTGTAAATGAGATTAGAAGAAACTTGATAACCAAGGAGGAATTAGGAAATTAAAGTCAGGCAGATGACCGAAAAGCTGAATATATTATACATTGAAAGGCTCCCTTCGGTAAGAAAAAAAAGGCCCAGTCATGATGAAATGTAAACACCAGTAATACTGTATGACTCATTGCTAATGTTTAAAAAACAACAGGGAAATCAAAGCATTGTCCATTAACAATGCTTCTTATTGTATGACATAGGTTAAATATTTTATTTATTGTAATTTTCCTAAAATCTCAACAGTATGTCATTGTGATTTTCATGCATTTCCATCTACACCTCAGGTGCTGAATACATATAGGAATTAGAGAAGAATGAGGAACAAATATGTGAATTTCAAAAACTGTTTCTGGAAATCACCATCATGCAACTATGATCTCAACATTAAATAAAATAGTGGAATAAATATTTAAAAAGAAAAAATGTGTAAGCCTCTAAAGGATGAAGGAATTCTGACTAATCAACAGCAGTGATGGATTATAAATAGTGGACCTTGCCAGATTGGCGTGAATGGTTTTCTGGGGGGTTTTTGGATTATGAATTCCAGGAACAAGAGAAGAGAAGTGTTAGAGATTCTAGACTGGTTATCAGTAAAGCATTTTGATCTAGCATCTTGTGAAATCTCAATTACGAAATTAATTTATAGTGATTTCCAGGTGAGAGTGGTAACGGGAAACTTTCACGGAAGTCTTAGAGGAACAAATGAGCAATGACAGGGAATTTTTAAAAATCTTTTTGTTGTGAAATATACATAGAAGTTTATATAATGAAAATGCACTGCTTATGCCCTGGTCGGTTTGGCTTAGCGGTTATAGCGGACCAAAGAGTCTCAGGTTCAATTCTGATCAAGGGCATGTACCTTGGTTGCGGTTTCATCCTGGCACTGGCTGGGGTCGTTCAGGTGGCAACCAATCAATGTGTCTCTCTCACATCGATGTCTCTCTCTTTCCCTCTCTCTCTCTCTCTCTCCCCTTCCCTCCCTCCCTCCCTCCCTTTCTTCCTCCTACTCTGAGAATCGATGGAAAAAAATCCTCAAATGAGGATTGAAAACATAAATAAATAAAAAAGAAAATGCACTGTGTAAAGAAAAATCTGAAGTGAACACTCAGTTCAAGAGCTAGAACATTGCCAATACCATAGAATCTTACATTGTATTTGTTTTCCATCACAAATCTCTTCTAACTCTCCAACTCCCAGAGATAGCCATTATCCTGACTCTTATGGCCATCATGTCCTTGCTTTTGTTGTTGTTGTTGTTAATCCTCACCTGAGGATATTTTTCCATTGATTTTTATTTTTTTTATTTTTTATTTTTATTTTTTTATAAGGTTTATTTCTTTTTTTTTTTTTTTTTTATCCTCACCCGAGGACATTTCTCCACTTTTTTTTTGTTCAGATAGAGTGGGAGGGAGAGAGAGGAAGAGAGAGAGAGAGAGAAACATCGACGTGAAAGGGACACATCGAGTGGCCGCCTCCCTCACGACCCAACCAGGGCCGGGGACAAACTGCAACCGAGGTATGCGCCCTTAGCGTGAACCGAACCCGGGTCTCTCTGGACCGCAGGCCAACTCTCTAACCGCTGAGCCAAACCGGCCAGGGCTTTCCATTGATTTTTAGATAGAGGGGAAGGGAAGGAGGGTGTAGGGGGAGAGAAACATTGATGTGAGAGAGATATCGATTGTTTGCCTCCTGTAGGACCTACACCAGTGCCAGGAATCAAACCTACAATGCAGGTATGTGCCCTTGACTGGAATCGAACCTAAGACCTTTTGGTCCTTGAGCTGATGCTCTAACTGCTGAGCTAAATGGGCCAGGGCATTGCTTTTTTTTAACGCTGTCACCATCCACCTATGAATTCCTCAACAGGAAGGTAGCTTTGCCTATTTTGAACTTTATATACATGGAACCATACTGTATATATTATTTTGTATCTAGCTTTTTATTCAGTATTATTTTGTTGTTATATGTTGTGTGTGTCAATGTCTCATTCATTTTCATTGCTGTATGGTAATCCATCTTTTGTATATACCACAATTTATCTACTTTATTGTGTATTAGCTTTGCTGTAGTAAACACCCCTGTCTCACTGGCTTCAGTAACAAACATTTGCTTCTTGCTCTTGATACTTGTAAACTGTATCAACTTAAGTTCTTTTCCATGTGTTTTGTCATTTCAGGACACAGACTAAAGAAGCAAACTCTGAGCCCTAGCTGGATAGCTCAGTTGGTTGCAGGTTCCATCCCTGGTCAGGGCACATACAAGAATCAACAAATTAATGCATAAATAAGTGCAACACAAAAATATCTCTCTCTCTCTCTCTCCCCACCCCACCTCCCAAATCAATTAAAAAAAAAAAAAGAAGCAAACTGTTTGAAACATGCATTTTTGTGACAGAGATAGAAGCAGTAGCTCTGAGAGAAACTCATTAAGACTCTTATGGATGTTATGTCTGCTTTGCTCACATTCTATTGGTCAAAGCATGTCTCATGGCCAAGCCAAAAGTCAATTAGGTGGTATGTATACTCCTCCCACAGGAGGCATGGCAAGTCACATGGGAAGAGATACAGAGTTCTTTTCAAAGGAAAGGTGGTAAAATTTGCCACCACTCTCAGTGTTCCCGTATTTTGTTATCACAAAGTGTTACTATGAGTTTTCTTGCGCATATATCCTGATGCAAATGTGCATGAGTTTCTCCAGTAGTGGAATTGCTAGTTATGTGTGTTTTCAACTTTAATAGATGATGTCAAATTATTTTGCAAAATGGTCTCACTGATTTGTACACCAACAGTGTATGAGAGTTCCAAATGTGCCACATTCTCACTGACTTTAGGTATAGTCTTTTTAAGTTTTAGGTAATATAATCTAGTGAATAGTGGTTGTAGTTTGGTGTGGTTTTAATTTGCATTTCCCCAGGTACTAATGAGATTAAATACTGTTTTATGTATTAATTGACTGGGAATTTTTTTTGTGGTTGTTAATCCTCAACCAAGGATATTTTTCCATTGATTATTAGAGAGAGCAGAAGGGAGAGAGGAAGAGAGAGAAACATCAATGTGAGAGAAACACATTGATTGGTTGCCTCCCACATGACCCTGACTGCCGGGATCGAACCTGCAACCCAAGTATGTGTCCTTGACCAGAAGCGAACTCATGACCCTTTGGTTCACGGGCTGATTATCTAACTGCTGAGCCAAACTGGCCAGGGCTTGCCTGGGAATTTCTAAGTGCTTGTTCAAATCTTTTGCCCATTTTTCTGTTGAGTATGTGTATTTTAGTTAATGAGTTTTGGGAATTCTTTAGTCTATGTATAAGTTCTTTGTCAGATATGGTATTACAAATATCCTCTCCTGCTCTTTTTACTTCCTTTTACACATGTAATGCTATCCCTTGATAAATAGAAATTTATTAACTTTGATGATGTCCAGTATATTATTGGTGGGTTTTTTTTTTTGTCTTGTTTAAGAACTCTTTTTTTACTGCAAGGGTCCGAAGATATATTTTTTTATGTTCTTTTTTTTTTCTTTTTGCCTCAATAAACTTTTAAAAAACGTTTTATTTAGAGAGAGAGAGAAAAACATTAGTTTGTTATTCTACTTATTTATGCATTCATTGGTTGATTCTTGTATTGTTATGTTCTTTTTGTTTTGCTATTCACATTTAGGTCTATAACACACCTGAGATTGAATTTTTTATCCTCACCTGAGGATATTTTTGCATTTATCTTCAGATAGAACGGGAGGGAGAGAGGGAGGAAGACAGAGACACACGTCTACTGGTTGCCACCCACATGACCCCAACCAGGGCTGGGGACAAACTGCAACCGACGGTTGTACGTGCCCTTAGCGGGAACCGAACCCGGGACTCTCTGGTCCGTGGGCCGACGCTCTAACCGCTGAGCCAAACCGGCCAGGGTTTGACTTTTAAATACAGTGTGAGGTATGGATCCAATTTTACCAGTTTCTGTATACAGATACTTAATTGTTTGGCACAATACTGACTGTAGTGCTCCCACTACTGGATATACAACATTGCTACATAATGTGCACCCAGAGCCAAGGTCTGCTGCTGGGTTCTCCTGTTGTTTGGGGTTTTGTCTATCTTTTTGTTGTTGTTGTTAATCCTCACCTGAGGATATTTTTCCATTTATTTATTTATTTATTTTTTTGGTATGTGCTTCTAGTGGGAACCGAACCCAGGACTCTCAGGTCCGCAGGCCAACGCTCCAACCGCTGAGCCAAACCGGCCAGGGCTCATTGATTTATTTTAGATAGAGTGGAAGGAACGAAGTGAGTGGTGAGGGGAGAGAGAGAGAGAGAGAAACATCAATGTGTGAGAGAGACACATCAATTGGTTGCCTCCTGCATGGCCCCAGTTGGCCTGGGATTGAACATGCAACCCAAATACATGCCCTTGACCAGGAATCAAACCTGCGACCCCAGATCTGAGGGCCAATGCTGTAAAGGCTGAGCCAAACCGGCCAGCGTGGTTTTTGTCTATTTTATGTCAATAACACACTGTCGCCCTGGCCAGTTTGGCTCAGCGGTTGGAGTGTCAGCCTGCGGACCAGAGAGTCCCGGGTTCGGTTCCCGCTAGGGGCACGTACCAAAAAAAACAAAAACAAAAACAAAAACCACACTGTCTTTTTTTGTTTGATTGTTTGTTAATCCTCACTCACCCAAGGATATTTTTCCATTGATTTTTAGATAGAGTGGAAGGGAGGGAGGGGGAAGGAGAGAGAGACAGAGAGACACCAATGTGAGAGAGACGCATAGATTGGTTTCCTCCTGCACAACCTGGGAACCTGCAACCCAGGTATGTGCCCTTGACCAGGAATCAAACCTGAGACCCTTTAGTCCATGGCCAGTACACAGGCCAAGGCTCTAACAGCTGAGCCAAACCAGCCAGGACATACACTGTCTTAATTATTGTAGCTTTATAATAGATTTTGATATCCAAAAACAACTCATTCATCTTCTTCAAAAGTATCTTGGCTCTTCTTGGCCTTTTTTTTTTTTTTTTTTTTTTTTGGTACGTGCCCCTAGCGGGAACTGAACCTGGGACTCTCTGGTCCACAGGCCGACGCTCCAACCACTGAGCCAAACCAGCCAGGGCCTTCTTGGCCTTTTGTATATCCATAAAAATGTTAAGAGTGTAAAGTCCACAGAACTTTTATTTTATTTATTTATTTTCTCCAATTTTTTAATTAATTTTTTTTTGTTACAGATGTTTCTCCTTTTTCCCCCCTAGACCCCCTCCTCCCCATCCCGCCCCCACCCCACTCCCCAAGTCCACAGAATTTTTAGAGTGTTGATTGGGATTGTAGTGAATGTACAAATTGACATTGTTACTAAATCATGAATTCTAAACCATGAATTTGGAATACCTCTCTATTTATTTAGGTTTTCTTTAACACCTCCCTGTGAAGTTTTATACTGTTTCCTATAGAGGTTTTACATATCTTGGTATCTAGAAGATTGTGTGGCACAAAGAAGGTGCTCCATAAATGTTTGTTTAACAAATGAATAGGCAAATCCATAGAGACAAAAAGTAGATTAGTGATTGCCAGGGGCTGAGGGGGAGGAAGAATGAGGAGTGACTGCTAATGGTTGCAGGGTTTCTTTGGGCTGGTGATGAGAATGTTCAGGATTTAGATAGAGAAGATGGTTGCACAACCTTGTGAATATACTAAAAACCACTCAATTGTACAGGATAAAAGGGCAAATTTAATATGTGAATGATATCTCAAAATTTTTTTGCCTTTAATAAAATAAATTATTATGAATGCCACTCTCTTTTCTGAGTACAGATAAACAGTCCTTAGGTAGAACAGAACTTTATGAGTGCAGCTCATTATATAACCCATACCTCAAGCTTATAAATAGTTATTTCAGTTCCTCAGTAGTCAAGGACTTGTGGGTCAAGGGCTTGAGATGATACATACATTTTTTTTCTTTTCATTAAGGCTTTAATTTAAGAGCAGTTTAGGCTCACAGAAAAATTGAGCAAAAGGTACAGAGATTTACCCTATACTCCCTACCCCGACACATGCGTAGCCTCCCCCATTGTCAACATCCCCCACCAGAATGGTACGTTTGTTACAACTGATGAACCTACATTTACACATCATAATCACCTTGTATCCATAGTTTACATAGGATTCACTCATGATGTTGTACATTCTGTGGGTTAGTACAAATTTATAATGACATGTATCCACCGTTATGGCATGATATTGAATATTTTCACTGCCCTAAAAATTGTCTGCACTCCACTTATTCATCCCTCTTCTTCCCCTGCCCCCAACCCTGCCAATCACTGGAATTTTCACTGTCTCCATAGTTTTGCCTTCTCCAGCATATCATATAGTTGGAACCATATAGTATGTAGCCTTTTCAGATTGGCTGCTCTTACTTAGTAATATATACTTTTTTAATTAAAAAAAATTTTTTTTTTATGATTTTAAAGAGAAAGGAAGGGAGAAGGAGAGAGAGATAGAAACATCAATGAGAGAGAACATCAATTGGCCACCTCCTGCATGCCCCCCACTGGGGATTTGGCCCACAATCTGGGCATGTGTCCTGACTGGGAATCAAACCAGTGACCTCTTGGTGCATGGGTTGATACTCAACCACTGAGCCACACTGGCTGGGCTCTTTGGCCCATTTTAAAATCAGATTGTTTGTTTTCTTAATGTTGAACTTTAAGAGTTCTTTGTATATTTTGACTTGCAGTCCTTTATCAGATGTATCTTTTCCAAATATTTTCTCCCAGTCTGTGGCTTGTCTTCTCATTTTCTTGACATTGTCTTTCACAGAGCAGAAACTTTTAATTTTAGTGAAGTCCAGATTATCAGTTATTTATTTCATGGATCATGCCTTTGGTGTTGTATCTGAGAAGTCATCACCTTACCCAAGGTCATCTAAGTTTTTCTCCTGTGTTACCTTCTAGGAGTTTTATAGTTTTGCATTTCACATTTAGGTCTGTGATCCATTTTGAGTTAATTTTTGTGAAGGGTATATGGTCTGTGTCTAGATGATGATGATGATGATGATGATGATTTTACATGTGCATATCCAGTTGTTCTAGCACTGTTTGTTGAGGAGATTCCATTGCAGCTGTATAAAATTTTAAACTACTAAGTACCAGTCTCTGCTCTCTCCTTCCTCTCAAATTTTATTTTATTTTTTAAAATCCTCACTCGAGGATATTTTTCTATTTAGCTTCAGATAGAGTGGGAGGGAGAGAGAGAGAAACATCGACATCAGAGGGACACATCCACTGGTTGCTTCCCGGTTGCCTCCGCATGACCCTGACCCAGGGCTAGGGATGAACTGCAACCAAGGTACGTGCCCTTGAGTGGAATCGAACCTGTGACTCTTTGGTCTGTGGGCTGATGCTCTAATCACGGAGCCAAGTCAGCCAGGGCATCCCTCTCAAATTTTAAAAAGAGGATCACACAAGAGTGTAGGAGAAACACATCAGAGGAAACTGGTATGACCATTTGAGAGGTCAACTTAATAAAAATGTAAGAGATACTAAAATATTTTAACCCTTTGATTTTGTAATTCCATTTAAAAAATCAGTTCTAAGAATTTAAATGGAAATGCAGACACAGATGTTCACCACAGCATTATTTTAACTGTGAAAAATTTTGGAAATAGCCTAGTTTTTATGGGAATACTTCAGTATTTATGGTAAGTTTAAATGATGCATCCATTAAAATGCTGTTGAAAAAAATTGATAATGTGAAAAAATGCTGACACTATATTATGTTTTAGAAAGCAATATTCAAAATCATAATCAATTTGGTTTTTTAAAGTCTGTATTAAAACAATATGGGAAGAAAATGCACACAAACACTATCAGTGGTCATCTGTAAATTGTGGAATTGTGGCTGATTTTTTAAAAGCTCTTTATCCGGGGGAACCCAGGCGGGGCGGGGGAGCCGGGCAACCCCCCCACCACGGGGGAACCCAGGCGGGGCGGGGAGCCGGGCGACCCCCCCACCAACGGAGGAAGCCGGCAACACACAGGAGAACTGAGCAAACTGAACAACGAAATTGACCCAGAGACATGGAGGGTGGAGTACGGGATGACGGGCCTCAGAGGAGGGGGGTAGGCGGGGGAAAGAGATAAATCACAGAGCCTATGTGCATGGGTGCATAACCAACGGACATGGACAACAGGGATGGGGAGGAGGAGAAGGGGAGGGGGAGGAGGGTGTCAATGGGGGAAAAAAAGGAAAAACATCTGTAACAAAAACAAATTAATAATAAAATAAATTATAAAAAAAAATAAAAAATAAAAAAAAATAAAAGCTCTTTATCCAATTTTTCTGTAATGAGAACACAGTAATACTTTTTGCTTATTTATTGATTTTGTTTTAGAGAGAGAGAGAGAGAGAGAGAGGAAGGGAGAAGAGTGAGAAAGAGAGACAGAGAGAGCGAGACAGAGAAACATTGATTTTTTTTGTTCCACTTATTTACACATTCATTGGTTGTATCTTGTATGTGCCCTGAAGGGATCAAACCTAAAACCTTGGTGTATCAGGACAACGCTCTAACCAACTGAGCTATCCAGCCAGGGCCATGGTAATACTTTTTGATTCTGAGTGTGTACTAAGAAAAAATTGTTTCTTGTTAGGTAAATCATGTTAAAACCGGGAAGGAAGGGTATACAATCAAATATGTATTCTTAATTCCCCATCTCACCACATTCCAAGCAGGAATTCTTAAATACTTGCATAGTGTGTTCCAGAGAGACCTCAGGATTGGAATTGCAGCTTTTGTTATCTCCTACAAGTAGGATAATGTTTACCTATAATAGCTGATTGGCTTGTGTTTTTCAGGCTGGTAAGCCTGTTTTGTCTGGGTTAATAGAACTGAAGTAGTTTCTTGAGAGAGTGAGATAGTCCTACAGGTTTCCTAAAGTGATTTCTCTGAGGAAGAGAGAGGATTGACCACTCCTACTTACCCTTCAAGTCCAGCTCATGTATTCTGTCCTTCAGGGAACCTCTCGTGCACACAACCACCACCACCCCAGTCTGGGTTAGATATGGCACTGAATTCTTTATACTTATTGCTGTCTTTGCACTCACTACATTGAGTTGTAATGATTGTTTTTTATGTCCATTTTCCTCATCAATCTGCACTCTTTCAAGGTGGATCCAGGCTTTGCTCAACTTTGTAGCCCAGACATCTGGTACATGGTCAACATCCAATATATTTGATGAATCCATGAGGAAGAAACGAACGATGAGCATGTTGTGTGAAATGGCAGGCTGGTGAGAGTGGGACTGGATTCCGTGGGGTGTCAGCAAGGCACTTTGGCAGGTGATCACACTAGGCAGCCACAGGAACATATATCAGATTTTAGAGGTCAGATTCTCAGACAGGCTAACTGGCATACCAGGAAAGAAGAAAATGACAGGAATTTCTGCTGGTGAAAAGATTATTTCTCAAGTCTATGTTTTTCAAAGTCTGCCCCAGGGCTGCCAGCATCACAACCACTGTGTGCTGATTTATAATGTAGAATTGTGGGCCTCTTCTCAAGCCCTTCTGAATCAAGAGTTTTTGGAGCTGGGCTGAAGGACCTTGCTTTTGAAAAGCTTCCCATGGGGAAAGCAGGAGGGGGGCAGGATTGGGGAGGAGGGGGGTGGGAAAGAGGGACATCTGTAATACATTCGACAATAAAGATAAGTTAAAAAAAAAAAAAAAAAAAAAAAAAAAGAAAGGCTTCCCAGATGGCACCCTAAGGTGAGAGGGCCTCCAGAGTGGTGATTTAATGCTAGAGTCTGAGCACCCTATAATAATCTGTCCCACAAAACCAGCTATGTGTGAGGTTTCAACCCACCACAACAAACAGACTTGTGGCTCCATCTCAGAGATTGCTTTTCAGTAAATTTAGGGTAAATCCTGAGAAAATATGTAGTAAGAAAAAGTAGGTGCAAGCCCGGCAACCACCAAGTATATTTAGACATAACAAGTTGTCCAGTTTGACTGGGAATAAAAAATTTTTTTTTTTTATCCTCACCCGAGGACATTTTTCCATTTTTCGTTCAGACAGAATGGGAGGGAGAGAGAGCAAGAGAGAGAGAGCGAGAAACATCGATGTGAAAGGGACACATCGAGTGGCTGCCTCCCGCACTACCCAACCAGGGGCCGGGGAAAAACTGCAACCGTGGTACGTGCCCCTAGTGGGAACCGAACCCAGGTCTCTCTGAACTGCAGGCTGACTCTCTAACCGCCCAGCCAAACCGGCCAGGGCGGGAATGAAAATTTTTATTCACAAATCCTTTATTATATATTTTGACCAGTCTGTTATTATTTACTCTGTGCAAACAATGTGCTAAGTATTACGAGAAATAAGAAGATAAATTAGACATAGCTTTTATGTTTAAGGCTCTTATAATTGGAAAAATAAGGTGTGTGGAAATAATTGTTGTAATGAAATGGCTCTTATTCGCATGCTGGGACCTTCTAGCAAGGACCTTAGAATCGGGGAGACCAGTCAGGTCAAGATGGTGGTGTAGGTAAACACGGTATCCCCTCCTCCCACAACTACATCAAAATTACAACTAAACTACAGAACAACCATCATTCAGAACTGCCTGAAATTGAGCTGAATGGAAGTCCTACAACTACGAAATTGGAGAAGAAGCCACATTGAGACTGGTAGGAGGGACGGAGGCGCCGACGGGCTGGTTTCACACCCATGTGTGGTGGGTAAAAATCAGGAGGACACCTCGGCTGGAAGGTCCTTCCTGAGGAGTGAGGGGTCCCCATCCCACACCAGGCTCCAAGCTCAGGGTTCCAGTGCCAGGAAGAGAAGTCCCCATAATTTCTAGCTGTAAAAACTAGCGTTATTGAGGCTCAGGGAGGCTGAGGGGGGCTGAGGCTTCTAGAGTCCCAGGCAGCTCCTCTTAAAGGGCCCGTGCTTGGACTTACTCAGACCGGCTCCCTCCAGGCTCCAGCGTGGGGAGGCAGCTTGAAAGGCACCAGAGATATACCGGCAAAAACTGAGTTTTTTGGCATTGGGTCGAGGGCTGGAGAGGCAGCTTTCACCTGGGCAGATATACTGGCGGAGGCCTTTATTCCTTTGGTCAGCCCTTCCCCCACTGGGCAGGGACTCTAGTACCTGGCTCACACTGTTTGCCCCGCCCTGGTGATTCCCCGAGGCCCTGCTCCACCCAACTTTCAGGCCCACCCAAGCTGTTTCCAATGGTTTTACCATAGGATTGGCCTGTCTTGGATCCTGCTTCAGAGTTTCCTAAATTCTCTCAAACAGCACCTGGCCTCAGCAAGTCCCATACCTCTAGCTAACTGGCCCCAGACCTGGCACTAGAAGCAGCCAGCCTTGGTTCACAGTTGGCTTTTCCTGGGCACCTCCAAGCCCAGCACAAGAAGCAGCCATCTGCAGACTGCTTTGTAGCTTATGCCTGGTGGCCCTGGGCAGAACACAGGAAGTGGCTGACCTGGCCCAGAGCCAGCACACCCAGTGGACAGCTTCAGAACACTGCGAAGAACCACCACCCAACCGCCTCCACAAGCAACACACTCAAGGAGTGGATTCAGTAGGTACCAGAGCCCTGCTGAAGTAAGTTTTGCTCTGGGTGGTGGGCCCCTGCACAACTGATCCTCCAAGGTAGTCAGAGGTCAGTGGTCATTGGGCATAGCCAGTCTTTGCAGCTGATCAGCCTGAGTAAATCCCTCCCATTGATGTGCCAACAGCAATCAAGACTCAATTACAACAGAAGGGTGGTCAGTCCACACGAGGGGTGTACATCGACTGCCCAGCTGGGGTGACCAGAGAGGCTGTGCCACTGGACTCTAAAGGACACCTACTACAATTGGCCACCCTACAAAGCCTAAGAGCCATAGCAACTCTACCTAATACATAGAAACAAACACAGGGAGGCAGTTAAAATGAGGAGACAAAGAAACATGTCCCAAATGAAAGAAAAGAACAAAACTCCAAGAAAAGAACTAAATGAAACAGAGATAAGCAATCTTACAGATGCAGAGTCCAAAATACTGGTTATAAGGATGTTCAATGAATTTAGTGAGAATTTCAAGGAACTTAGTGAGAACGTCAAGGAGCTTAGTGAGAACCCCAAGAGCATAAAAAAGGACCAGTCAGAAATGAAGGGCACACTAACTGAAATAAAGAATAATATACAGGGAATCAATAGTAGAGGAGGTGAAGCTAAGGAGCAAACCATCAATTTGGAATATAAGGAAGCAAAAAACACCCAATCAGAAAACAGAATCCAAAAAAAATGAGGATAGTGTAAGGAGCCTCTGGGACAACTTCAAGTGAACCAACACTTGCATCATGGGGGTGCCAGAAGGAGAAGAGAGAGCAAGAAATTGAAAGCCTATTTGAAACAATAATGACAGAAAACTTCCCTAACTTGGTGAAGGAAACAGACATACAAATCCAGAAATCACAGAATCCCAAAAAGATGAACCCCAAGAGGCCCACACCAAGACATATCATCATCAAAATGCCAAAGGTTGAAAACAAAGAGAGAATCTTAACAGCAAGAGAAAAGCAGTTAGTTACCTACAAGGGAGCTCCCATAAAGCTGTTAGCTAATTTCTCAAAAGAAACTTTGCAGGCCAGGAGGGAGTGCCAAGACATATTCAAAGTGATGAAAAGCAGCAACCTAAAACCAAGATTACTCTATCCTGCAAAGCTATCATTTAGAATCGATGGACATGTAAAGAGTTTCCCAGATAAGAAAAAGCTAAAGGAGTTTATCACCACCAAACCAGTATTATATGAAATATTGACAGGTCTTCTTGAAGGAGAAGAACAAAAATATGAACAATAAAATGGCAGTAAATACATATCTATCAACAATTGAATCTACAAACAAAATGAGCAAGCAGAACAGAAACAGACTCCTAGATACAGAGAACTTTATGTTGGTTGCCAGATGGGAGGGGCTTGAGGGGATGGGTGAAAAATCTGAGGGAAGCCATGGCTGGTTGGCTCAGTGGTTAGAGTGTTGACCCACAGACTGAAGAGTCTCAGGTTCGATTCTGGTCAAAGGCACATACCTTGGTTGTGGTTCAGTTCCCAGCCCTGGTTGTGGTCATGCGGGAGGCAACCAATCAATGTGTCTCTCTCACATTGATGTTTCTTTTTCTATCTCTCTCTCCCTCCCACTCTGTCTGAAAATAAATAAATGGAAAAATATCGTCGGGTGAGGAAAAGAGAAAAAAAAATGTGAGGGAATTAAGAAGTACAAATTGGTTTTTAGACTGATGAATGTCAAAAGGGAAGGGGGGAGGGAGGGTGGGAAAAGAGAAACCAAAGAACTTATATGCATCTATGCATAACCAGTGGACACAGACAATAGTGTGCAGAAGGTAGGAAGGGGGCGGGAACAGGGCAGAGGGTGTCGATGGGGGGAAAAAGGGGGAACAGCTGTAATACATTCAACAAAAAAGATAATAAAAAAAGAATGGGGGAGACCAGGATGAAGCGGGGAGAGCAGGCATGAAGTTCCATCACTGGGTCCAAAAAACATAATTTGGGGGTCAGTTTCTGGAGGTCCCAAAGTGAGGGCTCAGGATATAGTTGCAGGATTTCTTATCAGCGCAGATATTGGCCAATAAGTAGAACAGAGAGAATCACACAAGCCAGTGTAAGCAATACTGCAGAAAGAAATAGTTAGAAACTGTGTGAGGGGTCAGAGCTGTGACTGAAAAACAAGCTCCAGGGGCAGGTTACAACCCTGGAAGGAAACCGGAGTGAGAACGGGGACCTAAGTCGGAGGTCTTTGTCTAGACTGACCGTGCACATTGGAGTGGTAAACAGGAAGACTCAATTCAGTGTTCCTGCAGACATCCAGGACTGTTCACACCAAGCCAAGGGCAGCCGACTACATCCTCACTAGAGGAAAAGGGACAGAAGTTGTGCCAGGCGAGGTCCTCATTAGTGTGGAGCTGGTGGGGGAAAACTGCAGGTAGCAGGCTCTGTGTGCCTACAAATGTGTGGGGCAGAGGCTGGAACTATCAGGAAGCAGTTCATGTAAGATGTGATTTTTGCATTAGAAAGGCATAGAACCAGTCTGACTGGAGTTAACAAAAGAGAAGTGGGAATTAGGATAAGTTTTGTGGAGGAGTGAGAATTTGAAAGGAACTTGAGAAATCAGTGTTGTGAAAGGAAAATGAAACTTACTGGTCTGGGTTAACAAGGTCACTTCTGGAGCCCTTCTTATTATTAGGAATTATGTAGCAATTCATCAACATCTTGGCCCAGTAACAGAGTTAAATATTTTCATTGTGTGTATGCAATTGAATTGTAGAATTAAAAAAAAAAAGATCCTGAGTGTATGCCATTTGATCCTAGTGACTTTCCCCCAGGTGTCTTACTATTAAAAATGTCGAACATAGAAGTTATTTTACAGTTCTCTGGAGATTCACCTAGGTTGTTGCATACATAAATAGTTCCCTCTTGCTGAGTAGTATTTCATAGTATGGATCTACCACAGTTTGCTTAACCATTCACTGTTGAAAGACATCTGGATTGTTTTTAGTTTTTTGCTATTATGAATAAAACTGCTATAAACATTTGTGTACAGGTTTTTGTATGAACATACAGAAATAAGTCTTTATTTCTCTGGGATAAATGCCCAAGTGTGCAGCTACTGGGTCATATGATAGTTATAGGTTTAGTTTTTTTAAGAAACTGCCTGATTGTTTTCCAAAGTGGCTGTACCATTCTGCATTTCCAAGAGCAATGTTTGAGTAATCAGTTTCTCCAAATCCTCAGTGACACTTGGTAATGTCTGTATTTTTTATTTTAGTATCTCGTGATTTTATTTTGTATTTCCCTAGTGATTAATGATGTTGAACATCTTTTCATGTCTTTACTTGCCATTTGTTTATCTTTGTTGATATGTCTCTTCATGTCTTTTGTCCATGGATCGTTTCCTTTTTACTGTTCAGTTTGTTTTTGTTGTTTAATGTACAAAGAGTTAGCATTGATTTTTTTGTCCGCTAGATGTCTTCCATGATCCATTCGAAGAAGATCACTTAGTCTAACATGATGAAGCCTACAACCTTTGCCTACTGATGTAAACACTGTGGCACTTATTGAGGCCATATTTCCAGATCAGATCGTGCTGGTTTGAGCAGCGGTGGCAAGAATGAGAACCTTGGCTGAATTTTCACTGGTGGCTCCAGTAGAACTGTTGGCAACTCATCTCACTTTCATGGATAAGGATAGGCAAAAGGCTACTGTTGAGTTTTGAGAATTCTTTATGTAGTCTAGATACTTGCTTTTTGTCATATATGTGTTTTGCAAATATTTTCTTCTAGTCTGTAGTTTGTCTTTTTATCCTCTTAACAGTTTTTTTTTTAATGCTCACCCAAGGATATTTTTACATTAATCTTCAGAGCTGGAGGGAGAGAGGGAAGAAGAGAGAGAGAGAGAGAAACATCGATCTGAGAGAGACACATTGATTAGTTGCCACCCACACAACCCCAACCAGAGCCGGGAACGAACTGCAACTGAGGTACGTGCCCTCAGCCGGAATCGAACCCGGGACTCTTTGGTCTGCGGGTGATGCTCTTACCGCTGAGCCATACCAGCCAGGGCAACAGTTTTTTAAAGAGCAAAATTTTTCAGTAAAATTTATCAGTTTATTTTTATGAATAATGCTTTTGGTTTCAAGTCTAAAAACTCTTTGTCTAGTCCTATAGCCCAGAGATTTTTCTGTTGTAGTTTCTCCTAATAGGTTTAGGATTTTACAATTTACAGTTAACTCCATGATCCACTTCGAGTTAGTTCTTTTTTTTTTAAATCCTCACCCGAGGATATTCTTCCATGTATCTTCATATGGGAGGAGGGGGGGCGGAGAGGAACATCAATGTGAGAGAGACACATCAACTGGTTGCCTCCCACATGACCCTGACGACCCTGACCAGGGCTGGGGACAAACAGCAACCAAGGTACGTGCCTTTGACCAGAATTTAACCTGAGACTCTGGTCCATGGGCCAACACTCTAACCACACTAACTGCTGAGCCCAACTGGCCAGGGCTAAGTTAATTCTTTATGCAGTGAGAGATCTAGGTCAAGGTTCATTTTTCTGCCTATGGACGTCCAGCACTATTTGTTGAAAAGGCTGTTTGCGCCCAGCTGGTGTGGCTCAGTGGTTGAACGTTGACCCATGCACCAAAAGGTCACCGGTTGGATTCCTGGTCAGGGCACATGCCCAGGTTGTGGGCTCAATCCCCAGTGGGGGGCATACAGAAGGTGGCCAACTGATGTTCTCTCTCATTGATGTTTCCATCTCTCCTTCTCCCTTCCTCTCTCTCTAAAGATTCAATAAAGAGCCCTGGCCGGTTTGGTTCAGCGGTTAGAGCGTCGGCCTGCGGTCCGGAGAGACCCGGGTTCGGTTCCCGCTAAGGGCACGTACCTGGGTTGCAGTTTGTCCCCGGCCCTGGTTGGGTCATGCGGGAGGCAGCCACTCGATGTGTCCCTTTCACGTCGATGTTTCTCTCTCTCTCTCTCTCTTCCTCTCTCTCCCTCCCACTCTATCTGAATAAAAAATGGAAAAATGTCCTCGGGTGAGGATAAAAAAAAAAAAAAAAAAAAAAAAAAGATTCAATAAAGAAAAAAAAATTGAAAAGAAAAGGCTGCTTTGCTTTCTTTTATTGATTTGCTTTTGCAATTCACTTGGTCTTTGTGACATTGGATTAGGCAATGATTGCCTAGATCTCACACCAAAGGAAAAGTAACAAAAGAAAAAATATATATGAATTGTACTTTATCAAAATTAAATACTTTTGTGCTTTGTAGGACACAATGGTAGATTTATACCTAAGTATTTTTCTTTTGTTGAGTGATTTAAATGGTGTTGTATTTAAAAAATTTTTTTCCTTTATTGATTTTTTAGAGAGAGGAAGTGAAAGGGAGAGAGAGATAGAAACATCAATGAGAGAGAATATCGATTGGCCACCTCCTGCATTCCCCCCACTGGGGATCAGGCCCACAACTTGGGCATGTGTCCTGACCGGGAATCAAACAGGTGACCTCTTGGTGCATGGGTCTATGCTCAACCACTGAGCCACACCAGCTTGACATGGTTTTGTATTTTAATTTTGGTGTCTAGTATATAAAAATGCAATTAATTTTTTTTTAATCCTCACCCGAGGATATTTTTCTATTTATCATCAGATAGAGTGGGAGGGAAGGAGGGAGAGAGAAACATCGATGTGAGAGAGACACATCGACTGGTTGCCTCCTGCATGACCTTGACCAGGGCCGGGAACGAACTGCAATTGAGGAACGTGCCTCAGTCAAGGGACTGGAATCGAACCCACGACTCTTTGGTCTGTGGGCTGACACCCTAACCGCTGAGCCAAACCCGTCAGAGCACAATTAATTTTTGTATGGTTATATTGTATCCTGAGATTTTGCTGACCTCACATATTAGTTTTTAGGTGTTTTTTTTGGTTTTGTTTTTTTGGTAGATTCTTTGGTTTCTGTCACCTGAAAATGGAACAGTTTTATTTCTTCCTTTCCAGTCTGCCTTTTATTTTCTTTACTAGCCATGTTGCATTTCTTGAACTTCCAGCACTCTGTTTTCTTAAATACTACCTCTACCTATATTTAGAACATCAGACAGTAATTATCTTGGTCCATTTGGGCTGCTATAACAAAATACCATAGACTGGGTAGTTATAAACGACAAAAATTTATTTCTTACCCTTCTGGAGACTGGAAGCCCAAGATCAGGGTACCAGCATGGTCAGGTTCTGTTGAAGACCCTCTTCTGGGCTGCAGAATGCCAACTTCTTGCTGTGTCTTCACATGATGGAAGGGGCTATGGAACTCTATGGGGTCTCTTTTTTTTATTTTTTATTTTATTTTATTTATTTATTTTTTTATCCTCACCCGAGGGTACTTCCGCATTCATCCCCAGACAGAGTGGGAGGGAGAGAGGCAGGAAGAGAGAGAGAGAAACATCAATGTGAGAGAGACACATTGAGTGGCTGCCACCCATACGACCCCAACCAGGGCTGGGGACAAACTGCATCCGAGGTACTCGCCCTTAGTGGGAACCGAACCCAGGACTCTCCGGTCTGCGGGCCAACACTCTTAACTGCTAGCCAAACCAGCCAGGGCTAGGGTCTATTTTTTTGTTTGTTTGTTTGTTTTTATTTATTTTTAGAGAGAGAGAGTTAGGGAGAAGGAGAGAGAGATAGAAACATTGATGAGAGAGAACATCGATTGGCCACCTCCTACATGTCCCCCACTGGGGGTTTGGCCCATAATGTGGGCATGTGCCCTGACTGGGAGTTAAACCGGTGGGCCTATGGGGTCTCTTTTATAAAGGCACAACTTCCACCCGGCCAGTGTGGCTCAGTGGATTGAGCATTGTCCCATGGACTGAGAAGTCCCTGTTTGATTCCCAATCGGGGCACATGCCCGGGTTGCAGACTCGGTCCCCAGTTGGGGGGCATGCAGGAGGCAGCCTATAGATTTTTCTCTCTCACTTTGATGTTTCTATCTCTCCCTTCCTCTCTCTAAAAAATCAATTTTTATAAAAAACCAACATATTTATAAAGGCACTACTCCCATTTATGAAGGCTTCACCCTCATGACCTAAATCACCTTTAAAATTCCTACATCCTAATCCCATCATTTTGAGCATTAGGTTTTCAACATACTAATTTTGGGGGGACACAAACATTTAGCCCATAGCAGTGATATACTTTTTTCTTCAACTGTCAAACATAATCAAGAGGAATATATATGACAAACATATAACAGTCAAACAAAATCAAGAGGAGAAGGAAAGCTTATTGTATTAACCTATATTTTAACTTCCATGTTCTTTCCCTTCCCTGATGTTGCAAGGTTCCTTCTTCTATAATTTTCTTTCTTTCTTTTTTATCCAGAGAACTGCTTTAGTCATTTTTTAGGGTAGATCTGATGATTACAAATTTTCTTTAGTTTTTCTTCAGCAGACAATGTCTTGATTTTCCCTTTACCCCTGAAGGACATTTTCACTGAGTATAGGATTCTGAGTTGTCAATTCTTTTCTTTCATCACTGGAAAAATTTTGTGCTACTTTCTTCTGGCCTCCATGGTTTCTTTCCTTTAAAAAAAATTAGTTTACATTCAATATTATTTTGTATTAGCTTCATGTGTACAGCATAGTAGTTAGACAATCATATACTTTGCAAAGTGATCCCCCCAATATTTCAAGTACCCATCATACATAGTTTTTATAATATTATTGACTATATTCCCTATGCTGTACTTGACATTCTCGTGAATAGGGAAATGTTTGTTTACTCCACCTTCCTGGAAACACAATTATTTTGTGAGTTAATGTTTCCCAATTTGAGTTTCTCTAATATCTCCTCAAGATTAGATTTGGGGCCCTGGCCGGTTTGGCTCAGCGGTTAGAGCGTCGGCCTGCGGTCCAGAGAGACCCAGGTTTAGTTCCTGCTAAGGGCAGGTACCTCAGTGCAGTTTGTCCCCGGCCCTGGTTGGTCGTGCGGGTGGCAGCCACTCGATGTGTCACTTTCGCGTCGATGTTTCTCTCTCTCTCTTTCTCTCTCTCCCTCCCACTCTATCTGAACAAAAAATGAAAAAATGTCCTCGGATGAGGATAAAAAAAAAAAAAAATTAGATTTGGGTTATGCTAATTTGGCTGTAGTTCCACAGAAGTGATGCTGAGTTCTTTTTAGTGCATCACAGCTGTCAATCAATATCATTAACAGTGATGTTACCTTTGTTAGCTTTGATCACTTGGTTAGTTAAGGTGATGTTTGCCATGCTTCTCCATTATGAAGTTACTATTTTACCTTTTAAGGTTAATAAGTATTTTGTAGGGAGATACGTTGAGACTGTGCAAATATTCTCTTACTCTTCAAACTTTCATCCACTAGTTTTAGCATCATACATTGACGATACTTGTCTGAATCAATTATTTTGACGGTTTTTAAGTGATAATTTTCCAATTCTGTCATTCCTTCATTATTATTAATTTATGTTTAACTGAAAGAAAAGCTTTCCCTTCTATATCATTCATTCACTTATCCATTCATTTATCTATATATCTATTTATATCTGCTTGTGAATTCTTATATTATAAATGATAATCCTTTACTACCATTATTTATTTATTTTTTTGTTTGTTTTTGTTTTTGTTTTTATCCTCATCTGATGACATTTTTCCATTTTTTGTTCAGACAGAGTGGGAGGGAGAGAGAGGAAGAGAGAGAGAGAGAAACATCGACGCGAAAGGGACACATCGAGTGGCTGCCTCCCACACGACCAACCAGGGCTGGGGACAAACTGCAACCGAAGTACATGCCCTTAGCGGGAACTGAACCCAGGTCTCTCTGGACCGCAGGCCGACGCTCTAACCGCTGAGCCAAACCGGCCAGGGCCCATTATTTATTTTGATGCTTAAATTGTTTCAAATTTGGCCAATGGGGTCTCCCTTTAGTTGCTTCCTATCTCCCTGTGATATTTCTTTATTCAAAGACAACATGTACAAATCTATGTAGAAAATCCTAAAGAATCTACAAAAATGCTACTAAAACTATAAGTGAATATTATAATGTTGTAGGACACAAGATTAGTATACAAAAATCAAGAATATTTTTATAGAATAGCAGCAAGCAATTAGAAATTAAAATGTTAAAAAATACCATTTACAACAGCAAAAACACATGAAATATTTAGGGATAAATCCAACAAAATATGTGCAAGATTTGTTTGTTGAAGCTACAATTGATGAGAAAAATTAAAGAAGACTTAAATAAATGGAGAGACCTACCTTGTTTATGTATGGAAGAGTCAATATTGTTAGGCTGTAATTTTTCCCAAATTTATCTGTGGATTTAATATAAACCCAGTGAAAATCTCAGGAGCCTTTCTGGATAGAAACTGGTAAGCTGATTCCAAAATTTATATTAAAAAACACACAAAGAATCTAGAATAGTCAAAACAATTTTGAAAGTGAGCATAGCTGGAGGACTCATACTATTTAATTTCAAGACTTATTCTAAAGTTATAATAATCAAGACTGTGTGGTACTGATATAAAGATAGACAAATGTATCAATGGAAAAAAATAGAGTCCAGATATATAGGTTCACATATATTTGGTCAATTCTTTGTCCATCAAGGTTCCAAGATGATTCAAGGAAGAAAGGATAATCTTTTCAAAAACTGGTTGTGGCCCAGCCACTGTGGTTTAGTGGTTGAGCATCGGCCCATACACCAAGAGGTTGCCAGTTGGATTCCGGGTCAGGGCACATGCCCAGGTTGTGGGCCCAGTCCCCAGCGGGGGCCATGCAGGAGGCGGCCAATCGATGTTCTCTCTCATCGATGTTTCTATCTCTCTCTCCCTCTCCTTTCCTCTCTCTCTAAAATCAATAAAGAAAAAAATTTAAAAAACAAACAAAAAACTGGTTGTGGAACAACTGGACTCCATATGTAAAATATGAGCCTGGACCCTTCCTTGCCTTGCAACAGATGAGGTAACTCAAAACTGATCACAAATCCAAATCCCTAAAACATAAAATATAACTTCTTGAAGAAAACACAGGAGAAAATCTTTGGGATCTTGAGTTAGGAAGAGTTATCATAAAGAGGGTGCAAAATACACAACTCAATAGCAAAAAAGCCTCCCAAACAATCTGAATGAACAATAGGCAGAGGAAATGAACAGACATTTTCCCGAGAAGACATACAAATGGCCAACAGGTACATGAAAAGATTCTCACCATCACTATCAGGAAAATACAAATTAAAACCACAGCAATATTACCTCATACTTCTCAGAAAGGCTATCATCAAAAAGACAAGGGATAACAAGTGTTGGGTAAGATACAGAAAAAAGGTAACTTTTGTGCACTTTTGTATGAAATGTAAAGTGGTGCAGCCACTATGGAAAACTGTATGGTGGTTTCTCAAAAAATTAAAAATAGTACTACCATATGATCCGAAGAAAATGAAAACAGGATCTCAAAGCAATACCTGCATTTCCCCGCTCAATGCAGTATTATTCACAATAGCTAAGACATGCAAACAACCTTAGCATCTGTCTGACATTCCTTCTAAGTTATCTTAGTAGTCAGTTATGGTTAGACAGAGGAAATCTGAAATGTATTGAACTTGTAAGCCTCCCAGACTTTTCCAAAGGGCTGTGTATATGTATTCGGGCACACCTTCAATGCTCTGACTTGCTCTTCTCCCTTGCATACCAAACGTAAAACAACTGATTGATGGTATTCACAAAATGGATTCCACTGAGCCACCCCACAGCCAGAGAGAAAATATAAAATTGTTGAAGCCAAGATGTATAGTAAGAAAATTGGCTAAAACCCTGATCCAGTAGCATTTCTGGTTGGAATGGGGACAAACTGCCAGAGTTAAACTCTAAAATGCCCTGGATCAAGGCGTAGAAAGTTGCCTGTAAGTATTTTCCACGGAAACAACACTGTTTGAAGCCCAGGATTGTCTCTATATCCACTAATCAAGTTGGCAGTCCTGTCTTTTCCTCCAGGCAAGGGTGGATTAGTTTCATCGCTGTGGGTTGAGTGAAAACAGTTTCTAAGATCATGACTGATTACAACTAGAGTGTGCTGAAAGATAGACAGATTTTTCCCTTATTTAAAAATTTTATTTTTAAAGTTGATTTTAGAGAGAGGAAGGGGAGGGGGGAGAGAGAGAGAGAACATTGATGTGTGAGAGAAACATCAATCGGTTGCCTCCCACACAGGGATGGAACCCACAACCTGTGACTGGGAATCGAACCCACCACCTTCTGGTGGAGGGGGCAACACTCTAACCACCTCAGCACACTGGCCAGGACCAAATTTTTTTCCCTTTTAAAAAAACGTTTCTGATAAAAATATTCTAACAATAGAAAGTACAGAAAATAATATAATGGCCCTGGCCGGTTTGGCTCAGCGGTTAGAGCGTCGGCCCGCGGACCAGAGAGTCCCGGGTTCAATTCCCACTAAGGGCATGAACCTCGGTTGCAGTTTGTCCTCAGCCCCGATTGGGGTTGTGTGAGTGGCAACCACTTGGATGTGTCTCTCTCACGTTGATGTTTCTCTCTCTTTTCCTCCCTCTCTCCCTCTCACTCTTTCTGAAAACAACAACAACAAAACATATTTTAAAATAATAGTCACATAAGCCTGGCCAGTGTGGCTCAGTGGTTGAGCGTCTACCTACGCACCAAGAGGTCGCCGGTTTGATTCCCGGTCAGGGCACATGCCCAGGTTGTGGGCCTGATCCCCAGTGCGGGGTATGCAGGAGGCAGCCAGTTGATGTTCTTTCTCATCGATGTTTCTCTCTCTCTCTCCCTTTCTCTTCTCTCTCTAAAATCAATAAAGGAAAAAAAAAATTTTTTTAATCACAAAACTATTCCATAGAACAAAGAAGACATTAAGCATACATTAAGCATTCACAAATAATTTATTGAACAAATAAATGAATTCTGTTTTATCTTCTTCACTCATTTTCCTATAGGATGTTAATTTTTTAAATTTGGTATGTAAGTGCTCTTTGTATAGTAAAGAAATTAGCAAAAAAAAGGAGAAACCTCTGTAACAAAAATAAATTAATAAAAAAAAAAAAAAAAAAGAAATTAGCTTTTGATGGAATTTATGGTGATTTTTCAGTTGGAGCTATATTAATTGTTTATGTTGTATTTATCAGCTTTTTGCTTTATAACTTCTGGATTTTATGGAAGGCTTTAAGGGTTCCTTCACTCCAAGGTTAAAAAAAATTAGCCCTGGCCGGTGTGGCTCAGTGGGTAGAGCATGGGTCCCATGGGCTGAAGGGTCACGGGTTCGATTCCCAGTCAAGGGCACATACCTGGGATGCAGGTTTGATCCCTGGCCCCGGTTGGTCAGGGTGTGTGCAGGAGACAACTAATCAATGTATCTCTTTCACATCGATGTTTCTCTTTCTCTCCTCCTATTCTCTCTTCTACCTTCCTCCCTCCCTTCCACTCTCTAAAAATCAATGGAGCCCTGGCTGGTTTGGCTCAGTGGTTAGAGTGTCGGCCCACAGACCAGAGAGTCCCGGGTTCAGTTCCTGCTAAGGGCACGTACCTCGGTTGCAGTTTGTCCCCAGCCCTGGTTGGGGTCTGTGGGTGGCAACGAGTAGATGTGTCTCTCTCACATCGATGTTTCTCTCTCTCTCTCTTCCCCCTTCTCTCCTGCTCTATCTGAAGATAAATGCAAAAATGTCCTTGGGTGAGGATAAAAAAATAAATAAATAGCCCTGGCTGGTTTGGCTCAGCGGTTGGAGCGTTGGCCTGTGGACCAGAGAGTCCCGGGTTTGTTTCCCGCTAGGGGCACATACAAATAAATAAATAAATAAATAAATAAATAAATAAATAAAGTAAGTAAGTAAGTAAGTAAGTAAGTAAGTAAAAAAATAAATAAAAATCAATGAAAAAATATCCTCGGGTGAGGATTAACAAAACAAAACAAAAATTAATCTATGCTTTCTTCTAGTATCTTCCAAATACACTTTTACTGTTTCAGCTACCCAGCAGAGCACCCCACCTTTTTGGAAATCTGTTCTTCATCCTCTACAAACTCATGGTTCTGGTAGTGACTGTCTATCAGAACTCACTGCTCTGGTTCAGCCCCTTGGGGACCAGAAGGTCCTTGTACACACATAGAAAACTTACCCTGGAATAACTGTTGTAACCCAGTCGATCAACCTCACTCGGACACCAAAATTATAAGTTTTAGGAGCTTTATTAACCTGCGCAGGGACTACAGCCAACCTACTCAGAGGAGAACTGCAGCCCCGAGCCTCTAAAATGACTGCCTCTTATAGTCTGTTTTCCTGGGAAGAGCAAGCAAGCAGCATTCACAGAAGCAGATATCAGCGGTTAGCAGTTGTTTGCTTAACATTTCTCAGGGTCTGTAACTAACAGTTGCCCAGGGGTCTCCTGTTTGTCAAGCAAACAGAATAGGCCTCCGGGGCTGACGGCTGCAATTCAGGGGCAGGGCAACCTTTAAGTTATAACAATGGAAAACTTAAAAGTCAGCAGAGCAGCGGGGTAGTTAACGTTCCGGGGCATAGGGCATAACATAACAGAGTAGTTAATCAACAGAGGTAGTTAATCGTCCCAGGGCATAGGGCATAACAGTAACTATAGATATACATTTATTTCAAATCAACTTCTGGGTTTCTCTCTGAATGCATTAATGTATAATTTATTTTATTTTTTGCTTTTTATTAAATTTATTGGGGTGACACTGGTTAACAAAATTATACAGGTTTCAAGTGCAGAATTCTACACACATCATCTGTACACTGTATTGTGTGTTCACCACCCCAAGTCAAGTCAATGCATAATTTAGCTATACTCTAGCTGGATAGCTTTTTGCTGTCTATGTTAGAAATCCTGACTAATAAGAATCAACATCTACAGCCCTGGCTGGGTAGCTCACTTGGTTAGAGTGTCATCCTGATATACCAAGGTTGTGGGTTCGATCCCCAATCAGGGCACATACAAGAATCAACCAGTACATGCATAACTAAGTGTAACATCAGATCAATGTTTCTCACTCTCCCTTTCCCTAGAAGAATCAATTAAAATAAACACCTAGCCCTGGCCAGTTTTGCTCAGTGGTTAGAGCGTCGGCCTGTGGACCAATGAGTCACAGGTTCGATTCTGGTCAAGAGCATGTACCTCAGTGTCGGATCATCCCTGGCCCTGGTCGGGTCGTGTGGGAGGCAACCAGTCGATGTGGCTCTATCACATTGATGTTTCTCTCTGTCTGTCTCTCTCTCCCTCCCTCCCACTCTATCTGATGATAAATAGAAAAGTATCTCTGGGTGAGGAATAAAAAAAAAATCTAAAACAAGGGTGTCCTGGCCTCTCAGTTTGTTGGAGAGCCCATTACCAGCATGAATTCAGGGTCTCCCTGGGCCTCAATGACTGACTCCTTCTCACTAAAAACTTATGAGTTGAGTCCAGAGGAAAGAAAACAACAGAGAACTGCAGACCCTTAGGAGAAAGATGGAACACACAGATACTCCCTTCTGGTTAATGTCCCTGTCCTCTAGGAACCCTGTTTCACTATGTTTTTTATGATCCCAGAGATGGAGTTTGGTAGGGCAAAGGGAACTGTGAAAAGTGCGTTGTTGACTAAAATGGAACAAAGTGTCTCCCCAAGGAAAGGTGGGACTTGGCACTGCCCTCTCTCTCTGGGTGAGGGAAGAGCCAGAAAACCAGAAAGGATTTTAAGATTTGACTGTGGTAGCCCTGGCCGGTTTGGCTCAGTGGTTAGAGCGTCGGCCCGCGGACCAGAGAGTCCCAGGTTCGGTTCCCGCTAAGGACACGTACCTCGGTTGCAGTTTGTCCCTGGCCCCTGTTGGGGTCGTGTGGGTGGCAACCACTCGATATGTCTCTCTCACATTGATGTTTCTCTCTCCCTTTTTCTCCCTCTCTCCCTCCTGCTCTATCTGAAGATGAATTCAAAAAAAATGTCCTCGGGTAAGGATAAAAAAAAAAAAAAAGATGTGACTGTGGTAGAGAGGATGCTGGAAAACTGCCTGAACGTTTCACGCTTTTCATAGGCTGAGTGAACCTGTTAAGAGCTAGGTGGGTTGGTCCTCTTGGAGTAGGGGGTCTACTATCCTTGAGACTTACCTTGAGCACATGTCAAGGGGGAACAAGCACATGGAAACTCCTCTAGACTCTGCCCAACCCTCCGCTGACAGAGGGAAAGAAAATGGGCTGGTGGTAGAAACAACCTAGAACATGTGATTGGGTTTTCTCTTGTTTTAAAACTAGACAAGGGCCCTGGCCGGTTTGGCTCAGCAGTTAGAGTGTTGACCTGCAGTCCAGAGAGACCTGGGTTCGGTTCCCGCTAAGGGCACATGCCTCGGTTGTGGTTTGTCCCCAGCCCTGGTTGGGTTGTGTGGGAGGCAGCCACTCGATATGTCCTTTTCATGTCAATGTTTCTCTCTCTCTCTCTTCCTCTCTCTCCCTCCCACTCTATCTGAACAAAAAATGAAAAAATGTCCTCGGGTGAGGATAAAAAAACACACAAAAAAACAAAACAAAAAAAACCCCACAAAAACTAGACAAAGAACCCCTCTTCACCTTCAGGGTCCAGTGTGCATCATTCAGCTCTAGCCTTCTAGTTATGCAACTTCGAGCACTGGCTTGAAGTCAGACTGGTTTCTCCCCTTTGATGGATCTGACACATGACATTCTCCAGGCATACATTTACAAAGAGAAGAGATGGCCCTGGCTGGTTTGGCTCAGCGGTTAGAGCGTCGGCCTGCGGACCAGAGAGTCCCGGGTTCAGTTCCCGCTAAGGGCACGTACCTTGGTTACAGTTTGTCCCCAGCCCCGGTTGGGGTTGTGTGGGTGGCAACCGGTCAGTGTGTCTCTCTCACATCGATGTTTCTCTCTCTCTCTTCCCTTCTCTCTCTCTATCTGAAGATAAATGCAAAAATGTCCTTGGATGAGGATAAAAAAACAAAGAGAAGAGATGGATGATTAGCTATTCATCCTGTCCCCAACATCTGTCCTGGTGTGGTCCAACCTTATAGGGTATGAATTCAGATTAAGACAGGCCTGGGACACGTACAGGCACACAGGGTTGCTAGGGACCAACGGAAGGACACTCTCCCAGCCTGACAGAACCTTTAGATTTAGGCTAGAACTGATCTCTGGATTATCCTATTATCACTTTCTATTTGATTTCAGTGATAACCATGCTGGGGGTTATCCTGAACAGGTAAAATGTGGACACGTCCTATCAGAGTAATTTAAGAAAACCTCCAGACCTTCAGGTTTTGTTTAGCATTGTCTAGGAAAAAGAAGAGGATGCTGGGGAGATCTGGTCTTCAAGTTATTTTTCTTTTTATCCTCATCCGAGGACATTTTTGCATTTATCTTCAGATAGAGTGGGAGGGAGAGGGAGGAAGAGAGAGAGAAACATCAATGTGAGAGAGACACGTCGAGTGGTTGCCACCCACACAACCCCAACCGGGGTGGGGACAAACTGCAACCGAGGTACGTGCCCTCAGCGGGAACCAAACCCGGGTCTCTCTGGCCCAGAGCTGATGCTCTAACCACTGAGCCAAACCGGCCAGGGATATTTTTCTTTTTTTTTTTATAGCTTTATAGAGATATTCACAACCATGAAATTCACCCATGTAAAGTGTTTACTGATGCCCTGGCCGGTTTGGCTCAGTGGTTAGAGCATCAGCCCACGGACCAGAGAGACTGGGTTTGGTTCCTGCTAAGGGCACCTGTCTCCGTTGTTGTTTGTCCCCAGTCCCGGTTGGGGTTGTGCGGGTGGCAACCAGTCGACGTGCCTCTCTCACATCGATGTTTCTCTCTCTCTCTTTTTCCCTCTCTCCCTCCCGCTCTATCTGAAGATGAATGCAAAAATGTCCTCGGGTGAGTATAAAAAAAAATAAATAAATAAATAAACAAACAAACAAACAAAGTGTTTACTGATAACTTACATTTGTGTGGGGTTTTTTGTTGTTGTTATTCACAGAGTACTTTCAGTTGAAGATGCATATACGCTATGACTCAACAATTTGAGTCATTGAATATACCCTCAGGTACACAAGAATGCTGTAAATAATAAAGGATAAGACAAATCTTACAATTTGCTTATTGATATATAACACAAAATAATATCTGAGAAAATAAAGTAATTAGGAATAAATCTAACCAAAGTGGTCCAAGGTTTCTATAGGAGAAACTATAAATTGTTATTAAGTGGTAGTGAAAAGGATCTAGATAGGGAGATTTAATATCATGGAATGTCAACTCCCTTCAAATTGATCTATGGATTCAATGAGAAAAAATCAAATACCAATCATGTTTTTCATTAACATTTATAAGATGATACTAAAATTTAAATGGAAGAGTAAAGGACCAAAAATAGTCAAAAACCTCTGAAGAAGGAAAGGGACTTGCTTACCAGGTATCAGAACTTATTTTGAAATTGCCCGGCCTGTGTGGCTCAGTGGTTGAGCATTGACCCATGCACTAAGAGGTCGCCGGTTTGATTCCCGGTCAGGGCACATGCCCCAGTTGTGGGCCAAGTCCCCAGTGGGGGGCATGCAGGAGGCAGCCATTTGATGTTCTCTTTCATTGATGGTTCTATCTCTCTCTCCTTCTCCCTTCCTCTCTCTCTAAAATCAATAAACCAAACAAACCAAACAAACCAAACAAACAAACCAAACAAACCAACCAACAAACAAACAAACAAACAAACCAACCAACAAACCAACAAACCAACCAACAAACCAACCAACCAACCAACAAACAAACCAACAAACAAACCAACAAACCAACAAACCAACAAACCAACCAACCAACCAACAAACCAACAAACCAACAAACCAACAAACCAACCAAACCAACCAAACCAACCAACAAACAAACAAACCAAACAGAAATGAGTGGCAAGAAATATTCAAGGTGATGAAAAGCAAAAACCTACAATCAAGATTACTCTATCCTGCAAAGCTATTTAGAATCAATGGACATGCAAAGAGTTTCGGAGACAAGAAAAAGCTAAAGGAGTTCATCCTCACAAAACCAGAATTATATGAAATGTTGAAGGGTCTTCTTCAAGGAGAAGAAGAACAAAAATATTAACAATAAAATGGAAATTAATGCATATCTATCAACAATTGAATCTACAAATAAAATGAGCAAAGGAACAGAAACAGACTCCTAGAGACCGAGAACTTTTTGCTGCTTGCCAGATGGGAGGGGGATAGGGAGATGGGTGAAAAAGGCGAAGGAATTAAGAAGTACAAATTGGTTGTGAGACTGATGAACCTCAAAGGGAAGTGGGGAGGGAGGGTGGGGAGAGATAAATCAAAGAACTTCTATGCATATATGCATAACCATGGGACACAGACAATAGTGCAGGGAAGGCAGGAGGGGAGGATTGGAGAAGAGGGGGGTCAGTGGTGGAAAAAGGGAGGGACATCTGTAATACATTCAATAATAAAGATAAGTTAAAAAAATAAAATAAATAAATAAAAGAATTTCAGCTCTTCCTGAAAGCAGCCAGAGGAGACCTCTGAAAATGGTTTGCTATTCATTTGACCCAGAAAACCCCACAAAATCATGCAAATCAAAAGGTTCAGCCCTGGCTGGTTTGGCTCAGTGGTTAGAGAATTTGACCGCGGACCAAAGAGTTGCAGGTTCAATTCCAGTCAAGGGCACGTACTTTGGTTGTGGTTCGTCCCTGGCCCTGGTCAAGGTCATGCAGGAGGCAACCAATCGATGTGTCCCTCTCACATCAATGTTTCTCTCTCTCTCTCTCTCTCTCTCTCTCTCTCTCTCTCTCTCTCTCTCTCTCCCTCCCACTTTATCTGAAGATAAATAGAAAAATATCCTTGGGCGAGGATTAAAAAATAATAATAATAAAATAAAGTGAAAAAAAAAAAGAGGTTCAAATCTTTGTGTTCACTTTAAGAACATTCGTGAAACTACCCAAGCCATCAAAGGTATGCATATTCGAAAAGCCACCAAGTATCTGAAGGATGTCACTTTATAGAAGCAGTATGTGCCTTTCCATTGTTACAATGGTGGAATTGGTAGGTGTGCCTGGGCCAAACACTGGGGCTGGACACAGGGTCTGTGGCCCAAAAAGAGTGCTGAGTTTTTGCTGCACATGCTTAAAAATGTAGAGGGTAATGCTGAACTTAAGGGTTTAGATGTAGATTCTGTGGTCATTGAGCACATCCAGGTAAACAAAGCTCCCAAGATGTGCTGTAGAACTTACAGAGCTCAGGGGTGGATTAACCCATACATAGGCTCTCCCTGCCACACTGAGATGAATCCTCACTGAGAAAGAGCAGATTGTTCCTAAACCAGGAGAGGAGGTTGCACAGAAGAAAAAGATATCCCAGAAGAAAGGGAAGAAACAAAAACTTACGGCCTGGGAGTAAATTCAGCATAAAATAAAGACTAATAAAAGTAAAAAAAAAAAAAAGAATTTCACAGAAGAGCAACACAATGGTCAATAAATATGAAGAGATGTTCAACATTGTAAGTGATCAATACAAAATTTTGGAGAGTAATTAATCCATAGAATCTCTTTCTTATTGCTGGTGAGAGCATAAATTTGTACAACTTCTTTGGAATATAGTTTCCAAACAGTGTTAATTATTTTCTTTAAGACTACTATTATGTCTGTAATAAGAAAACCTCTTGGACATACGTGAGAATGCAGACACAAGACTGTTTAAACCACACTAATCATTACAGCAAAAACCTGGAAACTAATCCAAATGTCCATCAGTAGGAGAGTGGGTAAATAAATTGTGGCATAAACAAAATATTATTATACAACATTAAAAATTAGTGAAAATAATCTATAGAGAAAGAAAGATTAGTCATTACTTGAGGTGTGTGTGGGGGTGGGGAGTGGGAATGGGGAGTGAAGCTAATGGATATAGGTGTTTCTTTTTGGAATAATGAAAATGTTCTAAAATTAGATAATGTTTGCACAACTTTGTGAAGATACTTAAAACCATTGAATTATATACTTTTTTGTTGTTGTTTTTTTTGTATGTGCCCCTAGCGGGAACCGAACCCGGGACTCTCTGGTCCACAGGCCGATGCTCCAACCGCTGAGCCAAACTGACCAGGGCGAATTATATACTTTTAAATGGGTGAATTTTATTTTTGTATTTTCCTTAAGAACCAAGCTTTATTTATTTACCAAAAAAAGAAAAGAAATAAAAAGTACAAAAGTACTATAATGGTAACTCGCTTTGGTAAAAAGTGTAAATAATGTCTTGCACACCTGTTCATAGATTCATACTAAATCTGAAGCCACATAGAATTATGGTACACAAGAAGCTAGAGCATTTTGCTAGCACATCAAAGCATATTTCTTTTAATGAAAAATTGACAGTATGTACATTATTTACAAAAAAAGAAAGAAAGAAGAACCACGTTAAAATTGTGAGTTTGAGAAAGCGTAAAGCTGGTGGATGGCACTAGGGCATACTTGCAAAAAAGCAGGTAGAAAATAGTTCCATGGGAGCTAGAAAGAACTGATTTGAACTCAATGAGGTTGATAACCAGAAGAGAGAGTAAAAGAGAGGCAGCAAGATATTCGTCAGAAATCAAATCCACAAGATGATCAATCCCAAAGCCAAACTGCAGGTCCCACATAAAATCTAATGGATGCTCTAAATGTGCTCATGAGACCGGGGCGGGGGGTGAGGGGTTAGGTGAATTTTTTGGTATGTAAGTTATGAGCCAATAAAGCTGTTTTTTTTTTTTTTAATTTTTTTCTTTATTAATTTTAGAGAGAGAGGAAGGGAGAGGGAGAGATAGAAACATCGATTGGCCGCCTCCTGCATGCCCCACACTGGGGGTTTGGCCCACAACCTGGGCATGTGCCCTGACCAGGAATCGAACCAGCAACCTCTTGGTGTATGGGTTGACGCTCAACCACTGAGCCACACTGGCCAGGCCAATAAAGCTGTTTTTAAAAGTGCAAACTCCAACTACAGGTCAAGATGGCAGCGTAGGAGAAGTTTGCCTTCTCCCACAACAACATCAGAATTACAAATTTACTACAGAACAATAATCCTTGAGAACTGCCTGAAATCGAGCTGAATGGAAGTCCCACAACTACAAAATTAAAGAAGCCACATCAAGACTGGTAAGAGGGGCGGAGGCACGGACAGATTGGTCCCACACCCACGTGTGGGGGATAAAAATCAGGAGGACACCTCGGCTGTGAAGGTTTCCCCGGAGGAGTGAGGGAGTCCTCATCCCACACCAGGTTCCCAGCTCAGGGTTCCAGTGCCAGGAAGAGAAGTCCCCATCACTTCTGACTGTAAAACCAGTGGGAACTGAGGCTGAGGGAAGCTGAGGCGGCTCCAGCCCCAGGCAGCTCCTCTTAAAGGGCCCGTTCATAGACTTACTCAGACCCGCTCCCTCTGAGCTCCAGCACAGAGGGGAGGCAGCTTGAAGGGCATCAGAGACATACGGGGAAGAACTGAGTTGTTTGTCATAGGGGTGAGGGCTGGAGAGGCAGCTTTGTCCTGGACAGACGTGCTGGCAGAGGCTGTTGTTCCTTTGGTGAGCCCTTCCCCCACAGGGCAGGCAGATGGCTGCCATATCTAGGACTCCAGCAACCTGGCTTATACTGTTTGCCCCACCCTGGTGTTTCCCTGAGGCCCTGCCTCACCCAACTTTTGGGCCCACCCAAGCTGTTTCCAAAGGCTTTACCATAGGATTGCCCTGTCTTGGATCCTGCTTCAGAGTTTCCTAAAATCTCTCAAACAAGCAGCATCTGGTCTCAGTGAGCCCCATACCACTTGTTAAGTGGCCCCAGGCCTGGCACTAGAAGCAGCTAGCCTTGGTTCACAACTTGGCTTTTCCCGGGCACCTCCAAGCCCAGCACAAGAAGCAGCCATCGGCAGATCGCTTTATAGCTTATGCCTGGTGGCCCTGGGTAGGACACAAGCAGTGGCTGACCTTGCCCCAGAGCCAGCACACACAGTGGACAGCTTCAGACCACGTCGGAGCACCACCATCGAACCACCTCTACAAGCGACACACTCAAGCAGTGGACTCAGTGGGTACCAGAGCACTGCTGAAGTAAGTCTTGCTCTGTGTGGTGGGCCCTTGCAAAGCTGATCATCCAAGGTATTCAGAGGTCAGTGGTTAGTGGACACAGCCAGTCTTTGAAGCTGATCAGCCTGAGTAAATCCCTCCCATTGATATGCCAACAGCAATCAAGACTCAATTACAACAGAAGGGTGGACAGTCCACATGAGGGGTGCATCTCAAGGGGCCAGCTGGGTGATCAGGGAGGCTGTGCCACTGGACCCTATAGGACACCTACTACAACAGGCCACCCTACGAAGCCTAGGAGACATAGCAACTCTACCTAATACATGGAAACAAACACAGGGAGGCAGCCAAAATGAGGAGACAAAGAAACATGTCCCAAATGAAAAAAAGAAGAAAACTCCAGGAAAAGAGCTAAATGAAATGGAGATCAGCAATCTAACAGATGCAGAGTTCAAAATATTGCTTATAAGGATACTCAATAAACTTAGTGAGGGCCTCAAGAGCATAAAAAAGGACCAGTCAGAAATGAAGGATGCAATAACTGAAATAAAGAATAATTTACAGAGAATCAGTAGTAGAGTGGATGAAGCCAAGAAGCAAACCATTTATTTGGAATATAAGGAATCAAAAGACACCCAATCAGAACAGCAAAAAGAAAAAAGAATCCAAAAAAGGGGGGATATTATAAGGAGCCTGTGGGACAACTTCAATTGTACCAACATTCATTCACATCATGGGAGTACCAGAAGGAGAAGAGAGAGCGCAAGAAATTGAAAACCTATTTGAAACAATAATGACAGGAAACTTCCCTAACTTGGTGAAGGATACAGACATACAAGTCCAGGAAGCACAGAGAGTCCCAAACAAGTTGAACCCAAAGAAGTCCACACCAAGACACATCATCATCAAAATGCCAAAGGTTAAAGACAAAGAGAGAATCTTAAAAGCAGCAAGAGAAAAGAAGTTAGTTACCAACAACTGAACTCCCATAAGGCTGTCAGCCAATTTCTCAAAAGAAACTTTGCAGGCCAGGAGAGAGTGGCAAGAAATATTTAACGTGATGGAAAGCAAGGACCTACAACCAAGATTATTCTATCCTGCAAAGCTATCATTTAGAATCGATGGCTATATAAAGTTTCCCAGACAAGAAAAAGCGAAAGGAGTTCATCACCACCAAACCAGTATTATATGAAACATTGACAGGTCTTCTTTTTTTTTTTTAACTCATCTTTATTGTTGAATGTATTACAGATGTCCCCCCTTTTTCTCTATTGACCCTCTCCTCCCCAATCTCGCCCCCCTCCTGCCTTTTGTCGGTGTCCATTGGTTATGCATATATGCATAGAAGTTCTTTGGTTTATCTCATCCTGCCCTACCTGCCCCCTTCCATTTTAGGTTCATCAGTCTAACAACCAATTTGTACTTCTTAATTCTTTCATCTCTTTCACCCATCTCCCCTGCCCATCTGGCAAGCAACAAAAAGTTCTCTGTATTTGTGAGTCTGTTTCTGTTCTGCTTGCTCATTTTATTTGTAGATACAATGGTTGATACATATGTATTAATTTCCATTTTATTGTTCATATTTTTGTTCTTCTTCTCCTTCAAAAAGACCCTTCAACATTTCATATAATACTGTATTGGTGGTGATGAACTCCTTTAGCTTTTTCTTGTCTGGGAAACTCTTGATATGTCCATCAATTCAAATGATAGCTTTGCAGGATACAGTAATCTTGGTTGTAGATCATTGCTTTTCATCACCTTGAATATCTCTTGCCATTCCTTTCTGGCCTGCAAAGTTTCTTTTGAGAAATCAGCTGATAGTCTATGGGAGCTCCTTTGTAGGTAACAAACTGCTTTTCTCTTGTTGCTTTTAAGATTCTCTCTTTGTCTTTAACCTTTGGCATTTTGATGATGATGTATCTTGGTGTGGACCTCTTTGGGTTCAACTTGTTTGGGACTCTCTGTGCTTCCTGGACTTGTATGTCTGTTTCCTTCACCAAGTTAGGGAAGTTTCCTGTCATTATTGTTTCAAATAGGTTTTCAATTTCTTGTTCTCACTCTTCTCCTTCTGGCACCCCTATGATGTGAATGTTGGCACGTTTGAGGTTTTCCCAGAGGTTCCTTACACTATCCCCCCTTTTTTGGATTCTTTTTTCTTTTTGCTGTTCTGATTGGGTGTCTTTTGCTTCCTTATATTCCAAATCGATGGTTTGCTTCTTGGCTTTACCTACTCTACTATTGATTTCCTGTAAATTATTCTTTATTTCAGTTAGTGCATCCTTCATTTTTGACTGGTCCTTTTTTATGTTGTTGATGTTCTCACTAAGTTCCTTGGTGGTCTCCTTAAGTTACTTGAAGCTCTTACTAATTTCCTTGAATGTCTCACCAAGTTCCTTGGGCAAACTTATAACCAGTGTTTTGAACTCCGCATCTGATTGATTGCTTCTCTCCATTTTGTTTAATTCTTCTGGAGTTTTGTTCTTTTCTTTCATTTGGGACATGTTTCTTTGTCTCCTCATTTTGGCTGCTTTTTTGTGATTGTTTCTAGGTATTAGGTAGAGTTGCTATGTCTCCTAGGCTTCATAGGGTGGCCTATTGTTGTAGGTGTCCTGTAGGATTTAGTGGCACAGCCTCCCTGGTCACCCCAGGTAGGCTCTCAAGGCGTACCCCTCATGTGGACTGTACACCCTTCTGTTGTAATTGAGTCTTGATTGCAGTTGGCATGTCAATGGGAGGGATTTACTGAGGCTGATCAGCTGCAAGGACTGGCTGTGCCCACTGACCACTGGCCTCTGACTACCTTGGAGAATCAGCTGTGTAGGGGCCCACCACACAGAGGAAGACTTACTTCATCAGGGCTCTGGTACCCACTGTGTCCACTCATTGAATGTGTCACTTGTAGAAGTAGTTGGGTGATGGTGTTTTGATGTGTCCACTGGGTGTGCTGGCTCTGGGGCAAGGTCAGCCACTGCCTGTTTTCTATCTGGGGCCACCAGGCATAAGCTACAAAGTGATCTGCCGATGGCTGCTTCTTGTGCTGGGCTTGGAGGTGCACAGGCGAAGCCAAGCTGTGAACCAAGGCTGGCTGCTTCTTGTGCCAGGCCTGAGGCCACTAAGCGAGAGGTATGGGGCTTGCTGAGACCAGATGCTGCTTGTTTGAGAGAATTTATGAAACTCTGAAGCAGGATCCAAGACAGGCCAATCCAATGTAAAGCTTTTGGAAACAGCTTGGGTGGGCCTGAATGCTGGGTGGGGCAGGGCCTCTAGGAATCACCAGGGTGAGGCAAACAGTGTGAACCAGGTTGCTGGAGTCCCAGATATAGCAGCCTTCTGCCACCCCAGGGAAGGGCTCACAAAAGGATCATCAGCCTCCCCCAGCATGTCTGTCCAGGAGAAAAATGCCTCTCCAGCCCTTGTCCCAAGGCCAAATAGCTCAGTTCTTCCCGGTATGTCTCTGGCGCCCCTCAAACTGCCTCTCCTCTGAGCTTAGAGGGAGTGAATCCGAGTTAGTTTGTGCATGGGCCCTTTATTTATTTTATTTTATTTTTTTATCCTCACCTGAGGACATTTTTTCATTTTTTGTTCAGATAGAATGGGAGAGAGAGAGAGGAAGAGAGAGAGAAACATCAACGTGAAAGGGACACATCGAGTGGCTGCCACCTGCACGGCCAACCAGGGCCGGGGACAAACTGCAACCGAAGTACATGCCCCCAGCGGGAACCGAACCCGGGTCTCTCTCGACCGCAGGCTGACGCTCCAACCGCTGAGCCAAACCGGCCAGGGCTGTGCATGGGCCCTTTAATAGGAGCTCCCTGGGTCTCCAGCAGCCTCAGCCTCAGTTCCTGCTGGTTTTACGGCCAGAAGTGATGGGGATTCTCTTCCTGGCACTGGAACCCTGAGCTGGGTGCCTGGTGTGGGACGGGGACCCCTCACTCCTCAGGGAGGACCTTCCCAGGTGAGGTACCCTCCAGATTTTTATCGGCCACACGTGGGTGTGGGACCAGCCTGTCCTCGACTCTGCCCCTTCTACCAGTCTCTATGTGGCTGCTTCTTTAATTTCGTAGTTGTAGGACTTCATTCAGCTCGATTTCAGGTGGTTCTTAATGATGATTGTTCTGTAGTTTAGTTGTAATTTTGATGGAGTTGTGGGAGAAGGCGAGTACCGCGTTTACCTACACTGCCATCTTGACCCGAAGTGACAGGTGTTCTTGAGGAAGAAGAAAAAAATATGAACAATAAGATGTCAATAAATACATATCTATCAACAATTGAATCTACAAACACAATGAGCAAGCAGAACAGAAACAGATTCATAGATACAGAGAACTTTTTGTTGTTTGCAAGATGGGAGGGGAGTTGGTGAAAAAGGTGAAGGGATTAAGAAGTACAAATTTGTTGTTAGACTGATGAACCTCAAAGGGAAGGGGGGAGGTGGGGTGGGAAGAGAGAAACCAAAGAATTTATATGCATAACCAATAGACACAGACAATAGTGTGGGGAAAGCAGTAGGAGGGCAGGATTGGGGAGGATGGAGCCAGGAGGAGGGGGAGAAGATGGACATCTGTAATACATTCAACAATAAAGATAAGTTTAAAAAATAATCTTTTTTTTTTTGTACGTGCCCCTAAGGGGAACCGAACTCGGGACTCTCTGGTCCTTGTGCCGATGCTCCAACCACTGAGCCAAACTGGACAGGGCTAAAAAAAAAATAAATAAATAAAATTGCCCTGGCTGGTCTGGCTCAGCGGTTAGAGTGTCGGCCCAAGGACCAATGAGTCGCCTGTTCGATTCCAGTCAAGGGCACGTACCTGGGTTGCGATTCGTCCCTGGCCCTGGCTGTGGTCGTGCGGGAGGCAGCCATTTGATGTGTCCCCTTCTCATCGATGTTTCTCTCTCTCTCTCTCTCTCTCTCTGTCTCCCACCCCTCTCTCCCTTTCACTCTATCTGAACAAAATTGGAAAATTGTCCTTGGGTGAGGATAAAAACAAACAAACAAACAAACAACAAATCAATAAATAAATAAATAAAAGTACAAACTTCATACTTATCTGGCAGGGGAGATACCATGATCATGATGCTGGTTTTCCCAGGGCACGTCTTATCCATTGCACTCTGGATGTTCTGAACCCTGCGATTTCCCCAAATGTGGGAAACTGAACTGCATAATTTGTAGTAGTGAGGGGAAATTAAATAAATAAAAGTACAAAGTTCTTGCTCGGCTGGTGTGGCTCAGTGGTTGAGTGTTGACTCATGCACCAAGAGGTCGCTGGTTCAATTCCTGGTCAGGGCACATGCTCAGGTTTTGCGCCAAATCCCCAGTGTGGGGGCATGCAGGAGGCAGCCAGTCGATGTTCTCTCTCATCGATGTTTCTTTCTGTCTCTCCCTCTCCTTTCCTCTCTCTCTAAAAATCAATAAAGTGTGTGTGTATATATATATAAATTTTTTAAAAATAAAAGTACAAACTCCAGGGACACCTAACAGTTGTGATACATTTTATCAATATTAAGTAGAAAAGGCGAGTCCCAAAAGATTACATATTATTACAAGATACCCTTTTAAATTTTATTTTGACAAAATTTCAGTGTTAAAGTTACAAGAACATCACAATTGTCACATACCTTTCACCTAGATTTCCCAGATGTTAATATTAATTATCTCTTTCACACACATGCACACACATATAATTTTCACATATACATATATATTTTTTTCTAAATTGTTAGTTTCATAGGTGAACATACCAGCCCTTTACCTCTAAATACTTTAGAGAATAAATTTCTTTAAAACAAGGAATTATCGCCCTGGCCAGTTTGGCTCAGCGGTTGGAGCGTCGGCCTGTGGACCAGAGAGTCCCGGGTTCGGTTCCTGCTAGGGGCACATACCAAAAATAAATAAATAAATAAAATAAAATAAAACAAGGAATTATCTTGCATAATACAATTATCAAAATCAATGCCCTGGCCAGTTTGCTCAGTGGTTAGAGCATCGGCCCACGGACCAAAGGATCACGGGTTCAATTCCGGTCAAGGGCATGTACCTTGGTTATGGTTGGTCCCTGGCCCTGGTCAGGGCTGTGAGGGAGGCAACCAGTCGATGTGTCCCTCTCACGTCGATATTTCTCTCTCTCTCTCTCCCTCCCTCCTACTCTATCTGAAGATAAAATAGAAAAATATCCTCGGGTGAGGATAGAAAAAAAAAAGAAAAAAAATCAAAAAAGTAACATCAATAGATTTCTATTATCTAATCTACATATCTTACTCAAATTTTGCCAATTATCCTATATAGTTTCACCCCCCCCAATTCTTTGCTCACATATTACATTTATTTTTATTATTTTTTAATCCTCACCTGAGGACATTTTTGCATTTATCTTCAGATAGAGTGGGAAGGAGAGAGGGAGGAAGAGAGAGAGAGAAACATTGACATGAGAGAGACACATCGACTGGTTGCCACCGACACGACCCCAACTGGGGCCAGGGACAAACTGCAACCGAGGTATGTGCCCTTAGCGGAACCGAACCTGGGACTCTCTGGTCCGCAGGCCGCCTCTCCAACCGCTGAGTCAAACCGTCCAGTGCTCACATATTACATTTAATTGTCATATCTCTTTAGTCTTTTTTGGTCTGGAAGAGTTCAAGAATATTACTGGAGATATTAGTTTTGATCATATGGATTAAGATGGTGTATACTAGGTTTCTCCACTATAAAGTAACTATTTTACCTGTTGTCATTAAAAAGTATCTGTTTAAAGAAATTTTGAGCCCTGGCCGGTTTGGCTCAGAGGTTAGAGCGTCGGCCTGCGGTCCAGAGAGACCCGGGTTTGGTTCCCGCTAAGGGCATGTACTTCAGTTACAGTTTGTCCCCGGCCCTGGTTGGTCGTGTGGGTGGCAGCCACTCGATGTGTCACTTTCACATCGATGTTTCTTTCTCTCTCTCTTCCTCTCTCTCCCTCCCACTCTATCTGAACAAAAAATGAAAAAATGTCCTCGGGTGAGGATAAAAAAAAAAAAAAAGATAAAGATATTTTGAGACTATAATGCTACCATTTTTGTAAAGGTTAAAACATCTAAAGTTAAAAATATATCCTTTTTATAAATGTACATAGATCCAATAGAAAGCAAGAGAATGATGAAGATGGAATTCAGGATGATAATTATGTCACGAGGTAGAAGGTGGAATTTTTGGATGTGATATGGTTAAACATAACTTACTGTCTAGGACCTAGGTGTTGTTTTTCATAATGAGTTTTCAAGTGCTTATTACAATGTTAAAAGTAAGCTTAATAAAAGTAGCCACTGACAGACCTGTGATATATCACGAACCAAAGACTATGAGTAATCCGATTTTGTGAACCTGAAGCCATCCTCCCAATTAAAAAAATTATTAAATAAATTAATTAAAGCTATACACATTAACATAGATAAATCTTAAAACTATAATGTTGACTGAAAAGAGCAAGTGAAGATAAATATGTGTAGCATAATTTTCATTGATCTACAAAACATGAAAAGGTATTGCTAATAGTAAATTCAGGATAGTGATTAACTCTAGAAGTGAGTAGAGAGAGGAAATGGGATGCAAAATAGCTATATAAAGGGTATCAACTATATTTGTAATGTTTTATTAATAAAAAAACAACAACAAGGCCCTGGTGGGGTAGCTCATTTGGTTAGTGTCATCTCAATATGCCAAGGTTTCCGGTTTGATTCCCTGTCAGGGCACATACAAAAAGCAACCAATGCATGCATAAATAAATGAAACAGTCAACCAGTCTCTCTCTCTCTCTCTCTCTTCCTCTTTCTTTCTTTCTCTAAAACATCAATTAATACAAAATAAATAAATATAAAAGTATTTTTATAAATACATTAATTTAAAAAACACATATGACAAAAGATTAAGATTTGATAAATCTAGTGGTGGGTACAAAATATTCATTTTATTTTTCTCTATACATTGTGCTGGTATATATTTCATAATTAGAAAATGAAATAAAAGAGTGATAGTATCAAAGATTACAATAGTTAGGCGACCAAGTAAGTATATAGCAAATGAAAGTAATAAACTCAAATATTTGGTATAATGTAAGAATATAGAACTTGGCATGTAAGACCTGGATTTGAGTCTGCTTTATCACTGTGTGTGTGAGCTTGAACAAGTTACTTAATTATTAATGATGTTAAGCCTCAGTTCTCTCTCCATAACATGCAGATAAAGGGCTTTTATTCAGGTTAAATTGTGTATTTCTCCTAGAGCATTGCCCAGCACATTATAGGTGCTCACAAAATGTTAGCTGCTATTAATGTTTGTGCTTTCAAAACAGCATTTACTAACCCATACTAATTAGAACAAAAACCATATTAATGAGAGTGACAAATTCAAATAAATAAAAACAATCTTTTATTGTAGGAATTGCAAACTGAAATATCTGCAGAAGCTGGGAAGTTATGGAAACAGTGTCAGTGGATGGGGTTTAAGTAGTATTACCACTGGTAATTGGGACTCAGGTGAACAGGAGAGCACATACTGTGCCCAAAAGGAGATTCCATTCAACTGTTGGACCAGCATTGTTAGATCTTAGTTTTCAAGAAAAAAACTTTTAAAGATAAAAAATAAAAACACACATCTTGAGGCCAATTATATTAAAAGACCAACAGTTTCTGGCCCTTGTTATAATGGATAAAATGTGTATGCTGCAGACCCCAAGCAGAATGCACTTGCTCTTCAGCTCCCTGTTTTCCATGGAATCCCAGATAGCAGTCAGGATGGTGGGAACTATTCCCTTTCCGGAGTTGGTGGTTGGTGGGTGGAGCTTCAGTTATTGTCGCTCAAATTGTCATCTCTGTTACATCTGAGAAAAGTTTGAATTTATACGTCTAGCTCCTCATACGTGAAGTCCCCTTATTTTCCTGTGATTTCAGCTTAGGTAAGGACTTTTGAGAAGAGTCTTTTTAAAAAAAAAATTTTTTTTTATCCTCACCCGAGGACATTTTTTTGCATTTATCTTCAGACAGAACGGGAGGGAGAGAGGAAGGAAGAGAGAGAGAGAGAGAAACATCGATGTGAGAGAGACACATTGAGTGGCTGCCACCCACACAACCCCAACCGGGGCGGGGACAAACCGCAACCGAGATACGCGCCCTTAGCAGGAACCGAACCTGGGACTCTCTGGTCCATGGGCCGACGCTCTAACTGCTGAGCCAAACCGGCCAGGGCAGAGAAGAGTGAGTCTTTTTTAAAAAAATTTTAAAAATTAATTTATTTATTTTTTGGTATGTGCCCCTAGCAGGAACCAAACCCAGGACTCTGGTCCGCAGGCCGACGCTCCAACCGCTGAGCCAAACTGGCCAGGGCGAGAAGAGTGAGTCTTAAAATATTTTTTTACTGTCATGTAGTTCCTGTATTTCCATAAATTATCAAGACCAGAATCTGTGAACAGTGTCCAAAGAGAAAGACTCTCTTAGAAAAGTAGGAGGACGTCTTGATTCAAGGGAATACAGTATTTCAAGAACTTATATGAATATAGTTGTAAAATCAAATGGAATAAGACATTTTTTAACTTTTTATTTTGAACTAATTTTAGACTTACAGAAAAGATGCAAAAAGATTTTCTGGATATTCCTTACCCAGTTTCCCCAATGTTAATGTCTCACACAACCTTAGTGCAATGATCAAAACAAGAAAATTAATATTGGTACAATATTATGAACTAAAGACCTTATAAAAATGTCACCAGCTTTCCCACCAATGTTCCTATTCTGTTCTAGGATCCTTCCCAGGACTCTACATTGTATTTAATTATTTCTTCTTAGTCTTTATTAATCTGTAAGAGTTCTCAGATCTTTCCCGGTCTTTCATTACCTTGACAGTTTTGAAAAGTATTAATCAATTATTTTTTTGGAAAGTCCTTCAGTTTCAGATTGTGTAATGTTTTTTTCATAATTGGAATGAAATTATGTATTTTTTACAAGAATACCACAAAAGTGATGTTATGTCCTTCTCGATGCACAATATGTAGGGGTTCATAATGTAAATATGTCTTGTTACTGAGAATGTTTATCTTGGTCACTTGGTTGAGGTGGTTTCTCCTGTTTCACCTTATAAAATTACTATCTGTCCCTTTGTGCTTAAATATATCTTGGGTGATGAATCTATGTAAATTGTTTTTCTGCAGTTTTTCTGTTTGCCTAATGGTGATCTTTTTGTATCCCTTTTTCCTTCTACTTCTATATTTATTAGTTGGAATTCTCTAAAAAAGAGTCCCCCTTTCTCTATTTATGTTTTTATTTTATTTACTTTTTTATTTTATCCTCACCTGAGGACATTTTTGCATTTATCTTCAGATAGAGCAGGAGGGAGAGAGGGAGGAAGAGAGAGCAAGAGAAACAGCGACGTGAGAGAGGCATGAGTGGTCGCCACCCACATGACCCCAACTAGGGCCGGGGACAAACTGCAACTGAGGTACATGCCCTTAGCGGGAACCGAACCTGGGCCTCTCTGGTCCTCGGGCTGACGCTCCAACTACTGAGCCAAACCGGCCAGGGCTCTCCATTTATTTAAATAACCAATTATTTATTTATATCAGCATGGATGCTAAAAATAAATCTCCATGAGTCTAGGGTTCATAATGCAATAGTATTATTATTTACTCTGTTGCTTTGGCCATTAGGAGCTGTTTCATGTTGGCTCCTGTGTTCTTAATGACATTTTTTTTCTTTTTTTTAATTAACTAATTTTTTTATCCTCACCCGAGGACATTTTTGGATTTATCTACAGATAGAGCAGGAGGGAGAGAGGGAGGAAGAGAGAGACAAAAACATCGATGTGAGAGAGACACATCGAGTGGCTGCCACCCACAGGACCCCAAATGGGGCCGGGACAAACTGCAACCGAGGTATGTGACCTTAGCGGGAACTGAACCTGGATCTCTCCGGTCTGCAGGCTGACGCTCTAACAGCTGAGCCAAACCAGCCAGGGCCTTTTTCTTTTTTTTTAATATATATTTTTCATTATTGATTTGAGAGAGGGAGAGGGAGAGATGGAAACATCTATGAGAGAGAACATCGAGTGGCCGCCTCCTGCATGCCCCCTACTGGGGATCAGGCCCACAACCTGGGCATGTGCCCTGACCAGGTATTGAACTGGGGACCTCTTGGTGCATGGGTTGATGCTCAACCACTGAGCCACACCGGCTGGGTGTGACATTCTTTCTTGAGCATTGTTTTTTGGTACCACACGATAGTCTAGGCTCATCTTGTATTTTCCTTGCTTCGGCTCAGGAATCAATTATTTCTCCAAGGTTCTGTACTTTTTATTGGAGAATTGTGTTTAGAAATAAAGGTCTGGGTACTAGGTATTCTCATTGCTTCTAGATACTTTCAGAAGACAGAACAGGAAATATATGTATATTAATCCATACATACACACATACCAATCTTTAATTATGTACCTACTGTACATAATTAAAAACTCATGAGGTTATACTGATATCTCAGATTCCAGTCCAACACCACGGGCTTCATTTTAGCTTTCCCCTTTTCTTTAAAAACCTTTTCTCCAATAATGAGAAACCCAGCTCATGATGTACAATGTATTTGTTTAATCCTAGCACACACATAAGTGGTTTCAAGTTGCTGAACTCTCTCTCCCACACCTGCCACCCATACACTTCGTATGTGGATCATGGCATTTATTTACAGTTCAGTTGGTCTTATTTTTAGGGATCCAGTTAAGATACTGTTTCCCTCAGTTGCTTAGGTGAGTTATTTTCCTCCTCATCCCTGCAGAGTGGCTATGTTACTTATTTGTAATATTGTTCATTCCTTAGTGTTTATATTCAGTTTTGGGTCTCCCCCCACACATCGTGGTATTTGGTTTTGCTTATTACCTTATTATCAGACAAAGTATATGTCCTAGGTAAACCACACAGTTTCCTCAAAATGATTATTAAATAATATTCTGTGTTTCATTTTCTAATATATTTTAAACATTAAAATTAAATATGACATGTTGAATGATTATGAACAATATTTATTTTTATTAAACTTTTTTTTTTAATCCTCACCCGAGGATATTTTTCCATTTATTTTTAGATAGAGTGGGAGGGAGGGAGGGAGGGGGAGAGGAGAGAGAGAGAGAGAGAAATATCAATGTTAGAGAGACATATTGACTGGTTGCCTCCCACATGACCCCTACCAGAGCTGGGGACTGAATCACAATTGAGGTACATGCCCTTGATCTGAAACTCTTTGGTCCACAAGCCGAAGCTCTAACCGTTGAGCCATACCAGCTGGGGTGATTATGAACAATATTTAAATGAAGCCAAAGAGACTCCTCTTTTTGGACAAAAAACAGAATGTGTTATAATAAACTGTAAAATAAAATCAAGATATTTCTAGAAAACAAATCTCAATTGAAATCAAAACTACCAAGAAATTGTGGATTAAATCTCATATGATCTACTAAATCTCTAAGGCAGCGAGCGATTCTCAACCTTTTTCATCTCATGGCACACATAAACTAATTACTAAAATTCTATGGCACACCAAAAAATATAGTTTTTGCTGATCTGACCAAAAAAAAAAAAAAAAGGTATAATTTTGATTTATTCACACCAGGACGCTATTGTGTTGGCTTCTGTCATTTTTTAATTTGACAATCTACAGAAAAAGAGGTCAATGCCTGACTAAATAGTCAGGTATTGCATGTTTTAAAAATTCTTGCAGCACACTGGTTGAAAATTACTGCTCTAAGGCAAAGAATGTACAAACATTTTACATCTGATGTTGGTTGGGCATCATCCTGTGCACTGCAAGGTTGCTGGTTCAATTCCTGGTCAGGGAACTCTAATAAATTGTGTTGTTTTAAGCCACTGTTTGTGGTAATTTGTTAGTACAGTAATAGGAAACTAAAACAACCTACCTTTGAACTTTAAAGGTCTGTATAACTTGGTCCCTGTCTAGCTTACTTTCTTTTTTTCTTTTATTCTTTTCCTTTTGGACTATACTCCAGACAGCTCATTGTTACTTATATATTATCCTACTTGCTTGTAGGTGTTCATTTTTTGGGGTATATGAAACATTAACTATGATTTTAAGATTCAGTCCAATGCAAGAATCTTTACCAATCCCTCATCAAGCCTCTACCTTGTTCCCATTCTCCCCCTTCTTCCCATATAGGAAAAAGGTCGTTTTAATTTCTGGTTTATTCTTGTATTTCTTTTGCGCAAATGAGCAGGTATGTGTGTTTTCTTATGTTCCCTTCTTTCTTACACAAAGGTTAGTATTTTGTCTTTAAGCAAAATTAACGTTTTGCAGTCCAGTGAATTCAGCGCAATAAGTCTACTCAATGACTCTAGGCAAATACTATTCTAAGGGCCAGGTTGAAATAAATTCAAGCTCAAGACCCGAGGGAACTAAAATAGCATAGTTAACTTGCAGGAAGTTCGAATCCTTATCTGCAGTTAGGCTATAAATACAGTAGGTCCTTCTCATGACAGATCCTGGTAATTGAGTGAATTAACTTCAATAAATATAAGTAGCATAGGGCTCAAACTATGGAGATGACACAAACAAATCAATTATTCTTTTTTCAGAGTTTCACTGGGTGACAGGTCTGTGTGTTCCCAAATGCCTGAATCTCAACGCTCTCACTTAAGACATCTTGCCTATCTCACAGGATAGCGGTCTTGTTTTCTGGGTCTAAAGGGGAGACCAAAACTACTGTATAATAGAGTGCTCTACACAGCAGGCACTTCCCCGACGCTGTAAAATCCTGCCCAAAGGGGCCGAAACAGAGTAAATGATCACACCCGAACCTATCCTTTCCCTCAGGTGGATCTTCTCAGTGTTCGGTAACCCCTAACACACTAATCACGAGTATCTTCCGATCTCCTGCCTGAGGGAACCTATATTCCCAGGATCCCGGCCCTTTCGATTGACGCTACTTCCGGGAAAAGTAACCTTTCTTCGGCGGTTGCAGGCCTGGAAAAGTCTCGCGACATTTACTTCCGCGAGATCTGCTTGCTCACTCTAGCGATGACATCCTCCTCCTCCTCCCCGCCGCCTTTCGGCAATCTTCGCCAGTCCCAGCCCCGACCAATCTGCACTCAGATGGCATGGATCAGGGTCTCCCCCCGAACCCCGGTCCACGCGGGGCGTCAGGCGGCAGCGGCGGGGTGCGAGCTGCTCGAGGCCGACGGCAGCGGCACTGCGGGAGGCCACGGGCTGGCGTTGAGCAGTGAGCGTGGGCGGGGCTGGGGTAAGCCAGCTCAGTAGCGGCTCGATTGTTCTGGCCTGGCTATGGCGCCTCTCCTCCCCCCCGCCATGGCTCCCCGTGTCCCTGCTCCGCTCCTCTCAGTGAGTGAAAGTGGCCGCCGCCGCCGCCGGCCCAGCGCCCGCAGCCGCCTCAGCGCCGCCGCCATCTTGGGGTCCCAGGAGCCGCCGAGGGAGCGGGCTAGGAGCGTCCACGCCCAACGCAGTCACCGTCCTACGGCCTCAGAGAGCGAACCGCGGCTCCACTGTCGGCGGGGCGACCCCCCCCTCCGGACCCCGCCCGCACCCCGCCCCCCCTCCGCCGCCGCCGCGGCGGCGGGGCCCGGCGGCCCGAGGTGAGGCGACTAGACGTGGGCGGGCGAACGGAGTGGGGGTCGTGTAGGCCCCGTTGCGCCCCTCTCTGCGGGCGATGACTGGGCTGCGTCTTAAAGGGGCCGTCGCCCCCGGCCCTTGGATTTGTCGGGGTTAGTGGGGAGGATGGGTGTGAACACTCTCCGCAGGGTTGGGACCTCAGGGACCTGGGCCTTGTTCTTCTCTCATACCTCTGGAGACCAGGGGTCACGCGGTGACCTCAGCCAGCCGAGGAAGCCCGTGGGGCGCCCACACGTGGGGAGTGTGTTAGACCAGGTGCACGTGGGACCCGGTGGGGCGGTGTCGGGCTAACACGTGTGTGGGTTTGGGGGTGGGGTGGGGCAGGGCGGGGGCTGGTTGGGCTCGAGTGGGAACCCTGTGAGGGTTATACTATCCTTTAAAGCAGATGAGATCTGAGGGCTTGATAGTGTCAGTTTCTGGGGAGTAAGTTGGGGTATTGGTCTATGGTGCATGCTGCTTGTTGGTGTTGGGTGAGGGTAGCCTAACACGTGCAGACTTAGGAGTGTGTAGGTGACACTCCTGGTCTTTTAGGCTTTCGTAGGTCGTCTAGGCAAGTGTCATCCTATTTGACATTCCTTCTTCAGCTTGCTGATGAAAACTACTACTTCCGTAATCACCGAGGGTAGAAGCCCCCTACAGTTTGGGAGTGATAGAGCCTAAGAAGGCACTCACTATTTTAGTTGACAGCCAACTGTGCCGAATTCTTGAATTCATATACTGCCTGGTTTCATGTTCCTGTACTTGTTGGTAAAAGTGAGAGAGGGAATTAGGGGGTTGACCTCGCTAACAGCACTGGTAACCAGCTTACTTTTCCCAATCAGTGACTCTCATGATTTCCTTTCCCAAGGAAATTTTCGTTGTGGTTTACTAGCGGCGGCTTTTAATTCATTTTTTAAAGTAACAGCTTTATTGAGGTATAATTCACATACCAAGAAACTCGCCCTTTTAAAGTGTACAATTCTGTGATTTTTAGTACACTCAGTGGAGTTGTACAGCTATTATCACTATCAAAATCACCATACCAAAAAGAAGCCCTTTTAGCATTCCCTCCCCATTCCTCCTTACCACAGCCACTAGCAACTAATCTATTTTCTGTCTTTGTAGATTAACCTATTCTGGATATTTTGTATAAATGGAATCACACATGTGTACTTTTGTGACTGGCTTATTTCACTTAACATGTTTTCAAGGTTTCATCTGTGTTGTAACATGTATCAGAATTGTGTTCCTTTTTATTGCCAAATATTTCATTCAGATTGTTTTATGCTCTGAAACTTACAAGCATTTCATATAAAACAACACTGAAATTATAATATATGGTAAAAGTTGGATACTTACTAGAATCTAAAATGAATTTAAGGATTAAATTTCATTATTTTAGTTTATTGTGCTCTTTTCTCCTACATTTTTGTTTCAGAAGAATCCAAACCAATCTTTAAAGATCACTGTCTTTTCATAGGAAAGAACTGTTAACACAAATGTGATTAGAAAATTTTATGACTAATAAAAACATTTTGAGTACATCCAGGTGGAAATGTGATTGTCTAAGCAACAGACCATAAACTATGGTGTTATAATTTCATTTGATGAAATACTGCTGAGGGAAGGTATCATAACAGCTTTTGACTACTGTTACTTGTGTGTCAGACATAGGGCAAGGAAAGGAATACTAAACACCTCTTCCGCACACAAGAAGGTTAAAACTGGCTTGGGGATTTAACGTGTCAACATATAAGTTCACACAAAACACTGGATGCAGTGAATTTTAGAGAGTGCACAATGAAATAGTTAATAGGAAATTGAGTTTGTGTAGGAAAATAAGTGAAATTGATGACAAGTTTTAAAGTTGCATCTTAAGTATAACAATTTTGGTATGATAGGCTATAGCATGCAGAGGATAAGAAGAGCATAGTCGCTAATAGTTAAACCCATTTTGTGGGCACTACTCTTAATCATCAGGGCTCCGGTCCCACCTCCTGATGCCATTACCTTGGGGATAGGATTTCAACATGTGAATTTGGGGTGCGGGGGAATATTCAGACCATGGCTGTACATTAAGTCAGAAATTCACTTAGAGAAGCATTGGATTCACTTGCTAATGATACAGTAGGCTTGCTTAGGACTGAAAAATTGGTCACAAAGAAGCTTAATGCCTGTGTTTAATTACTACATAAGACATTTCCATATATGTTAGGTCAGAAGTCAGAAATTATAATAGTAAATGCCGTTGACAACTTAAATATAAAAACATAACTGGGACTAAATCCTATTTATATTTTGAATGGACTAGAGGACAATGAGTGAACTGTGTGACATGCCTTTAATACCAAGGATTGGCAGCCTGTATGATGATCTCTAGACCAAGCAGGGTTCTTATATATTTTTATGTGCCCTGGACCCCTTTGCAGCCTAAAGAAGCCCGTGAACCTCTTCTCAGAATATGACTTTTTAAAAATTTTTTTTATCCTCACCCGAGGACATTTTTTCATTTTTTGTTCAGATAGAGTGGGAGGGAGAGAGAGGAAGAGAGAGAGAGAGAAACATCGATGTGAAAGTGACACATTGAGTGGCTGCCACCCGCACGACCAACCAGGGACAAACTGCAACCAAAGTACGTGCCCTTAGCGGGAACCGAACCCGGGTCTCTCTGGACTGCAGGCCAATGCTCTAACCGCTGAGTCAAACCGACCAGGGCCAGAATATGACTTTTAAATGTATATAGTTCAAATATTTAAGTTTATGATACAATAAATTGCTTTTATTACTGAATTAAATAACAACTAGTGATAGTCCTGCTAATACTGCTGTGTTGTGCTGCCTACATTTAGAATTGAAGAAATGCTAATTTCAGTTATAGGTTAGTGAAAAGGATGTACATTTTTTCCATCTAAATTCATGGACCCATAGTTTAAGACTCATAGTTTTCGAGCCTCTGCCCTAAAGAGTCCTGCACACATAACTAAGTTATTTCATATGGGGCAAACCAGTGGTTTCCATAACAATAAGTAGGGATAATAGTTTTCACTTGTGAGATTAAATGACATATAAACTAAAACAGCATATTGATGAGTGTTAGTTTATTTTCATCTTTGAAGAAATAAACATACCAAAGGCTGTGACATACATTTAGTTTTTATTTAGAAGAGGGGATACTAGTATGTAGTAGGAAGGAACAACATGTATGGTACTCAGGGTTTTCTCAGGGTGTTTAAGTAGGGTTCACCTTTTGATAATGGTCCTAAAACTATTCTTATTTCGTGTAAAAGAACAAGTAAAATGCCTCTGGGTTTGCGTGTGACAACCAGCTTTTCTGGGTAAGAAGTTAGTAGCGTGCTTGCTTCAGCAGCACATATACTAAAATTGGAACGATACACAGAACATTAGCAAATGGCCTCTGTGCAAAAAAAGTTAGTAGCTAAGTAGGATAAACTATGGGCAAATCTCATATCTTTGTGCATGAATAGGAAAGTGGCTAGACCATCAGTATGGTAAAAAGAATGCTAGGCCAAGTGGTCATTTTTTCCCTGAGAATATTGTCTGAATGTTGCCACAAAGGCCAACAAAATGTTAGTCATTCCCAAGAGAGTTATGAAAAATAACATTTAAAAATGGACTGCATTATCTTGGTACAAAGCCACAATGCATTTTACTCTTAGACTATTGAGTGGATTCTAATTATTGTACCTCAAGGAAGAGCAAATTAAGCAGGAGGGAAGTTTCCAGAAAATGGCAGTATAAATGATGAAGGCAGGTGAGGCTTTTGTATGAAGATAATTAGACTCTACAATAGAATGATGAAGACTGAGATGGACTATCATTAAATTGTATTGAATTAGGAAAAACATGAATAGTAATCCTGGAAAATAAGAAGTAGCTTGAAAGATGAATATAGTTTGACAGCGCTTGAATAATGAGTGTTTTGTTTATGAAACTTACTAGCCCAGAAGGTGGTTAAAGCTCAAGAACAGACCAGACGTCTGGCTGATGTGGCTCAGTGGTTGAGTGTTGACCCACGCACCAAGAGGTCACCTGTTCGATTCCCAGTCAGGGCACATGCCCTGTTTGTGGGCCATATCCCTAGTGGGGGGCATGCAGGAGGCGGCCAATCGTTCTCTCTCATCGATGTTTCTATTTCTCTCTCCCTCCCTTCCTTTCTCTCTAAAAATCAGTAATGTGAAAAAAATATATAGCCCTGGCCTGTTTGGCTCAGCGGTTAGAGTGTCGGCCTGCGGACCAAAGAGACCTGGGTTTGAGTCTAGCTAAGGGCATGTACCTTGGTTGCGGTTCATCCCCAGCCCCGGTTGGGGTTGTGCATGTGGCAACCAGTCGATGTGTCTCTCTCACATCAATGTTTCTTTCTCTCTCTTTCTCTCTTTCTTTCTCTCTCTCTCTCTCTCCCTCCCCCCTTCCCACTCTGTCTGAAGATAAATGCAAAAATGTCCTCGGGTGAGGATAAAAAAGAAAACAACAAAAAAAACAGGGGAAAGCCCTGGCTGATTTGGTTCAGCGGTTAGAGCGTCGGCCTGCGGTCCAGAGAGACCCGGGTTTGGTTCCCGCTAGGGGCATGTACCTCAGTTGCAGTTTGTCCCCGGCCCTGGTTGATCGTGCGGGTGGCAGCCACTCGATGTGTCCCTTTCACGTCGATGTTTCTCCCTCTCTCTCTTCCTCTCTCTCCCTCCCACTCTATCTGAACAAAAAATGAGAAAATGTCCTCGGGTGAGGATAAAAAAAAAAATTTATAAAAAAAAAACAACGGGGGGGAAAAAAAAGAACAGACCAGACATAATTTAAGGATTACAAAGCAGAGACTTTTGTGATCAGTCCTAGTTCATTTCACGTCAGCGAACATTTAATGATACTTGTACCTAATGGTTTATGAAACTACTTGTTCTGTTTATTCATTCAGTGTGTAGGTGTGTGTGTGTGTGTGTGTGCGCGCATATATATATATATATATATATATATATATATATATAAATATGTATGTATTTTTTTTTAAATCCTCACCTGAGGATATTTTCTATTTATCTTCAGATAGAGTGGGAGGGAGAGAGATGGAGAGAAAGGGAGAGAGAAACATTGACGTGAGAGGGACACATCGACTGGCTGCCTCCCGCACGACCCCGACCAGGGCCGGGAACAAACCGCAACCAAGGTACATGCCCTTGGCCAGAATCGAACCCATGACTCATTGGTCCGCGGGCCGATGCTCTACTGCTGAGCCAAACCAGCCAGGGCAGTATATTTTTTAAAATATGTTTTTATTGATTTTTTTTTTCAGAGAAAAACGAAGGGGGAGAGAGAGAGAAACATCGATGTGAGAGAGAAACATCGATTGGCTGCCTCCTCCACGCCCCTCAACTGGGGATGGAGGCCACAACCTGCGCATGTGCTCTGACCAGGAATCGAACCAGGACCTCTCAGTCAATGGGATGATGCTCAATTCACTGAGCCACACTGGCCAGGCCATTCAGTAAATATTTATTGAATACCAAGTGAATGCTTTTTGATCTTCCCAATTACCATTTGTTGAGCCTCTGCTACATTCAAGGGACTGTGGTAGACTCTGAGGGTATACAGTAAATTACTACAGGTGTAGCTATATGTATGGGGAGTAAGGGGGGCTCTGCAAAGATAAACACCTACTTATGCAAATTCTAAGTGCCATAGAGAATTATAAACCTAAATGTTTCTTTAAGGTGCTGATAGGAATTACTAGTACTTAGGGTTTTTATTTTATTTATTTATTTTTAAACCCTCATCCAAGGACATTTTTCCATTTATCTTCAGATAGAGTGGGAAGTGGGGAGAGAGAGAGAAACATATATCAATGTGAGAGACACATCGACTGGTTGCCTCCCACACGACCCCAACCAGGGCTGGGGACCAAACCGCAACCAAGGTACAAGCCCTTGACTGAAATCGAACCTGTGACTCTTTGGTCCTCGGGCCGACACTCTAACAGCTGAGCCAAACCAGCCAGGGCAGTACTTAGGGTTTAAAAAAATATATATTGAGACATCCTTTTCATTTTTTTAAAGGTCTTAGTCTGCTCTGTTAACAGAAGCATTGAATCCACTGGCTCAACACATTCTATTTTTTTTTTTTTTTTTTTTTTTTTTTTTAATCCTCACCCGAGGACATTATTTCATCTTTTGTTCAGATAGAGAGGGAGGGAGAGAGAGGAAGAGAGAGAGAGAAACATCGATGTGAAAGGGACACATCGAGTGGCTGCCACCCGCACGACCAACCAAGGGCCGGGGACAAACCGCAACCGAAGTACATGCCCTTAGCGTTAACCGAACCCGGGTCTCTCTGGACCGCAGGCCGACGCTCCAACCGCTGAACCAAACCGGCCAGGGCTCAACACATTCTAGATTCTAGAGTTAGATGACCTGGGTTTGCATTTTGGCTCTCCATCTTATTAAGTGTGTGGCCTCTGGAAAGCCATGCAAGCTTCAATATTTTCATCTCTTAAATTAGGATAATAGTAATACCTACTTCATAGAGGATAATTGTGAGAAAGCAAGGAGTACATAGTAGTACTGAGAACAGTACCTGGCACATAGTGCTCTCAACAAATGTTAGCTATATTTATAGGTACCATTTTATTTTGACAGTTTAATCAAGAGTTTAGATTTTTATTTATAGTTTAATCTAAAGTTTTAATTTATAAAGTATGGAAAGCAGAACCATTTTTATTATGAATAGAAAATATCTCAAATATTTTTTTAGATATGGTAGAGAAAAATACATCAATAAAGAAGAGTTATTATGCATTAACCTCTGTGTTTTTGTTTTTTTCTTTTTAATTTTTGGCATTTTAATTATTATGTGTTTTGTTGTGGGCCTCTTTGTGTTCCTGTTACTTGGGGCTCTCTGTGCTTCTTGAACTTGTATGCCTTTTTTCTTCACCATGTTAGGGAAGTTTTCTGTTACTATTTCTTCAAATATATTCTCTAACCTTTACTCATTTTCTTCTTTTTCTGGCACTCCTAGGATGCGGATGTTGTTATATTTCATATTGTCCCACAGTTCTCTTAAGCTGCCTTTCTATTTTTTAATTGTTTTTTCGTTTTGGTTCTCTGATTGGGTGATATTTTTCTACCCTGTCTTCTAATTCACTGATCCTCAGCTTCCTCTACTTTGCTGGTTATTCTTGCCAATGTGTTCTTTATGTCTGCTATGTCATTCTTCATTTCTGCTTGGTGGTTTTTCATTTTCAATTGGTTGATTTTCAATGTTTCTATATCTAACCTCTGTGTTTATGTAATGAATACCAATAGATGTTAACAGAGGGTTGGGGAAAGTTTTTCTGTAAAGGGTCAAATACTAGCTCTTGGGCTTTGCTGGCCATGCCTTCTCTGTTGCAGCTACTCAACTACCATTGTAGTGTGCAAGCAGCCATAGTCAATATATAAATGAATGAGTGGGGCTGTATTTCAGTAAAACTTTATGGGCACTGAAATTGTAATTTTATATAATTTTCATGTGTCATGAAATAAGATTTCCCCCCAATTATTTAAAAATGTAAAAACTATTCTTATCTGTCAGGGTTTACAAAAACGGGCAGTGGGCTGGATTTGACATGCAGACCATACTGCGCCGACTCCTCTAGAGTCTTGACTCTACAACTCCCAGGCTAGGTGATCTTGTGCAAGATAATTTAAGCCTTAATTCTATCTTATAAATGGAAGATAATAATAGTATCTACGTTATATATAGAGTTGTTAGAAAAGAGATAATCTATTTGAAGCACTTAACACCATCCCTGACACATAGTAAGTGCTATTATTATTGTCTAATTGAACCCCCCTCATTTTACAATAAGGTTTTTGGGACCCTGAGAGGATAGGATAGCTGATATTTCTAAAGTCTATCTATGTCTTGTCAATAGCATTAAAGTCACAGCTCCCAACTTTAGCTTCTCTTTCTACCCAACCACGATGCTTTCATAGAGGATTTAATTCAGTTAAAATACCATACCATTTAATTCAGTTAAACTATTCTATTGGATACCGAAATGATGGTTATATGACATTATGCATTTGTCAAAATCCATAGGGCTTTACAGTAAAGAGTAAACTCTAATGTGTGCAAATAAAGCAAAAATCATTTAGGAGGTCAGGGATCCCAGGAAGGAACGCAAACTGTGACAAGAGAATCTAATTGTATTACAAATGTATGAAACAACCTTAGAGGGGAAGAGGCTAGTGTTGACTTAAGTAACCTAGAAAATGAGTGGAATCTAAGCACTGTCTAACTGATAAAGTTGTGTCCCATACGGCTACAGGTTAATTCAAAAGAAACCCAGGAGCACACCTAATATCCAGTTCAAGGAATGCAGAAATGTTTTTTTAGCTGAGCTGCTGAGCTTATTTTTTGCTAAAGTTACATAATTTATGGTGGGCAGAAATGAATGCCCTATCATTCTCATTCTCAAAATATTCATGAAAAACTATTCCCCCCCAATTATTTTTTCAGAATTGCTAAACGATATTTTAATAGTTTAGATTTAGCAAAATAAAGAAATCACTGGTAACCTTTATATAAACTAAATGGAGTGATACAAATTAATTTTATTGGTTAGGAAAAAATGATTTAAATAAGAATTTTATTAAGTTTCCTATCAATATTTATACTATCAGAATTATGCATTCCCTTGATATTTGAATTATTTTCCCCCTGTATTTTGATGTTTTGTTAATTTAATCCATTTTAATTATTTGTGATTTTTTTAAAAAAGGAAACCAAAGAAAAACAGTTTGTATATACTTTGTTTGTTAGTACAGGCATCCACATTGTGGACCAAAGGGAAGTGTTCTGGTACTAAGACTTCAAATAACTTCTGGTATTGCCTATGATTCTTATTATATAGATAATAAAGTAATGCAGAAAGACCTAAGGGTAAAGAACAATAAGAATGATACCGATCCAACCAAGAGAAATGGGGATTATTTGCCCATTAAGTATACAATAAGTTGTTCCTTTCTTAAAATTTTGGAGGGATAGTAAAGATACTTTTGCTTTTTTTTTCTTTTCTGTAAAGTATGCTGGTTAAGCACAGCATATGTTATAGGAGCTTTAAGTATCTTGCTAGACTGGTACTAGAGGAGAACAATAATAGTTTTATTTTTAATCCTCACCTGAGGATTTTTTTTTCTATCTTCAGATAGAGTAGGAAGGAGAGAGACAGAGAGAAAGGGAGAGAGAGAGAAACATCAATGTGAGAGAGGGACACATCGACTGGCTGCCTCCCACAGGGCCCCCTCCAGGGCCTGGGACGAACTGCAACCCAGGTCCATGCCCTTGGCCGGAATTGAACCTGTGAGTCATTGGTCCACGGGCTGACACTCTACCGCTGAGCCAAACCGGCTAGGGCACAATAATACTTTTTTTTTTTTTTAATCCTCACCCGAGGACATTTTTCCATTTTTTGTTTAGATTAAGTGGGAGGGAGGGAGAGAGAGAGAGAGAAACATCGACGTGAAAGGGACACATCAAGTGGCTGCCTCCCACACGACCAACCAGGGCCCGGGACAAACTGCAACTGAGGTACTGCCCCTAGCGGGAACCGAACCCGGGTCTCTGTGGACCACAGGCCGACACTCTAACCGCTGAGCCAAACCCGCCAGGGCCACAATAATACTTTTTTAAGGGTCATGGTTGAAAATTGAATCCTAATCTTAGCTGCGAAAGAAAAAGTGTACCAGGATCTTATGGAATAATTCTGGGTGGCTTTAGAACCCATCAGATTTCCATGAGAATTCTGGTAAGGTTATGACATTTGTGTTAGAGGAAATTTGCATCTTTATTTGGTGTGGAGTCGCAAAGGTGGCCACTTAGCCTGATTGCATATTATTTGCAATGTTCTCTGCAGGCTGATTTTTTAATACCCTTGCAAACTGTTAAAGAGTAAAACTAAGCAAAGAATCCCTAGCACTTTTTTTTTTTTTTTTTTATGCAGAAGTTTCTAATTTTGATGAGGTCAGTTTATCAATACTTTCTTTTGTGATTAGTGTTATATCTAAGAAAATGTTCTCTTTACCTGACACTAATACAAAATAATATTGAATGTAAATTGTAATTTAAAAATAAATTTAATGCCCGGCTGGTGTGGCTCAGTGGTTGAGCATTGACCCATGCACCAAGAGGTCGCTGGTTCAATTCCCAGTCAGCACATACCCAGGTTGTAGGGCCAAATCCCCAGTGGGGGGCATGCAGGAGGCGACCAGTTGATATCCTCTCTCATCGATGTTTCTGTCTCTGTCCCTTTTCCTCTCTCTAAAATCAATAAAGAAAAAAAGAAAAAGTATTAAAAAAAATAAATAAAAATTAAAATTAAAAAATTGTATACCTACTCCAAGGTCTCAAAGATATGTTCTTATATTTTCTTTTAGAAACTTCATCATTTTAGCTTTACATTTAAGTCTGTGATTCATCTCTCAACTTCATTTTTGTATATGGTATGATGTAGAGGTTTGAAGTATACTTTTTTCCTTCCAGATGGATCTCCAGCAATATTTGTTGGAAAAAACATTTCTTTCCCTATTGGATTGTTTTAGTGCCTTTGTCAGGAATCATTGTGACCATGTAACTTTGGGTCTCTTTCTGGATTCTATTCTGTACCATTGTTTTATTTGTCTGTCCTTGGGCCGATGCAATATCATTTTGATGAACTTTTGTTAAGTCTTAAAATCTAATAGCATAAATAACTCTGTTCACCTTTTTCAAACTTGATTGGACTATTCTAGATCCTTTGTATTTTCATATACATTTTAGACTGAGCTTGTAAGTTTCTTCAAAAACCCTTCTAGGATTTGATTGGGAATCTATAGATGAATTAAGGAAGAATGACATTTTAATAATAATGAATATTCCAATCCATGAATATATAGTGGTAGTAATCTGGCAAAGGAATTGTATCTGCAATATATAAAGGGCTTCTATAATTCAGTGATAAGACTACAATTTTTTTCAAATGTGGTAATAAAAGCTAACAGACATTTCACAAAGGAAGTTATACAGATGGCTAATAAGCATGTGAAACAGTGCTCAACTTCATCAGTCATTAGGATTATACAAATTAAAACCACAATGATGTTGAAATTTGAGATACCATTATAACACCAAGTATTGGCAAACATGGGAAGCAACTAGAACTCTTTGTTGGTGGGAGTGTAAAAATTATGGTTTCTCATAAGTTTAAACATATACCTACTTCTGACCTAGTAGTTCCATTTGCAGGAATTAACCAAAGAAATTAAAATCTAAATGTCCATCAATAGGTGAATAGATAAATTGTGATTATATTCATTCTTATAGTGTAATCTGATTTAGCTACAAAAAGAAGCAAACTACTGATACATGCACTAACATGAATGAATTGCGAACCATGCTAAAAAAAAAAGCAACCCCAGACATAAAAGTGTGATGCAGTGTGATTCCCTTTGTATACATTTCTGGAGGATACAAAATTAATCTATGGTGATAGAAATCAGAACAGTGATTGCCTCTAGAGCAAGAGGTAAGAATTGTCTGGGAAGAAGCAAAAGCCTGAGAGAACTTTCTGGGGTAATGAGCTATTGATATGTCTTAATAGAGGTGTGATTTATATAGGTATATGCATATGTCAAAACTTCTCAAACTATGTATTTAATATCTACATTTCAATATATATAAATTATACCTCAATTTCAAAATTTTTGTAACTTTTTTATTTGAAAAATAACACATATTAAGAATTTAAAAAAAAATTGAAATTAAAAAATAGAAAGTAGAAGAGGTCTTTTTTAGTCCAATTCCCAGAAATAAACACCTTTCATTGTTGGGATATAATTTTCTGGACATTTTCTAGTCTTACAGTATAGTGGTTAAAGGTGAGGGGTCGGATTATCTGGATTGTAATCCACATTTACTACTAAATTGTGTGACTTTGGGCAAGTTACTTTTTTTCCCCTTTATTGATTTTAGAGAGAGAAGAAGGGAGAGGGAGAGAGAGATGGAAACATCGATGAGAGAGAAAATCGATTGGCCACCTCCTGCACGCCTCCCACTGGGGATCGGGCCCACAACCTGGGCATGTGCCCTGACCAGGAATCTAACTGGCGACCTCTTGGTGCATGGGTCAATGCACAACCACTGAGCCACACCAGCCGGGCTGGACAAGTTACTTTTAATGTGTACGTTTTTTGGTTTCTTATCTGTAAGTGTGATAGTAACAATCTCTTTAAACAAATTTTTTAAAAAGAATTTTATTGATTTGTAGAGAGAGGAAGGGAGAGGGAGAGGGAGAGAGAGAAACTCTGATGTGAGAGCCAACATTAATTGGCTGCCTCCTGCATGCCCCCTACCGAGGATCTAGCCCACAACCGAGCCTGTGCCCTGACTGGGAATCGAACTCAAAACCTTTCAGTGCACAGATGACCCCCCCCCCCCCCACCAACTGACCCACACCAGCCAGTGCTAAACAGAAAATTATTGGATGAGTTCTGTGTGCTGGAAGTATTATGCCACTGCTAGAATTTTGTAAGAACGCTCTTTGAGATTTAAATCTGTAAAGTGTTGCAAATATTTTTCTCAATTTATCATTTACTTAAAAAAAATTTTTTTTTCTCTTCATTGATTTTCAGAGAGAGAGAAAGGAAGGGAGAGGGAGAGATAGAAACATCGATGAGAGAGAACATCGATTGGCTGCCTCTTGCATGCCCTCCATTGGGGATCAGGCCCACAATCTGGGCATGTGCCTTGACCGGGAATCGAACCGTTGACCTCTTGGTGCATGGGTCAACGCTTAATCCACTGAGCCACATCAGCTGGGCTGGACATACATTTTTAATTCTCTTGGTTATACCTAGAAGTGAAATTGGCTGGGTCATTTGGTAACTCTATGTTTAATCTTTTGAGGAACTGCCACACATTTACAAAATGGCTGTACCATTTTTCATTCCCCCCAGCATTAATATATGAAGGTTCCGTTTCCTCTACATCCTTGTCAATACTTGTTACTGTCTCTCTTTTTTATTGTATAATCCTAGTGAGTGCTAAACAGTATCTTATTGTGTTTTTTTTTGTTGTTGTTGTTGTTAATCCTCACCTGAGGGTTTTTTTCCATTGATATTTATGTAGAGTGGGAGGGAGGGAGGGATAGAGCCAGAAAAACATTGGTGTGAGAGAGACACATCGATTGGTTACTTCCTGCTTGACCCTGACTGGGGCCAGGGATTGAACTTGCAACGCAGGCACATGCTCCCCTCCCCTCCCCCCACCAGTCAAACCTGAGACCCATCTGTCCGTGGGTGGATGTTCTAACCACTGAGCCAAACTGGCCCAGGGGTCATTGTGGTTTAAATTTGCATTTCCCTGATGGCTAATGATGTTATAGCATCTTTTCATGTGCCTTTTGGCTATTGGTATGTCTTCTTTGGAGAAATGTCTTTTCACATTCTTTGCCCATTTTAAAATTGGATTACTTGTCTTCTTTTTTTAAACTTATCTTTATTGTTCAATGTATTATAGATGTCCCACTTTTTTCCCCCCTTGACCCCCTCCTCCCCACTCCCACCTTTCCCACACTAATGTCTGTGTCTATTGGTTATGCATACATGCATGTAAGTTATTTGGTTTCTCTCTTTCCACCCCACCTCCCCCCTTCCCATTGAGGTTCATCAGTCTAACAACCAATTTGTACTTTCTTAATCCCTTCATCTTTTTCACCCAACCCCCCTCCTGTCTGGCAACCAACAAAATGTTCTGTTGTATCTATGAGTCTGTTTCTGTTCTGCTTGCTCATTTTGTTTGTAGATTCAATTGTTAATAGATATGTATTTATTGCCATTTTATTGTTCATATTTTTTTATCTTTTTCTTCAAGAAGACCCTTCAACATTTCATATAATAATGGTTTGGTGGTGATGAACTCCTTTAGCTTTTCCTTGTCTGGGAAACTCTTTTTATGGCCATCGATTCTAAATGACAGCTTTGCAGGATAGAGTAATCTTGGTTGTAGGTCCTTGTTTTTCATCATTTTGAATATTTCTTGCCAGTCCCTTCTGGCCTGCAAAGTTGAGTGGGGCAGGGCCTCAGGAAATCACCAGGGCGGGGCATACAGTATGAGCCAGTTTGCTGGAGTCCCAGATATGGTGCCCATCTGCCAGCCTCGTGGGGGAAGGACTCACCAAAGGAACAAGGGCCTCCACCAGCACGTCTGCCTGGGAGAAAGCTGCCTCTTCAGTTCTCGTCCCTATGCCAAACAACTCAGTTCTTCCCAGTATGTCTCTGGTGCCTTTCAAGCTGCCTCCCCTCTGGTCCGAGTAAGTCCGTAGTCTGCGGACCCTTTAAGAGGAGCTGCCTGGGGCTCCAGAAACCTTAGCCTCCCTCAGCCTCAGCCTCCCTCAGCCTCAGTTCCGCTGGTTTTTACAGCCCAAAGTTATGGGGACTTTTCTTCCTGGCACTGGAACCCTTCGCTGGGGGCCTGGTGTTGTTAGGGGACCCCTCACTCCTCAGAGGGGACTTTCACAGCCGAGTTATCTCTCCTGATTTTTATCTGCTGCACTTGGGTGTGGAACCAGCCTGTCAGGGCCTCTGCCCCTCCTACCAGTCTCATTGTGACTTCTTCCTTAATTTCATAGTTGTAGGACTTTCCTTCAGCTTGATTTCAGGCGATTCTGAAGGATGTTTGTTCTGTGGTTTAGTTGTAATTTTGATGTGGTTGTGGGAGGAGGCAAGTACCACGTTTACCTACACTGCCATCTTGACCGGAAGTCTACTTTTTATTACTGAGTTTTAAAATATATTCTGGTTGCCCTGGCCAGTTTGGCTCAGCGGTTAGAGCGCTGGCCTGCGGTCCAGAGAGACCCGGGTTCGGTTCCCGCTAAGGGCATGTACTTCGGTTGCAGTTTGTCCCCGACCCTGGTTGGTCGTGTGGGTGGCGGCCACTCGATGTGTCCCTTTCGCATCGATGTTTCTCTCTCTCTCTCTTCCTCTCTCTCTCCCTCTATCTGGACAAAAAATGAAAAAAAAAAATATATATATTCTGGTTATCAGTCACATATCAGATAAGTGATTTGCAAATATTTTCTCCCATTTGTGAGTTTTCAGTTTAGTTATACCACTAAAGTAAATTTTGACTGAAGCCCAATTTATCTTTTTTTTTTTTTTTTTATCCTCACCCGAGGACATTTTTTCATTTTTTGTTCAGATAGAGTGGGAGGGAGAGAGAGGAAGAGAGAGAGAGAGAGAAACATCGATGTGAAAGGGACACATCGAGTGGCTGCCACCCGCACGACCAACCAGGGCCGGGGACAAACTGCAACCGAGGTACGTGCCCTTGGCGGGAACCGAACCCTGGTCTCTCTGGACCGCAGGCCGACGCTCTAACCGCTGAGCCAAACCGGCCAGGGCCCAATTTATCTTTTTTGTTGTTGCTTTTGCTATTGGTATAATATCTAAGCAACCATTATCTCATCCAAGGTCATGAAGATATACCCCTGTGTTTTCTTCTAAGAGTTTTTATATTTTTGGCTTTTCAATTTAGGGCTGTGATCTCTGTTTTTTTAAATACTTACCTGAGGATATTTTTATATTATCTTCAGAAAGAGTTGTGGGGTGGGGAGGAAGAGAGAGAGACATTGATGTGCGAGAGACGCATTGACTGGTTGCCTCCCACATGACCCCGACCAGGGCCGGGGATGAACTGCAACCAAAGTGTGTGCCCTTGACCGGAACCGATCCCGAGATTCATTGGTCTGCGGCTCTGTAATTGTCAAGCCAAGCTGGCCAGGGCAGGGCTGTGATCTCTTTTAATTTTTGTGTATAATGTGAAGAAGTGGTCCAACTTCATTCTTTTGCGTATGACTGTCCAGTTTTCACAGCACAGCACCATTTGTTAAAAAGGCCGTTCTTTCCCCCATTGAATTATTTTGACACCCTTGTTGGAAATTAATCCTAAGTATTTTGTTCTTTTCGATGATGTTATTAATGGTATTGTTTTCTTAATTTCATTTTCAGATTGTTCATTGCTAGTGTATAGAAGCATAATTGATTTTTGTATATTGATCTTGGACCCTAAAAGTTTACTGAACTTGTTTATTTTAATCATTTTTAGTGCATTCCTTAGGATTATCTATCTGTGTACAAGATCATGTCATCTATAAATATATTTTTACTTCTTTCTTTCCAATCTGGATGCCTTTTATGTCTTTTTAAAAATTTATTTATTTATTTATTTTTCAGGGGAGAGTGCAAACGCAGTCCCCCACTACCACAAATTATGCAGTCAAGTTTCACACATTTGGGGAAATCTCAGGGATCAGCACATCCGGAGTGTAAAAATTTATTTATTTTTTAATTGCCCTGACTAGAATTTTGGTACAATTGTGAATAGGAGTTGTAAAAGTGGACTTCGTCTTGTTCCTTATTTTAAGGGGGATAGCATTCTGTCTTTCACCATGATGTTAGCGCTGAATTTTTTGTAGATGCTCTGTCAGGTTGAGGGAATTCCCTTCTATTCTTTGTTTATTGAGTGTTTTTATTTTGAAATGTTGTTGGATTTTGTCATATCATGTGTTTTGGTCTATTGAGATACTTAAGTGGGTTTTATCCTTTGTTCTTTTAATGTGGTGGAGTATATTGATTGATTTGTAGATATTATACCAGCCTTGAATTTTTAGTATAGATTCTACTTGGTAATGGTGTATAATCCTTTTTACATGTTGCTGGATTCAATTGTTAATTTTTTTTTTTATTGATATTAGAGAGAGAGAGAGATAGAAATATTGATGAAAGAGAACATCGACCGGCTGCCTCCTGTATGCCCCCCATGGGATTGGGCTCACAACCTGGGCATGTGCCCTGACCGGGATCAAACCGGCGACCTCTTGGTGCATGGGTCAGCGCTCAACCACGGAGCCATACCGGCCAGGCTCAATTGTTAATATTTTGTTGAGGATTTTTTTGGTCTATATTATGAGGGATATTAGTCTATTGTTTTACTTTTTATGTCTTTGCCTGATTTTGGAATGAGGGTAATACCAGACTCACACAATAATGTGGCAAGTGTTCTTTTTTTTTTAAATCCTCACCCCAGGATATTTTTCCATTGATTTTCAGGTAGAGTGGGAGGCAGGGAGGGAGAGAGAGAAAAAGAGAGAGAAACATCAGTGTGTGAGGGACACATCGATTGGTTGCCTCCTGCATAGCCCGAAACAGGACTGAGCATTGAACTGCAACTGAGGTACATGCCCTTAATGGGAATCGAACTCACAACTCTTTGGTCCATGGGCTGACACTAACCACTGAGCCAGCCCGGCCAGGGTGGCAGGTGTTCTTTTCTCTTGAGTTATTTGAAACAGTTTGTGATAGATTGGTGTTAATTCTACTTTAAATGTTTGATAAAATTCACCAGTGGAGCCATTTGATCGGGGCTTTTCTTAGTGGGAATTTGGAAGCTTTAAATTTTATATGATCATATTCATCAGACTTTTCATTTATTTAGATTTTTAAATTATTTTTTTAATGCTCACCCAAGGATATTTTTCCATTGATTATTTTTCAGATAGAGTGATAGGGAGGGAGGGAGAGAGATAGAGGGAGATAGAGATTGAGAGAGAGAGAGAGAGACAGACAGAGAGACATCGATGTGAGAGAGACACATTGATTGATTGCCTCCCGCATGACCCCAATCAAGGCCAGTGATGGAACCCGCAACCCTTCGGTATGCGGACCGACAGTCTACCTACTGAGCCACACAGGACAGAGCAGACTTTAATTTTTTGTTCTTTTGGTCATACGTACATAGAGCCTAACCTGCAATTTCGTCATCAAAGTTGTAAATATTTGTAAATAATACTAGTAGGAGTTAAATTTCTCCTGTAACCTTTAACATGGTGTAACACTCATAAGTAATCATCTTTTTCTGAAGTCTCATGGTACTTTCTACATCTCTTAAGTGACTTCTCATGTACTTTTTAAAAAATTAAATTTATTGGGGTGACATTGGTTCACAAAACCATATAGGTTTCAAGTGTACAACTCAACCAAACATCATCTGCACGCTGCATCGTGAACCCAGGGCCCCAAGCAAAGTCTCTCTCTGTCCCCATTTCCCCCTGCTTTGCCTGCCATCTACCCCCACCCCCCTTTCCCTCTGGCCATCTCCACACTGTTGTCTCTGCCTATGTGCTTTATGTGTATATAATCCCCTCACCTTCTTTCATCCAGCCTCCCAAAACCCTCCCAACTGATAGCTATCTGTCTGTTCCATGTATCCATTCCTCTGTTTCTGTTTGTTCGTCAGTTTATTTTGTTCATTAGATTCCACATGTGAGTTAATATCATATGATATTTGTCTTCCTCTGATTGGCTTATTTCATTTAGCATAATAATCTCCAAGTCTAGCCATGCTGCCGAAAAAGCTAAGATTTCCTTTTTTTAGTGGCCAAGTAGTATTCCACAGCTTTTTTTTTTTTTATCCTCACCCGAGGACACTTTTGCATTTATCTTCAGATATAGAGCGGGAGGGAGAGAGGGGGGAAGAGAGAGAGAGAAACATTGATGTGAGAGAGACACATCAAGTGGATGCCACTCACACAACCCCAATTGGGGCCGAGGACAAACTGCAACCAAGGTACATGCCTTAGCAGAAACTGAACCCGGGACTCTCCAGTCCGCAGACCGACACTCTAACCACTGAGCCAAACCAGCCAGGGCTCCACAGCTTTTTTTATCTGCTCATCCACTGATGAGCATTTGGGCTATTTCCAGATCTTGGCTATTGTAAATAACACTGCAATCAACATAGGTGTGCACATATTTTTTTGAATTAGTCTTTGGGGTCGCTGGGTCAAACAGCAGTTCCATTTTGAATTTTTTGAGAAAATTACATACTGTTTTCCACAGTGGCTGCAACAGTCTGCATTCCCACCAACAGTGCATGAGTGTTCCCTTTACTCCATATCCTGGCCAGTACTTGTTTGTTGATTTATTGATAGCCATTCTGACAGGCTGGAGGTGATATCTCGTTGCGGTTTTAATTTGTATCTCTGATGATTAGTGACATTGAGCACTTTTTCATCATATATCTCTTGTCTATCTGTATGTCTTCTTTGGAGAGGTATCTGGTCAGGTCCTTTGCCCATTTTTTAATTGGGTTGTTTGTCTTCTTGGTGTTGAGTTGTGTAAGTTCTTTTTATATTTTGGAAGTTAACCCCTTATCAGAAATACCATTGGCAGATATATTCTCCCATTCAGTGGGTTCCCTTTTCATTTTGTTGATGGTTTCCTTTTGCTATGCAAAAGCTTTTTAGTTTGATGTAGTCCCATTTATTTATTTGTTCCTTTGTTTCCCTTGCCCGAGGAGATATATTGGCAAAAATATCGCTATGAGAAATGTCTGAAATTTTACTGCCTATGTTTTCTAATAGGATTTTTATGGTTTCATGACTTACATTTAAGTCTTTAATCCATTTTAAGTTTATTCTTGTATATGGTGTAAGTTGGTGGTCTAGTTTCATTTCTTTGTATGTATCTTCAATTTTCCCAGCACCATTTATTGAAGACACTGTCTTTACTCCATTGTATGTTTTTGCCTCCTTTGTCAAATATTAATTGACCATATAGGCAAGGGTTTATTTCTGGGCTTCTTTAATTTTTCCATTGATTTTCAGAGAGAATGGAAGGGAGGGAGATTTGGGGGGAAAAGAGGAAAAGGGGGAGGGAGGGAGAGAGAGAGAAACAAAAACATTGATGTGAGAGAGATACATTGATTGATTGCCTCTTGCATGTGCCTCGACCGGGCCAGGGATTGAACCTGTGACCCTTTGGCACACAAGCCAACACTCTAACCATTGAGCCACACTGGCCAGGGCTGGGCTCTCTGTTCTGTTGCATTCATCTGTCTGTTTTAATGCCATTACCACTCTTGATTACATAAGAGCCTTGTAGTATAGTTTGATATCAATCTCATAATAATTCCAACTGTGTTCTTTTCTCTGAAGAATTCTATGGCTATTATTTGTGGGCTTTTGTGGTTCCATCTAAATTTTAGGATTGTTTGTTCTAGTTCTGTGAAAAATGCTGTTGGTATTCTGATAGGGATTGCTTTTAATCTATAGATTACTTTGGGTGGTATGGACATTTTAACAATGTTAATTATTCCTATCCATGAGCACAGTGTATACTTTCATTTATTTGTATCTTTTTCAGTGTTTTATAATTTTCTGAGTACTGGTCTTTTATCTCCTTGGTTAAATTTATTCCTAGATAAATTTTTGTTGTTGCAATAGTAAATTGGATTGTTTTCTTTCTTTTTTTTTTAAAAAAAATTATTTATTTATTTATTTATTTTTTTAGAGTGAAAGGGAGAGATAGAAACATCAATGTGAGAGAAATACATCGATCGGCTCCCTCCTGCATACCCCCTACTGGGGATCGAGCCTGCTATCCGGGCATGTTCCCTCAATCGGGAATCGAACTGGGACCTCTCAGTCCATGGGACAATGCTCAATCCACTGAGCCACACCAGCGGGGCTAGATTGTTTTCTTAATTTCTCCTTCTGGTAGTTCATTATTTCTGTATAAAAATGCCACCGATTACTGAATATTAATTTTGTATCCTATTATTTTTCTGAATTCATGCATTAGATCTATTAGTTTTCAAGTGGACTCTTTAGGGTTTTCTATGTACAATATCATGTCATCTGCAAATAATGACCATTTTACTTCCTCCTTTCAAATTTGGTTGCCTTTTTTTTTTAATCCTCCTCCAAGGATATTTTTCCATTGGTTTTTAGATAGAATGGAAAGGAGGGAGGGAGATAGGGAGGGTAGAGAAAGAGAGAGACCTTGATTGATTCACATTGATTGGCTGTCTTCCGTATGACCCCAACCAGGGGTGAGGTTCGAAGCTGCCTCCCAGGTATGTGCCCTTGACCAAGAATTGAACACAGGCCGATGCTCTAACTGCTGAGCCAAACCAGCCAGGGCTGGATGCCTTTTATTTTTTCTTCTTGTCTGATTGCTGTGGCTAGTACTTCCACTACTATGCTGAATAAGACTGGTGAAAGTGGACATCTGTTTTGTTCCTGATCTTAATGGAAACACTTTTAGATTTTTCCATAGAATATAATGTAGGTCCTGGGTTTGTCATATATGGCCTTTGTTATGTTGAGGTATGATCCCTCTCTTCCCACTTTGCTAACAGATTTTATTATAAATGGGTGCCAGATTTTATCAAATGCCTTTTCTGCATCTATTGATATGACCATGTGATTTAAAAAAATTTAATGTAGCTTTATTTATTTATTTATTTATTTATTTATTTATTTATTTATTTTAAATCCTCACCCGAGGACATTTTTCCATTTTTATTCAGATAGAGTGGGGGGGGGGGGAGAAAGAGAGAGAAACATTTTATTCAGATAGAGTGGGGGGGGGGGAGAAAGAGAGAGAAACATCAACGTGAAAGGAACACATCGAGTGGCTGCCTCCTGCACAACCCCAACCAGGGCCTGGGACAAACCGCAGCCAAGGCATGTGCCCTTAGTGGGAACCGAACCCGGGACTCCATGGTCCGCTGACCGATGCTCTAACTGCTGAGCCAAACCGGCCAGGGCCTTTCTCTTTCTTGATGAGTCTGATAAATGGTTTGTCGATCTTGTTTATCTTTTTAAAGAACCAACTCTTGGTTTCGTTGATCTTTTGTTTGTTTGTTTTAGTCACTATGTCATCTGTTTCTGCTCTAATCTTTTATTATTTCATTCCTTCTACTTACTTTGGACTTTGTTCTTCTTTTAGTTCTTTTAGGTGTATAGTTAGATTGTTTGAGAGCTTTTTTCTTACTTCTTGAGGTAGGCCTGTAATGCTGTGAAGTTCTCTCTCAGGATTGCTTTTGCTGTGTTCTATAGACTTTGGAATGTTTTTTGTTCATTTTCATTTGATTCCAGTAACTTTTTATTTCTTCATTAATCTCATTGTTAACCCATTCATGGTTATTAATAACATGTTATTTAGCCTCCATGTGTTTCAGTGTTTTTTTTTTATTGTAAATGATACCTAGTTTTTATAACATTGTGGTCAGAGAAGATGCTTTATGTGATTTCAATCTTACTGAATTTATGAAGACTTATTTTTGTGTCCTAACATGTGGTATATCTTTGAGAATATTCCATGTGCACTTTAGAAGAATGTATATTCTGCTGCTTTGGGATGAAATTTTCTGTACATATCCATTAAATCTATCTGATCCAGTGTGCGAAGATGTATCCATTGATGTCAGTGGGGTGTCAAAATTCCCTACTATGACTGTATTGCTGTAAATCAGTCCCTTAATGTCCACCAATATTTTCTTTATATATTAAGGTGCTCCTATGTTGGGTGCATATATGTTTTCAAGGGTTATGTCCTCTTGTTGGATTGATCGTTTCAGTATTATGTAGTGACCTTCTTTGTCTCTTGTTTTGGACTTTCTTTTGAAGTCTGTTTTGTCTGATATGAATATTGCTACCCCAGCTTTTATGTTTGTTTGCATTTGCATGGAAAATTTTTTTCCATCCCTTTACTTTCATCCTGTGTGAGTCTCTTGTTCTGAAGTGGTCTCTTGTAGACAGCATATATAGGTCATGTTTTCTTATCCATTCAGCTATCCTGTGTCTTTTGTTTGAAGCATTTAATCTATTTACATTTAAGGTTATCATTGATAGGTACTTGTTTATTGCCATTTTATTCTTTAAAAATTTTTTTCTTTCTTTTTTTGTGTATTTAAAATTTTATTTAATTAATTTATTTTTGTTACAGATGTTTCTCCTTTTTCCCTGTTGACACCCTCCTCCAGATACCGCCCTCCCTTGAATTTTTTTCTTTTTAAAAAAAATGTTTTTTTCTTTATTGATTCTAGAGAGAGAGGAAGGGAGAGGGAGAGAGAGAGATGGAAACATCGATGAGAGAGAACATCGACTGGCTGCCTCCTGCATGCCCCCCACTGGGGATCAGGCCCACAACCTGGGCATGTGCCCTGACTGGGAATCGAACCGGCGACCTCCTGGTGCATGGGTCGATGCTCAACCATTGAGCCACACCAGCCGGGCTTAATTTTTTTTTCTTTATTGATTTTTTTTTTTTTTTTGAGAGAGAGAGGAAGTGAGAGGGAGAGAGACAGAAACATCAATAAGAGAGAACATCGATTGGCCGCCTCCTGCATGCCCCCCACTGGGGATCGGGCCCACAACCTGGGCATGTACCCTGACCAGGAGTTGAACTGGTGACCTCTTGGTGCATGGGTTGATGCTCAACCACTGAGCCACACCGGCCGGGCGCCATTTTATTCTTTATACCTATGTTCCTCTCTCTGTTTATTTTCTCCTTCTTCTCCTCCTCTTTTTTCATTTTCCTCTTCCTCCTCCTGATCCTCCTTAAAGCAGGCCCTTTAACATTTCTTGCAATACTGGTTTAATGAACTTTTTTTGTTTGATCTGGGAAACTCTTTATTTTTCCTTCAATTTTAAAATGATAGCCTTACTGGATAGAGTAGTCTTGGTTGTAGGTCCTTGCTTTTCATCACTTTGAATTTCATGCCAATCTCTTCTGGCGGTATCTGGAGGAGGGTGCAGTTGAGAAATCAGCTGACAGCCTTATGGGAGTTCCCTTATAGGTAACTGTCTCACCCTTGCTGCTTTTAAGTGTCTCTCTTTGTCTTTAACCTTTGTCGTTTTAATTATGATGTGACTTGGTGTGGACCTCTTTGGGTTCAAGTGAAAGGAAAGTTTTATTTGAAAGATAGTCAGACACCCCGCAGTGGGGAGGGGACCCAACTGTGTTGCCCTCTTTGGGTTCATTTTGATTGGGATACTCTGTGTGTTTTCTGAACTTGTATTACTTTTTTTCCACCATGTTAGTGAAATTTTCAGCCATTGTTTCTTCAAACAGTTTCTCTATCCCTTGTCGCTCTCTTTTCCTTTGGTACCCCTATGATGCAGATGTTGTTACATTTGATATTGCCCCAGAGGTACTTTCCTTACTTTTAAAAATTCTCTTTTTTTTTGTTATTGATCTGCTTGGGTGTTTACTGTTCTCTTGTCCTCTAAATCGCTGATTTAATCCTCTGCTTCATCTAACCTGGCGTTGATTCCTTCTAGTGTATTCTTCATTTCTGACTCGTTCTTTTTTATGGTTCCTATGCCGTTTTTAATGCTTACTATCATTTTACTTTTTCACTGAGATCATCTATTCTCCCAGTATCCTTGAGCATCCTTATAACGATTGTTTTAAACTCTGCATGTGGTATTTTGTTGCTTCCATTTTATTTAATTCTTTTACTGGGGATTTCTCTCACTCTTCCATTTGGGACATGTTGGTTTGTTGTTTTTTTCTCTCTGTGTATTAGGTAGATCTATTATGACTTCAAAACTTGTTACTATGGTTTTATGATGTAGGTGTCTTGTTAGGCTCATTGGTACAATTTTCCTGATCACCTGAGTTCAGTGCTCCAGGAATGTTTCTTGTGTGTTGTGTGCACCCACATGTTGTTGTTGAATTTTGAATGATGTTGGCCCTTTTGTGGGTGGAGTAAACCCTTCAGGCAGGCTGACTATAAGGATAAACTTCAATCACCATTTATGAGTTGCTGTGTAGGGGCTGCCCCCCAGGGTGGAGTTGTTCCCAGCAAGGTCTGGTGCCTGCTGTAATCCCCCTTTGGGTGTGCTGCTTGTGTGAGTAGTTGGGTCACACTCTGGTGTTGTCTGAGCCCAGTGATTGTGTTGGTTCTGGGTCCACTTGAGCAGGGTCAGATACAGGTTGATATAAGACGTAACCTGTCTGGAGCTACCACATTATTCACTGTTTGTGGCTGTGTCTACTGGGTCTGTGTGTTTGGGGGTGGGGCCAATCTTTGTACAAGGGTTGGTTTCCTCCAGCTTAGAGTGGGAGCAGATCTATAAAAGGTCTGAGGCTCCCTGAGGTCCACCTCCATCTGTCAGCTACTCTGCCTCCCGTTCAGGTTGCCTAGTCTTCTTCCAGAGCTTTCCGAAGAAACAGTGGGCCTAGGCTAGCTGTGTCCTACAGACCCTTCCAAAGGTCACAAGCTCAGTAGGGTGGGGCGACCGGAATTGGGAGAATGGGGCTAGTGGTTCCCCTGCTTGGGGGTTGCGTGGTCAGGTACTCAGTGAAGGGAAAGTGGCTTGTACTCCAGAGCCAAACCACTCAATCTCTGCCAGAGTCTCCAACTCTAGCTTCCCCAGGAGGAGCATGCTGCAGGTTCAGGTTGGGTACAGCAAGCTATCCCCTCTGCAGGAGCAAGCTCAGCACGGCAGAGCCACTGGGGCTGTGGGTACAAATCAAAAGAGTCTCCTATTGGGGTCATGCCGGCTGGGCCCATGGGTTGGGGGTCCAGGCACTTTGTCCCGGTCCCAGACAATAACATCTGAGGGAGACACTTCAAATGTCCCAGATCCAAGCAGCCCCACCCCCACCCCACCCCATGGTGGCCTTAGCTTAGCAGGGAGGGGCCAGTGGGACTTGGGAGGGCAGATTCAAACAGTCTATATGAAGGTGGTGAGCACATCTTTTCCTTCCTGGGATAGTGTGGTCTGAGCTCACAGGGGAGATAGGAGTGGCCTCCTTGTCATGTAGCAACATAACCCAGCACCTGCCTGTCTGATTCCTGGACACGTCCCTGGGGGATGATGCTCCAAAAAAATCCCAGCTCTGAATGGAACTCTGATCCCCTGCACAACCTAACTTAGCAGGGCTGGGCCACAGAGTGGTACGGTAGGCCAAGTGATTCAACAGGTGGTGGTGGGGTACCACTGTGTACTGGATGTGGGGAGGAATGGTCCCCTTTCCAAAGCTACACAGTTCAGTTACTGACTGAGTCTCTGCCAAGAGCTTCTTTAGAAAAAGAGCACCCCAAAGGTCCCTGCTGGGTGCAGTCAGTAGTTCCCTGTGCAGGACCTGAGCACAACACAGTGGTGTCACCAGTAGTTGGAGGACCAGGCAGTGCACTCCCTAGGCTGGAGCTGTAACAATAGGAGTGCTTGACCCTGGGAACATGGCGTCTGGGTCTCTAGCAGACTCTTCTCTCCAGACAGACTGAATCCCCACTGATTTTCACCACCAGATGCTATGTAGGCTCCTCTTTTTGTCTCTGTTGCTCTGGGTTGGGGATCCCTCTGGGGTTGAGACCTCACAGTCCTGGGGTGGAGGGAGTTTTGCAGCCGAGATATCCCTCAGCCACTGCAAGTGGGGCCAGCCCTTTCCGTGTCTCCGCCCTTCTTACCAGTCTCTTTGTGGCTTCTTCTGTAAATCCTTGGTTACAATATTTCTGTTCAGCTATCCTTCAGTTGGTTATTCAGGTTGATTGCTCTATAATTCAGATGTAAATCGGTTTGGCGCCCGGAGCAGATGAGTGTAGCTTCCATCTACCCTGCAGCCATCTTGGAATCTCCCCATGTACTTTTTTTTTAGAGAAAGATAGAAACATCGATGAGAGAGAACATCGATTGGCCACCTCCTACATGCCCCCCACTGGGGATTGGGCCCACAACCTAGGCATGTGCCCTGACTGGTAATCTAACTGGTGACCGCTTGTTGCATGGGTCAATGCTCAACCACTGAGCCACAGCAGCTGGGCTTGGTAATTGTTTTTAAAAGCAGATATGATTGAACTCTTTACCTATCTGACTAAATCAGTGATTCCTAATCTGGTCTTCTGAGATAGTTTTATAGGTATTTTGCCAAAAAATGGTCAGATAAGTTTGGAATTCCTCTTAGAGAAATACTAAGAACAAATTAGCATTTTGAGGACTAAAAATTTTAGGAATATTAATAGATAATTGTTAATATCTTGAGCTAGTATTCAGAGAAGCATTGGGAAATGTTTCTCTAAATGATTGCTATGAAACCAGTTTCAGGCATCATCTATAAATAGAAATCAGAAGTGAAAAAACACTTGGAAAATCTAAATGTGTATATCTTAGGACAAATATTTAATAGCCATTATTGTCATTGTAGTGTTTTATGAAGTGATCAGTGTGTGTGTGTGTGTGTGTGTGTGTGTATATATATATATATATATATATATATATATATATATATATATATATATGCATATGTATATTTTAAACCAAACCAAACTAAAAACTGTTTGTCTTAGACTAGCCTATCATTTGAACAGTGTGTCTTAGCTCATCTCCATCCAGAGATAGGATGGCTTTCTCTCCAAGTATAATAGATACCTTTGTTAGGCTTTTCATTTGCAGGAAGATGAAAAGGCTATTCTAAGGTAAGAATTGGCAATTGGTTGCAGGTGTCCTCGGGTTCTTGTCTAGAAGTAACACCTTAATCTCTCACCTCTGAATATTTTTTTAAACATATTTTTATTGATTTTTTTAAGAGGGAGAGAGAGAGAGAGAGAGAAACATCGATGTGAGAGAGAAACATCAATTGGCTGCCTCCTGCATGCCCCTACTGGGGATTGAGCCCACAATCCAGGCATGTGCCCTGACTGGGAATCGAACTGGGACCTCTCAGTCCATGGGATGACAGTCAATCCACTGAGCCACACCAGCCGGGCTCACCTCCAAATATTTATTGCCTGACTGAAAGACAGTTTTTATGGAGGATAGCCTGAAATATATTCGGTTCATACAGTCTTCTGTCCTTGTTCAGCAAGGGTGGATAATGAATGATTGAACCTGTTCTCCTTAAATTTCTGTTACCTGACTTTTGTATCCTTCAATTTGTTTTATTTAAACTTTTGCCCCAAATCATGTGTCCAGGGTAGGGGTAGAGGCCTATGGCCATTCACTACAGATTGTCTTTATGTATAATGTAACATTAGAAGTATTTTGTAGCCTTGGCATTTAAGACTATGTATAAAAAAGCAAGTTAATATGCTATTTGTAAATATCAGAACAAAATGGATTTATGAGATAGGGACTCTTTCCTCAGATAGTTTATAGTATAGTAAGGGAGATGAGGGATGTATGTGTGTGGTAAGTAGGCTGTAATAATAACTAATTAGAAGTTCAGAGAAAAGAGCAAATAGAGTAGTCTTAGCTAGGAGTTATGTAAAAGTGTTTCCTAGAACAGGGTGTTTCATTTAGTCTTTGAAAGATTTAATTTCAACTTGTTAAGACTTTTCTTATAGAGACATGATTCACAGGACAAGGGCAAGGCAGCATCACTAAAGGCATAGCAGTAAAACAAGAGAGTGCAAAGCAGTCAGTCCATAACCACTCATGGACACATATAGGGAAGTTTGATGTATATATGATATCATGGATATCAAGCTGTCGTCAGGGGGGTTGATGTACGATTAGAGTCCAGTTGCAGGATAACTAGGATTAAAGAGCCAGAGTTCAGGGTATGGACCAGGTCAATCAATGGTGAATTGTGCTGGGGGGAAAAAATATATGTGTGTGTGTGTGTGTGTGTGTGTGTGTGTGTGTGTATATATATATATATTTTTTAATTTAATTTTATTATTTTTTATCCTCACCCGAGGACGTTTTTTGCATTTATCTTCAGATAGAACAGGAGGGAGAGAAGGAGGGACAAAGGGAGGAAGAGAGAGAGAGAGAGAAACATCGATGTGAGAGACACATCGACTGGTTGCCACTCACATGACCCCAACTGGGGCTGGGGACAAACTGCCACTGAGGTACGTGCCCTTAGTGGGAACCAAACCTGGGTCTCTCTGGTCTGCAGGCCGACGCTCTAACTGCTGAGCCAAACTGGCCAGGGCTGACAATATATATTAATAGTTCCATCTTTTGAAATTCCAGTATGAGTCTCTTGTCAGATGAATTTTAAAGAGCTCTTCACTTGCCTTAGCCAGTGTGGTTCAGTTGGTTGGAACTTCATCCCGTATACCAGAAGGTGCGGTTCCTATTTCTGCTCAGGGCACATGTCTGGGTTGCTGATTTGATGCCCGGTCAGAGCATGTGTGGGGGGCAATGATTGATTTTTTTCTCTCACATTGATGTTTCTCTCTCTCTGATTAAAAATATAATTGATGCCCTGGCTAGTTTGGCTCAGCGATTAGAGCATCAGCCTGCGGTCCAGAGAGACCCAGGTTTGGTTCCCGCTAAGGGCATGTACCTAGGTTGCAGTTTGTCCCTGGCCCTGGTTGGGTCGTGCGAGAGGCAGCCACTCGATGTGTCCCTTTCACATTGATGTCTCTCCCTCTCTCTCCCTCCCACTCTATCTGAACAAAAAATGGAAAAATGTCCTCAGGTGAGGATAAAAAATAAAAAATAAAAAAAAATAATAATTGATGATGGTGGTGATGATTAGCACAACAATGTAAAAGCACTTTTTTTTTCTTTATTAATATTAGAGAGAGAGGAGGGGAGAGGGAGAGAGAGATAGAACCATCGATGAGAGAGAACATCTGTTGGCTGCCCCCTACATGCCCCCCACTGTTGATCAGGCCCACAACCTGGGCATGTGCCCTGACTGAGACTGGAACTGGTGATCTCTTGGTGCATGGGTCGATGTTCAACCACTGAGCCACACCAGCTGGGCTGAATGTACTTATTAATGCCACTAAACTGTATACTTCAAATTATTAAAATGGTACATTTTATGTTATGTATCTTTTGCCACAATAAAATGTGATCAAACACTTAAAAAATATTCCTTGACTCTCCAAATATCATAAGACTTCTTGTGGTGATGTGTAAAGAACTTTGTGCATGTAGAACCTCCTTTTTTTAGCCTTATAGTAATAAGGGATTGCATCATGAGGTTGCCATTCCCAAGCCTGACAAAGACTGTACAAAAAAAGAAAATTATAGGCCGATATCCCTGATAAATGTAGATGCAAAAGTCCTCAACAAAATATTAGGAAACTCAATTGAACAATACATGAAAAAGATCATACACCATGATCAAGTGGGATTTATTTCTGGGATGCAGGGTTAGTTCAGTATCAGCAAATGAATGAACAAGATACATCACATAAACAAAATGAATGATAAAAATCATATGATATCAGTAGATGCAGAAAAAAGTACTTGATAAAATTCAGCACCCATTTATAATATAAAGCTCTCACCAAGTGGGAATAATGGGAATATACCTCAACATAATAAAGGCCATATATGACAACCCACAGCTAATATCATACTCAACAGTGAAAAGGCAACAGCATTTTTCTTAAGTTCAGGAGTAAGACAAGGATGTCCACTTTTTCCACTTTTAGTCAACATAGTACTGGAAGTCCTAGCCACAGCAGTCAGACAAGAAAAATAAATAAAAGGCATCCAAATTAGAAAGGAAGACATAAAATTGTCATTATTTATAGATGACATGGTACTGTATAGAGAGAACCCTAAAGAGTCCACCAAAACACTATTAGAATTGCTAAATAAATTTAGTAAAGTGGCAGGATACAAAATTAATATTCAGAAAAAAATGCATTTTTATTCACCAGTAATGAACTATCAGAGAAATTAAGAGAACAAGCCTATTTACAATTGCATTAAAAAAAAATAAGGTACCCAGGAATAAATTTAACCAAGGAGTTAAAAGAACTGAACTTGGAAAATTATTAGACTCTGAAGAAAGAAATTGAAGAAGATACAAATAAATGGAAGCATATACTATGCTCATGGATAGGAAGAATTAACATTTTAAAAATGTCCATACTACCCAAAGCAGTCTATAGATTCAATGCAATCCCTATCAAAATACTAATAGCATATATATATATATATATATATATATATATATATATGTATGTATATATATATGTATGTATGTATGTATTTGTTTAATTGATTTTTAGAGAGAGAGAGAGAGAAAACCATGGATGTGAGATTGAAACATTGATCAGCTGCCTCCTGCATGTCCCCTACTGGAATTGAGCCTGAAACCTGGGCATGTGCCCTGACCAATAATCAAACCAGCAACCTTTCAGTGCATGAGATGACACCCAACCAACTGAGCCACACTGGCCAGGGTACCAGTAGCAATTTTCACAGAACTAGAGAAATAATCCTAAAATTTAGATGGAACCACAAAAGACCCCAAATAATAGCCACAACAATCTTGAGAAAGAAGAACAAAGTTGGAGGTCTGTAACCTGATATCAAACTATACTACAAGGCTTTGGTAATCAAAGCAGCATGGTACTGGCATTAAAACACACATAGGTAATGGAACAGAATAGAGTGTCAAGAAACAAACCCATGCCTCTGTGGTCAATAAATTTGTGACAGAAGAGACAAGAATATGCCGTGGGGTAAAGACATTTTCTTTATTTTTTTTTATCCTCACTGGAGGATATTTTTTCTATTTATCATCAAGTAGAGGGGAGGGAGAGGGAGAGAGAGAGAAACATCGATGTCAGAGAGACACATCGACTGGTTGCCTCCCGCACGACCCTACCAGGGCTGGGGACAAACCGCAACTGAGGTACGTGCCCTTGACTGGAATCGAACCCATGATTCTGGTCTGTGGGCTGACGCTATAACCGCTGAGCCAAACCGTCCGGGGCAAGACAGTTTCTTTAATAAATGATGTTGGGAAAATTGGACAGATAACATGCAAAAAATAAAATTAGACCATACACAAGCATAAACTCAAAATGGATTAGATTTAAATATAAGACCTAAAACTATAAAAATCTTAAATGAAAACTTGGATAATAAACTCTTTGACATCATTCTTAGTAATTTTTTTTTGGAAATGTCTCCTTAGAGAAGGGAAACAAAAGAAAAGATAAACATCACTTCTAGGCTTTTTGGCTCAGATCAAGTGAAAAGATAAACAAATGTGACTACATCAAACTAAAAAGCTTTTGCACAGCAAAGGAAACCATCAACAAGACGAACAGACAGCGTACTGGTTGGAAGCAGATATTTGCCAATGATCCATCTGATAAGGGGTTAATATCCAAAACATACAAGGAACACATACAACATAACACACACAAAAACAAACCAAAAAAACCAATCTGATTGAAAAGGGCAGAGGGTCTGAATAGATTTTTCTCTATGGAGGACATACAGATGGCCAATAGACATGAAAAGATGCCCAATATCACTAATCATTAGGTAAATGCAAAATAAAACCACAATAAGATATCACCAATAAATAAACAAACAATAAATTACAAGTGTTGGTGAGAATGTGGAGAAAAGGGAACCCTTGTACAATGTTGGTGGGGTTGCAGATTGGTGCAGCCACTGTGGAAAACAGTATGGAGGTTCTTAAAAAAGTTAAAAATAGGACTACCATATGACTGAACTATCCCACTTCTTGGTATTTATCTGAAGAAACCTAAACACTAATTTTAAAAAGATATACGCATCCTTATGTTCATTGCAACATTCTTTACAATAGCCAAGATATGAAAGCAACCTAAGTGTTCATCAATAGACACTTAGGCCCTGGCCGGTTTGGCTCAGCGGTTGGAGCCTCAGCCTGCGGACCAGAGAGTCCCAGGTTCGGTTCCCGCTAGGGGCACGTACCAAAAACCCGCCCCCCCCCCAAAAAAAAAATCAGCACTATTAATAGACACTTAGAAGAGATGGTACATATAACATAATGGAATGTTAATCGGTCATGAAAAAAGACTGAAATCTTACCATTTGCAAAATGTGGATGGACCTAGAGGGTATTGTGCTAAGTGAAATAAGCCAGAGAGGCAAATATCATGTGATTTCACTTATATGTAGATTCTAAAAAATGAAAACAAAACAGGAACAAACCCAGATACAGAGAATAAACTGATGGTTGCCAGAATGAAGGGGGGTTGGAGGACTGGTTGAAAAAGGTGAAGGGATTGTGAAGTACAAACTGGCAGTTACAAAATATTAATGGGGATGTAAAATATATATATTGGAATGTAGTCGATAATACTGTAATAACTGTATGGTGTCAGGTGGATATTAGACTTATGGGGGGATTACTTTGTAAGTTATTAGAGTTAAAATAATTGTGTTATGTAAGGTTTTGGATTCTTAGGTATGTTCTTTTGGTTTATGTGGTTGTCCTTATTCCAGTACCACAGTGTCCTGATTACTATAGCTTTATCATATGTTTTAAAATCAGGAGGTATAAGTCATCTAACCCTGTTCTTTTTAGAAATTATTTTGGCTATTCTGGTTTGTTTGTGTGTCCATATAAATTTTAAGAATCAGTTTGTCAATTTCTGAAAAAAGAAGCAGCAGCCTGCTTAGATTTTGATAGGGATTGTGTTGAATCTATAGATCCATTGGGGGAGAATTTCTAACATTCCCATAAGTAGAAAGATTATATTAGGAAATTAAAAATCTATAATAAAAAGAAGATAACTCAAGGTAACAATACTGTGGTTTCTTTTAAAGCTTATATTTTAGTTTGTCAAATTATGGACTTTTAAATCATTACCTTTTATTGAGTACTCATTTATATCAGATGGTGATCTATTTGCTCTATATTATCTCATTTAATCCTGGCCTAACCCCTTCATTTTTTGAAGATAACAAGGTATAAAGCAGAAGATGTTACATGAAAGGTGGAAAATTGTTATACTGATTGTTTCTCTAGTGAAGACATTCTGACTCTAACGTTGTCTTTAAAAACTTAAAGTAGCAAAGAATGCTTAGGCTATATTACGTTTCTCATTCTCACTTTTATTCTCTTTGCTCCAGTTTTCTAAATCATTTCTAAACCTTACACTTTATGGCTTATTTACAAGGGATTGTAAAATACTCTGCCAGTATATCTATTCTCTTGTAAATGGAATATCTCACACATATGTACAAATGTAAATACAAAATGAAAAAGGGAGCAACTGTTTGAAGGTTATGCTGATAACAGTGTAATAATGCTATTCTGTGAGATGTATATGTAACAATGAGCTTGTAGTATAGATTTGGATTAATGTGAGTTAATTGTTCATTATAGGGCAAAAGAGAAATGAGTATAAATTTTAAGGTACTGTTTCAAAGAAGTGTAGTATGAATTTCCATTGTGACACTTGACAGTTGTTCTGTATTTTGATGTTCTCCTTTTAACTTCTGCCTTTGCATTAGAAAGCAGTGTCTATAGAGAGCTTTAATTTTCTTTTTTAATCCTCACCCGAGGACATTTTTGCATTTATCTTCAGATAGAGCGGGAGGGAGAGAGGGAGGAAGAGAGAGAGAGAAACATTGATGTGAGATGACACATTGACTGGTTGCCACCCACACGACCCCAACCGGGGCCAGAGACAAACTGCAACCGAGGTACATGCCCTTAGCGGGAACCGAACCCGAGTCTCTGATCCGCTGGCCGATGTTCTATCCACTGAGCCAAACTGGCCAGGGCTATAGAGAGCTTTATAATGATCTTTCTACAGACAAGATTTAATTTCTTTTCACATTGATAACAGGCAAAATAAAGGGAGTATACTAGTGTTTCATTTTTCACTCCTTATCTCCATTCTACAGCCGTGCAGTGGGAGATCTTTGTGCATGAAGACAGATTTGTTCTATGGCCTCGGAGCTGGGTGCCGGGGACGATGGCGGCTGCACTGAGCTGGCAAAGCCCCTCTATCTTCAGTACCTGGAGAGGGCTCTCCGGTTGGACCATTTCCTGAGACAGACATCAGCCATCTTCAACAGGAATATTTCCAGGTATGTTAGTCCATCTTCCCACTATGATGTTCAGCCATATTTCTGATTCCCATTATCGCTGTAGATTTTAGGGTTAAAATACTTTATGATTTTTAGCATGTTTGATGTTCTTCCTTTCAAATAAAATGCAGTGAACTTATTCAAAGGAATAAAATGTTCAGTCTAGTAACTATAAATTATAATATTTTGCTGGGTCAGCTCTGATTATGGGTTCACCATTCTTCAATTTATAGTGATGAAAGTGAAGATGGACTGGATGATAATAATCCTTTATTGCCCCAGTCTGGGGATCCCTTAATACAAGTTAAGGAAGAACCTCCAAATTCATTGCTTGGTGAAACTTCTGGAGCAAGCAATTCTGGAATGTTAAACACATACTCACTGAATGGAGTTCTACAGTCAGGTCAGTGTGGTGTGAGATCCATCTTTGGACTATCAGTTCTTTGGAGGCAGTCATCCTTTCATTTTATTATTCTTTGTGTTTCCTTATACAGAATCAAAATCTGACAAAGGGAATTTATATAATTTCTCTAAGTTGAAGAAAAGCAGGAAATGGCTAAAGGTAAGAGAACACAATGTTTAGAATTCAAATAACCTACTAACTACAAATAAAGGGAAGGTATTGACAAATTCTGGCACATTGGCAGAGATTTTTGTAGACATAAGTCTTTAATGCTGGGTGTTGTTTTTGAAGAGATTATAGAGAAGAATCTGGAAGACTCAATGAAGTTTATTTCAGTAAACATTGTTGAGTACAAAGCACTGTGTGGAGCAAGAGAGTACAAATATATATTAGATAAGATCTTTGCCCTCACTGGCTCACTGACATTGTAATCGGGATATTTAATCTACTTTTCATCAGTTGTTGAGTAGTTTATTCATTTACCAGGTGTTGATTGAGTGTGTCCTAAGTACCAGATACTGTTGTACATAGACAGGATTGCTGCCTTGTGGAGCTTACATTCTAATGGAAGGAGGCAGTTAGTAAGCTTATAAACCAATAAATAAATATGGCTTTACAGAAGTAACACTTCAACTAATTTCTGAATGATCAGAGAGAACTATGTGAAGGTTTAAGATGTGAACATTTCAATCAGAAGGAATAACTGCAAAAGTTCTAAAAAGGAAGCAACTCAGTATGTTTTGGGGAGAAATAAGGCGGCTATGGCTGGAGGACAGTGAATGAGGGGATGGTAGAAGATGAAGTTAGAGAGCCTGATCACTTAAGGCCTTTGTACACCATGTTAAGGAATTGTATTTTACTCTAGTTACAATGGTACATTATTGGAGCAAGAGAGTGGTACAATCCAGTTAACAGAGTTAAGGATAGCATTTCTTCTATTGAAACTAATTATTTCTCTACTTCATACTTTTCTTGTGAAGAACGGAAAATAACTAAAGGTATTCTTTTATTATTATCACTAGGCTCTTTAAAGAACTCATGTGTAAAGGCTTGATTTGCTTCATGTCAGTGAGGCTTTAAGCTGTTGGGAATGCAGAAATCTTTGTTTACCCATCACATTTTAAAAAACTGAGATATAATTCACATGCCATAAAATCTACCCCTTTAAAGTGTATGACTTAGTAATTTCTAGTATATACATAACGTTTTGTGCATCTATCACCACTGTCTAATTCCAAAACATTTTCATCACTCCAGAAAGAAACTTCTATTCTCATTAGCAGTCACTCCCCATTCTCTATATCCTCAGCCTCTGGCAACCACTAATCTGTTTTCTGTCTCTATGGATTTGCCTATTGTGGACATTTCATATAAACAGAATCATATAATATGTTGCCTTTTGTGTCTGGCTTCTTTCACTTAGCATAACATTTTCGAGGTTCATTCATGTTGTAGCATATATCAGTACTTTATTCCTTTATTGATGAATGATATTTTATTATCTGTATAATACTACATTTTGTTTATCCATTCATGAATGGATTTGGGGATTGTTTCTCTATTAGCCATCACAGCTTGCTTTCTATATTCTTTTATATACTATACTAGTAGTAATTTTTTTGTTTTGTTTAGTTTTTTTTTTTTTTTGCTTTGGTATTTGACATTTAGTTAAACTATCTTATATATAATGTAAGTATTTAGTAAATCTAGCTTTGTTGATGTTTATAGCATCTACCATGTTTTCGTGCTTCTTAATTTGTGCCCACTAGGTTTAATTGGTATCCTTTTGTTTTTTGATTGAATTGGCAAATAATAATATAGGGGAAACTGGAATGACTGTCCTTTAGCAGTTTTTGTCATTATTTTGAGATCTGGAAAAAAATGCTTGTATTTTCTTGGGTTGGTGAACACATAGTACAATATATACAGATAATGTATTATAAAAATGTACACCTGAAACCTACATAATTTTATTAAACAATATCACCCCAATAAATTCAATTAAAAAAAATGCTTGTATTATAAAAGGAATTGCTTCATAGCAGAATTTTCATTTCCATTTCTTCCCCTTTTCAGAACATTCTGCTAAGTGATGAATCCAGTGAGGCTGATTCTCAAAGTGAAGACAATGATGAAGAAGAGGAAGAAGAGGAAGAAGAGGAAGAGGAAGAACTCAATCTCAGCAGAGAAGAACTTCATAACATGTTGCGGTTGCACAAATATAAGAAACTTCACCAGAATAAGTATAGTAAAGACAAGGAGGTAAGAGTTTCACAAGACATCTCAGACCATCTGTGTTCTATTCATTGAAGATACATCATTTTAACTTTATATTTAGATGATAGTGGTGGTTGTTACAACAACAGCTTTATCAAAATATATTTCACGTACCAAAAAAATTCAGCCTTCTAAGGTACACAGATCAGTGGTTTTGAGTATATTCGTAGAGTTGTGTAACTATTATCGCTATCTGATTCAGATTATTTTCTCACTCTAAAAAGAAACCCACTCCCCTTAGCTGTTGCCCTTCCCCTATTCTCTGCATTCCTCTCAGCTCTAGGCAGTCATCAGTCCACCACTTGTCTCTAGATATTTCATACAAACGGAAAAACATGTGTCCTTTGTATTCAGTTTCTCTCATTTAGCATAATGTTTTCAAAATTCACTTAGTTGTAGCATATATCAATACTTTACTTCTTTTTATTGCCAAATAACATTCCATAGTATGGATATACCATATTTTATTTGCATCAGTAGATGAACTAATTGGATTATTTTTGCTTTTTGGACATTATGACTAATACTGCCTTGAAGATTTGAGTTCAAGTTTTCGGTGTGGACGTGTATTTTCATTTCTCTTGGGTATATATCTAGGACAGGAATCACTGGGTCACATGGTAACTTTATGCTTACACTTTTTTTTTTTTTTTTAATTCTCACCCGAGGACTTTTTCTCCATTTTTGTTCAGATAGAGTGGGAGGGGGAGAGAGGATGAGAGAGAGAGAGAGAGAGAAACATCAACGATAAAGGGGACACATTGAGTGGCTGCCTCCCACACGACCCCAACCAGGGCTGGGATGAATCGCAACCGAGGTATGTGCCTTTGGCTGGAATTGAATCTGTGACTCATTGGTCCGCGGGCTGACGCTCTAACCGCTGAGCAAAACTGGCCAGGGCTATGCCTACACTTTTAAGGAACTGCCAGACTATTTTCTAAAGTGGCTACACCATTTTAAATCTAGTGGGTTGTTGTTGTTGTTTTCATTTTTTTTTTTTTTTTAATCCTCACCCGAGGACATTTTTCCATTTTTTGTTCAGATAGAGTGAGAGGGAGAGAGAGGAAAAGAGAGAGGTAGAGAAACATCAATGTGAAAGGAACACATCAAGTGGCTGCCTCCCGCACGACCCCGCGGGACTGGGGACAAACTGCAACTGAGGTACGTGCCCTTAGCGGGAACCGAACCCGGGTCTCTGTGGACCGCAGGCCGACGCTCTAACCGCTGAGCCAAACCGGCCAGGGCTGTTGTTGTTGTTTTAATACATTTGCTCTTTGGAAGTGTTCCATCTTGAAGAAACTTTCTTCATATACTAACATTAGATTGATGATAGTTTTTTTTATTTATTATTTTTTAATTTTTTATCCTCACCTGAGGACATTTTTGCATTCATCTTCAGATAGAGCAGTAGAGAGGGAGGGAAGAGAGAGAGAGAGAGAGAAACATCGATGTGAGAGACATATAGACTGGTTGCTACCCACACGACCCCGACCGGGGCTGGGGACAAACTGCCACCGAGGTACGTGCCCTTAGCGGTAACTGAACTCCGGGACTCTCTGGTCCGTGGGCCGATGCTCTAACCGCTGAGCCAAACCGGCCAGGGCTTGACGATAGGGTTTTTGTTTTTATTTTTGTTTTTTAAATCCTCATCCAAGGATGTTTTTCCATTTATCTCCAGATAGAGAGGGAGGGAGGGAGAGAAAGAAACATGTTTGATTTGAGAGAGACACATTGCCTGGCTGCCTCCTGCATGACCCCAACCAGGGCCAGGGACCGAACTGAAACCAAGGTACGTGCCCTTGACTGGAATCGAACCCGTGACTCCTTGGTCGGAGGGCCGATGCTCTTACCGCTGAGCCAAACCAGCCAGGGTTAGATTGATGATAATTTTAAGTGGCAGTTATTTGAATGTTGTTACCAAAGCCTTCTGATTTTTGACAGAAGTGTAGCACTTTGTACATAATGAGCAATAGCATATTTGAAGATCTAAAAACTTTCCAGCAATTAGTTAAGGTCCAAAGTTGGTTCAGAAAGCTTTGAATAATATGCTAAAGGCTATAAGCCTGTAGAAGTGATAAACAGTAAGATACCTAACTGTTTTGATTAAGACAAAGAGTTCTTCCTTAAGGTACAGTGTTAAGGCACTTAGTGTTAGAAATTTTTTTTTTTAATTTTTTCTTTTTTCTTTATTGATTTTAGAGAGAGAGGAAGGGAGAAGGAGAGAGAGATTGAAACATCGATGAGAGAGAACATTAATTGGCCGCTTCCTGCATGTCCCCCACTGGGGATTTGGCCCACAATTGCCCTGACCGGGAATCAAATCAGCAACCTCTTGGTACATGGGTTGACGCTCAACCTCTGACCCACACCAGCTGGGCAGAAGTATTTTGGGTTTTCGTTTTTTTAATCCTCACCCGAGGATATTTTCCATTTATCTTCAGATAGAGTGGAAGGGAGAGAGGGAGGAAGAGAGAGAGACATTGATTGGTTGCCTCCCACATGACCCCGACCAGGGCTGGGGACAAAACCACCACCGAGGTTTGTTCCCTTAGCTGGAATCGAACCTGAGACTCTTTGGTCCGTGGGCCGACGCTCTAACCACTGAGCCAAACCGGCCAGGGCCAGAAATATCTTTTTTAATTGAAGTAAAACATGCATATGGGAAAGTCCACAGGTTTTAATTATACAGCTGGATGACTGCTCATTTAATTTTGACCTTTGACAGAGAACCTTGTAATAGTTCTCCATGTCCCTGTTCTATCCTCGTTTCATTCCTTGGACAACTCATTTGGCCATAATCCAGGAAAAGAGATTCGACAGTGGACTACCTAATTATAATTTTAATTTGTATTTATATTTATATTTATCCGTTAGTAAGTAGTGTGACAGGATTAATGTGAGCTTTGGGGATCAATTTAAAGGAAATGTTTGAAAGGATTAAGTATTCCCTGGAAAGAAAAACAAATAGATTATTTATATGTTGTACTTCTGGCAACATAGGCACTATTTATAATATTGTCAGACTCCTTTAGTGAGAGATGAAGAGAGAAAAGACTTGAAAGATTGAAGAATTGGGGTGGTTGGTGACTGTTTAAATATAAGACAGTAAGCTAGAATAGAAGGCATTAGAAATCTTGGAAAATCTGAGGATCTGTTGGTAGTAGAAATATGGTTTATATCTTGTTGATGAATTCCAAGAGGAAATCTTTCTGTAAAGATTTGCATCTCTCAAATACAGGGTGGGGCAAAAGTAGGTTTACTGTTGTGAGTAGGTGAAACACAGAGTTTATTTTTGTATTATTATTTATTACTGTGTTATTTTTCATATGAACAAATGTAAACCTACTTTTGCTCTACCCTGTATGTGTCAGGACTAAGTAATTATTCTGGTGGAGATTCAGAAGCATGAAGGGTTTTCCTTCCTCAAATTGTCTCCAGCAACTTGCCATGTGCATGGCCAATGAATCTGTTTTGTTTTGAAGTTTAGGAAAAATTCACTTGGATGTACTAAATCTTTATTGGTTTCTTTATGGGAAGAAGACTGCATTTAGGAGCTGTGGTTTTTCTCTGGCTCAGCTTTCTGTAGTAAAGATGATATGAAGACTGTGCTATAGAATACAGATATGCCCTTCTAAGGATCACTATCTTTGCCTGATTCAGTTGCAGCAATACCAGTACTACAGTGCAGGTCTGCTTTCCACATATGACCCTTTCTATGAGCAACAGCGTCACCTGCTTGGACCCAAAAAAAAGAAATTTAAGGAGGAAAAGAAACTTAAAGGTGAGTATACTGACCTGCCTTCCGCATTACTCATTATTAGTTTCAGGATTTTGTATGATCTCCTGATGCATTTGGACTTTGAACATAATCCATGTAGTAATTTGCTTTATCTGAAAAACACTAGTGTCCCCTATCTAATTTGTTGTAAGTATTAATCTTATTTATATTTGATTTATGATCTTTTCTAGAATTATGAAGACATAAGAACTATGGATTCCTGGTTTATTCCAATTAGTTTGTTCCTTTTTCTTCTATATACTCCAAATATTGAAAATGCTCTGGGAGTAGAAAAGATTGGTTATGCACAGGGAAATATGAAGAGTAACGTGAAGTGTTTGGAATAAGTTATAATTGTTACTGTATGTGGTGATTTAAAATAGATTACCTCCTGATGATCTTATGTAGTATTTTTTGCATGTTTGCCAGGAAATGTCCTTTCCTATCTTATTGAGCTTTAAGCAGCTGGGAATCAGGAAGGAAATAGGAAGGGAAAGTTAAACTATCTATATAGGCAGATTTTATTCCCCTGAAAGTATGATCTCTACTCAGAAAGACTCTTTTCAGTCTTCTTCCCTTCTTTCTCCCACATTCTCCTTGTTTATCTCTGTTTTCTCAGTCTTCATATCCTCCCCCTGCACTTAGGTTTTTGTTCCATGTATAATTTTCTCTTAACAAATCTTAGCATCATATTACTTAATGATTTTTTCTTATTCTGTTTTTTCTCTATAGTTACCTTATATTGCCACCAAGTAGAAATGTTTTCTTCCTTTTGACCATTATTTGCCCAATAACACTCCATAAACTTTCTTTCTTATTGTTGGGTTCAAAAGAAACTCAGTTTTTATGTTTTATTCTGTAATTCTCATTCATGTGAATGAAGGGAGTATCCGAAGTTCTTTTACAAGGTAGTGAGATCTTCCGCTTGGAATATTAATGGGTCTGAATATGAATAGGTAAAGAGATAAACATTGCCAACCTCAGGTGGAATGAGGAAAGAACCTTAATTTTTTTTTTTTTTTAGAGAGAAACATTTATGTGAAAGAGAAACATTTATTGACTGCCTCCTGCACACCCCCTACGCTGAGCCCGAAACCCAGGCATGTGTTGTGAATGGGAATTGAACCGAGACCTCTCAGTTCATTGGATGATGCCCAATCCACTGAGCCCCACTGGATGGGCTTGAATTTTCTTTCTTTTTTTTTTTTTTACACACTTTTTACGTATTTATTTTTTGCTTATTTATTTATTTTTTAATCCTCACCCGGGGATATTTTTCCATTGATTTTCAGATAGAGTGTGTGTGGGGGAGAAAGAGAGAGAGAGAAAGAGAAAGAAAGAAACATTGATATGAGAGAGACACACCGACTGGCTGCCTCCTGCACGACCCCAACTAGGGCTGGGGATTGAACCACAACCGAGGCACGTGCCCTTGACCAGAATCGAACCTGAGACCCTTTGGTCCGGAGGCCTATGCTCTAACCACTGAGCCAAACCAGCCAGGGCTGGACTTGAATTTTTTTTAAGTGATGAGATTGTTTTGCTATTTCCTGTGGATGGGGGGGGGGGGGGGGGAAGCAACTTTCTGATAGTTTGTTTCTTTTGCAGCCAAGTTGAAAAAAGTGAAGAAAAAAAGGCGAAGGGATGAAGAACTTTCCTCTGAAGAATCCCCTCGTCGCCACCACCACCAGACCAAAGTCTTTGCCAAGTTCTCTCATGATGCACCTCCTCCTGGCATCAAGAAGAAGCACTTATCCATTGAGCAGCTTAATGCACGTCGAAGGAAAGTATGGCTCAGCATTGTGAAAAAGGAACTACCAAAGGTAAGTGAGTGCCTCCAGTACAGGCAGCAAGAGTGTTTTCTCTGCCTGCCCTCTAAAGAGGAGCTGTGAGAGCTAGATACCTTCATACTTTAGAATGGACGCTAATCTGTTGGAATTAAGAGAATGCTGAGTAGTACTCTCTTCAGTTAACTGTTTTTCTAGAATTTGATCAGAATTCACAGACAAATAATTGTTGTTTGGTGCCCCCTGGCCTTGAGGAAGGCACATAGGGCAATAGAGATTGACAGCAAATAGGTGATAATAGAGGAAATTAAAATAAAATGGTAGAGATGTTTCTCGGAGAATTTTTAAACATTTGGATGTTACTGAATAATCACAAGCATTAGAAAAAAAGTATGAATGATTCAAGAGAAACATGTATAAGCATTCTTTTTGCTCTTTTGATAAGTGATGCGGGAGGGAATGGAGAGAGGAGGTGGAGAAGGGTATAGAACGGATAAATAGTGATAGAAGGAGACTTGACTTGGGGTGATGAACACACAGTACAGTGTACAGATGATGTATTATAGAATTGTGCACCTGAAATCGTATAATTTTGTTAACCAGTGTCACCCAATAAATTCAATAAAAAGGAAAAAAAATAAGGGGTGCTGGGACAATGAGGTAGCCGTTTGGAAAAAAATAAAACTAGATCTGTCACACATGTACTCCAACTGGATTAGGGATCTTAGTGTAAAAAAATGAAACCATCCAAATACTAGAAGAAAACTATTGCATTCATATTTAACCTTCGTGTAGGAAAAGAGTTTCTAACTGTGACTCAACATTCAGAAGCAATAAAAGGAAATGTTGATAAATTTGACTTCACAGAATAAATTTTTTCATGACAAAAGACAACGGGCAAACTGGGAGAGATTAATTGCATTGTATAGCATGGTCAAAGGGCAATTATCACTAAAAATAAATAACTCTTAAAAATTGAGGGAAAAAGGGCCACTAATTCAGTAGACAAAAGGGAAAATGGCATGATTAAACGATTCAAAAAGAAAGATATAAAAATGGCCATCAAACATGGTAAAAAGGTTCAAAGTCTCTCATAATTGGAGTAATACAAATTAAAACAACACCTGACCCTGCAAGGTGTCACACACAGGTTAGAGCGCCAGCCCTAGCACCAAAGTGTTGTTGGTTTTAATTACCGGTCAAGGGCACATACCTGGGTTGCAGATTCAATCTCCCTCCCTTCCACTCTCTCTAAAAATCAATGGAAAATATATCCTTGGGTGAGGATTAACAACAACAGCAACAAAATGAGAAAAAAAAAGAAATTTGGCCCTACAATCAATCTATTAATTTTTCCTTTTTCTAATAATTTTTCATCTTGACACCATTTGTCACAGGCAAAAATTAAAAAATATGATGGCACTTTCTGTTAAGGAGGCTGTGGGGAAATAGGCACTTTCATACATTGCTAATAGGAATGCATATAAGAAAAAACTAATCTAGAGGGAAAGTTGGCAGTATCTGACAATCTACACATGCACTTATCTTTCAAACCAACACTTCCACTTTTAGTACTCTGAAGCTAAACCTTTAACAATACAAAATACATGTAAGCAAGGTTATTCATTGCAGCATTATTTGTAATTGCAGAGTAATAGAAATAACCTAAAGGTCCATGTATGGGGCTTGAATTAAACAATGGTGGATCTACACAGTAGATTATTATGCTGCTGTTAAAAGAATGAGGACGGGCCCGGCCAGTGTGGTTCACTTGTTGAGCGTCGACCCATGCACCAAGAGGTTGCTGGTTCGATTCCCGGTCAGGGCACATACCCAGGTCGTGGGCCCAATCCCCAGTGGGGGACATGCAGGAGGCGGCCAATCGATGTTCTCTCTCATTGATGTTTCTATCTCTCCCTCTCCTTTCCTCTCTCTCTAAAATCAATAAAGGAAAAATATTTTTTAAAAAAGAGAGAGAATGAGGGCGACCTCACTGAACTGATATGAAGAATTTCTAGGACATACTGTTAAGTGCAAAACAAAACACAGCCCTGGCTGGTCTGGCTCAGTGGTTAGAACGTCGGCCTGTGGACCAGAGAGTCCCGGGTTCGGTTCCTGCTATGGGCATGTACCTCGGTTGCGGTTTGTCCCCAGCCCCGGTTGGGGTGGTGTGGGTGGCAACCAGTCGATATGTCTCTCTCACATCGATGTTTCTCTCTCTCTTCCCCACTCTCTTCCTCCCGCTCTATCTGAAGATAAATGCAAAAATGTCCTCGGGTAAGGATTAAAAAAAAAAAAGAACACAAGCCTTGAGAGTATTTACTTTTCATAGAAGAAAGGGAACAAAGAAAATGCACAAATAATTCTGCTCGTTTGTGCAAAATAAATTCAAGAAATATAAACCAGAAATTAAAGTGATTAATTCCTTATAAGAGGGATGTGGAAAAAGGGTAGCAGGGATGAGGAAGGGAGTCTTTGAGTATATCTTTTTGTATAGTACTGATTTTTAGAACCATAGTAATGTTTCATGTACTCCTGACATATACACCCAGAATAAACAAAACAATTAAACCAACCAGGTTGTAGGTGGAGAGGGATGTATGTAGGTAAAAGGAATAAAAACAGGAACAGCCCTGGCCGGTTTGGCTCAGCAGATGAGTATTGGCTTGTAGACCAGAGTCTCAAGTTTGATTCCAGTCAAGGGCACATACCTCGGTTTCAGTTTGATCCCTGGCCCTGGTAGGGGTCGTGTGGGAGGCAACCAATTGATGTGTCTCTCTCACATCGGTGTTTCTCTCTCTCTCTCTCTCTCTCTCTCTCTCTCTCTCTCTCTCTTTCCCTCCCACTCTATCTGAAGATAAATGGAAAAGTAACCTTAGGTGAGGATTTAAAAAAAAAACACCCAGGAACAAATGAACTTAATTATATTAGAAATTAGTAACATACTCAAGTTGCAGCAAGTGGGAAATTAAAAAACTCACCTAAGTAACTGAAGAGAACAGTATTTTGACTGTATATGTAAAGCTAAAGTCCAAAAGATATATATATATACATATACATATATACACACACACACATATATATATGCTATGACTGGCAAAGTAAAAGTGTTTCTCACAGGAAAATGAGTTAGCACTTTTGAAACTACTTGATGTGTATATTAGGATTGAACAAATAAATAAATATATTGTAGATGTCAGCCAGTTTATCACTGTTGGAGAAAGAAGTTGTAAGTAAGGAAAAGGGAAGGGGAAAGCTAAAAAGAAGTCTGTTAAGTTTGATTGGAATCAGAGATATCAGTATAAATTCATGGTTTTTCATACACATATAGATAAATACAGAAATAGTGTTGGGTGTGTATGCTTGGGTTAGTATGCATTTTATCCTAGCTCTGTTTGCTGAGAGGGCCTAGGAGCAGTGACATCCCAGTAACAGTGAATATACCTAGCACTCACATCTTGATTTCTAAACACCTTTTATTCTCTAAGAAAAGGAAACTAGGGCTCCTAGTTTCTGAAATAGTTTATTCCAAATCTTGACAGGGAAAATAGAAGGTGAGCCTTAAACATCTTATGTCAGAAAGTAAGGAAGTGTTCGATAAAGATGGAAGGATGGGGGGGCTTGTCAAAAGATCACAGGAACCAACCTGAAGGGGACTCTCATGGCCAAAGTTAGAGTAATATGAACAACAAAATGTGTAATGATTCTAGATTTTAAACTATAGAATAAAGAAATATTTATGAGTTCATGCTGTTACAAATAAATGAATAAACAAGAAGGTAAGGTAGAAGGAACAATACTTCTTTACAGTAGAATTCCAATTAGTAAGTATAGAAGGAAGGAAGGAAATAGAGAATTATTACACAAACACTACAGTAATAATTGTTGCAGACTGGCTCCATTGATGAATGCTAAAATTAGAGGGCAAAAGTTAGAGGAGAAACAACTTGCATAGATTCAAAGCATCTGCCCCAGCATACATATTTTAGTACAAAGTGAAAGAAAACTGCCAGAATGTACTTGAACCAAATGATCAAAGTAAACATCACTAGTAATATAAATTTTGACATCATGAGCTCCTTGATGTGATCACTGAGAACAACACATCATTTCTGCGGAATTCTGCCAAAATGCATGATGTAGAAAACCACAAATTTGGGGATGTTTAAAAGAAAAACTGATTGGTTCTTTTCAAAAGTGTCAAGGACATGAAAGAGAAGGATTGAGGAAATGTTACATACAGGAAGAGACTAAGGAGAAACGCAACTAAATGCAGTGTGGAATCCAGTGTAGCATCCTGTAACAGTAAAAGGATATTAGTGGGAAAACTGTTGACATTCAAATAAGACCTGTGGGCTTAGGCTTAGTTAATATTCAAAAAGTTTTAAAAAATATGTGGCAGGAAGAACACAAAGAACTGCCAGGCATCCTTTACTCATATTTTGCAATTATTTGTTTCATTTGCTTTTTTACATAAATTTATACTTTTTTCTCACCCATTTTGGAGGTTTGAGACTTTGTGCTAAACTCACTCCTAATAATTCAGTGTAAATTTCCTAAGAAAAGGGACATTTTGTCATATATAACCACAGTTTAGTCATAAAAATGATCTGATCCACTGACCATAATTCAGATTTCATCAGTTGTCTCAGTAATATCCTCTACAGTGCTTTCCCCCCCCCTTCTTAATTGATTTTAGAGAGAGAAAGAGAGAGGGAGAGAGAGAAAGAAACATCGATGAGAGAGATCATTGATTGACCCTCTCCTGCATGCCCCCTACTGGGGATCAACAACCTGAGCATAAGCCCTGCCTGACTGGGAATCAAACCCCCGACTTCTTGGTGCACGAGTCGCTGCTCAACCACTGAGCCACACCAGCTGGGCTACAGTGCTTTTTTTCTTTACTGATTCAATCCAGTATCCAATCTAGAACAACATGTTGCATTAAGTTTTCTTGTCTCTAATCTCCTTGAATCTGAAACAATTTCACAGCCTTCGTCTTTCATGATATTGTTATTTTTGAAGAGTATAGGCCAGTTATTTTGTAGAATGTTTCTGAATTTCGGTTTGTATGATGTTACCTCATGATTAGATTTGGATTATACATTTTTGGCAGGATTCCCAGGAGCATGATGTGTCCTCCTTTGTATGTCACATCAGGAGGCATATGACACACCTGTCCTAATATTGGTGTTGTTAGCTTTGATCACTTGGTATGGTGGTTCTACTCTACTGTACAAATACTAGTTTTTCCAGCTAAGCCAGGTTTACACCCCAAAAAGGCATTTTTGTGTGTTTGGTGGAGTATTCGAGGGGTCGTTCATTTTGAAGTGCTGAAACCTGGACAAACTGAATGCAGACCTTTACTGTGAACAATTGGATCGAGTAAATCAATCTTTAATTGAAAAGTGCCCAGCAATTGTCACCAGAAAAGGCGACATTATCGTGTTATTCTTCAACACGATAATGCAAGATCACACTGTGCAAGACGAACCCTGGAAAAAATTAATGAATTGGGGTGGGAGGTATTGCCTCACCCACCATACTCGCCCAATATTGCGCCATCGGATTTCCATTATTCCGATTGCTACAACATTTTCTAAGTGGCAAAAAATTTGACAATTTGGGTGATGTCCAAAATGCCATCTCCAGATATTTTGCTCAAAAACCAATTGATTTTTATCCATCCAGCATTGAAAATTTGCACACTAGATGGCAAAAGGTTGTTGATACATCAAAAGGTTGGTGATTACATCATTGATTAAAAATAAAAACTTGTTAAAAATTTATCTGTTTGAATTTAATGTAAAAAAACGACATTACTTTCTGGTCCCCCTAATACTTCAGTATGTTTATGTGTGGTTCTTGAGTCAGTAATGTATCTTGAATATGCTTCACTTGATGCTTTATATATATATATATTTTTTTTTAATTATTATTTTCTTTATTGATTTTTGATAGAGAGGAAGGGAGAGGGAGAGAGAGAGAGAGAAACATTGATGAGAGAGAACATCGATTGGCCGCCTCCTGCATGCCCCACACTGGGGATCCGGCCCACAACCTGGGCATGTGCCCTGACCTGCAGACCTCTTGGTGCATGGGTCGATGCTCAACCACTGAGCCACACTGGCTGGGCTATATTTTAACCCTCAAGTTGAATAAAAGACAGTGTTAGTATATAATCTGTTCTCAAAAAGGAATCCTAAATGAAATATTGTTTTTAAATGTTTTAGGCCAACAAACAGAAAGCTTCAGCTCGTAACCTGTTTCTCACCAATAGCCGAAAGGTAAAACGGTAGTTTTATGTTTTCCATGTTACGTTTTGCTGAAATATGTTCTTGTTCTTTGTATCCATGCTTGCTGCTCTTGTCTCTTGTGACCTATTGAAAATGAATCTAATAGTACCTAAGAGAGTTTTAAAATGTTTTCAATCTCTTTTATAAATAAAATTGTTCTTCCTCACATTTCTGGTATTTGAACCTTTTTTGGTAAGATCATAGCCCATTCTTTAATTCCTTGGGCAAACCACAGAACCTTCCTGTGCTCAGTCTTTTCATCTAAGAAATTATGATATTAATACCTTCTCTTAGAGGGTAGTAACACAGCTTCCGTTGAGAGTTCTGAGGATCTGATGAGGTAATGTTCCTAGTTGATATTTCTCTGGGCTAATCACTGATCCTCAGTTTCCTCATCTATAAAATGAGGATGAAGATGATACCAACTTTGTAGGGTTTTTGTGAAGAATATAATATAGTAAATAGCTTAATATTTGTTAAACTTAGATTGGTGCTTAGCATATAATAAGCTTTGATAGCTGTTATTATTAATGTATGTGATAACACTTTGTATCTTCTCAGTGCATCTTAGATCATTATACCTTCTTTTTTCATCTTCTAAGGCATTATGTCTACAGATTTCTCATCCCTGATACTACCTTGGGGTCTGAGACAGGATCATAGTACTGTACAGGGATGTTAATCAGATTGAGGGAGAAAGAGATGTGTCCATAGGAGGACTTTATACACTGAACAGAATGAGGAATGCTGTGGTTTGGAGCCCAGGGATCACTGGCCCTGGTGTTGGTTCCTCCATTGTGATAACATTGTCATCTGTAGCTTGCCCACCAGTGCATGAAGGAGGTGCGTCGAGCTGCCTTGCAGGCCCAGAAGAACTGTAAAGAGACCTTGCCTCGTGCCCGCCGCCTTACCAAGGAGATGCTTCTGTACTGGAAGAAGTACGAGAAGGTAGAGAAGGAACACCGTAAGCGTGCTGAGAAGGAAGCCTTAGAGCAGCGGAAGTTGGATGAAGAAATGCGGGAGGTAGGACAATAATAGCACAACATTTTGAAGACCCTAATTGCTGCAGCCATATCAAGAGATTGTTTGTTTTTAAGACATTAACTTTGAGGATGGTGCTTTTAGTCCAGAAGGCCAATTCTGTTCTAATCCTTTCAATAAGTCCCTCTCCCTAGCCTTCACCTCTCTTTTATGCTAATTTCTTCTATTCTTTGCAGCCTATTCCTTTGTATTTCTGGAGGACAAAAAAAAAAAAAGAAAGAGAGAGAGAGAAGAGAAACGAAAAATGAACGAAAGTAAAAGAAAACAGCTCACAGCTTGTTTTGGCTTGGTTCCAGGTGCTGGCTACAGTTTTGATTTGTTGAAAGATAGGGCTGTTTGCCAAATTTTGGGCCAGATAGGGACAATGGACAACTAGCCCAGTTTTCTGAGACCCACCCCTGACCTACTTTGTTATTTTAACCTGCAGCTAGTCTTCCTAAGTCTGATGTAGGCTGAGTTTATTGTTCTGGGAAGCAAGAGGGGAGAAGAAGACAAAGTTACAGTTTTCCCATTGGTAAACCAGTTGGCATGAGTGGAGGGAAAGTTGAGGTCTGGAGAAAGAAAGGGATTCAAAAGATTGGATATTTTCTTTCAGTATGGGTAGTGCTTTTGCCAAAGCAGAGCTGTGAAGTCTCTCCTGAGCTATTGATCTTCCCTCCTTTATCATGCCTTTGAGAATGAATATGAATTTTACCCAGTTCTCTTAAGTCCCCTGGGTAACTTGTATCTTTGCATGCAAGATAAACATATTATTGAATTAGTAAACATTTTATGCTGTTAGGAATACTTACTCACTGAGTTTAGAGGCATTGAAGAGTTAACCACAGATCTTGAAGTTTTGCAAACAGCTTGGCTTATGATCTAGGTTTGTGAGACATTCTCCTAATTATGTTGATAGCTAACTGATGACGGTTTATCTGTGGTTATATTGACATGTGTGTCTTTTTCTCTGAACTTTAAAGTGACATTACTCCTTTTTGTTTTAATTTTAGAAAGATTTTCTTGACTGTACTTTAGCTTTGGGACATGAGCATTTATGTCTGTTATGAAAAATAAGCTCAGTGTTTTCTCAAACTCTCTTTCAGATTTTCTTCTAATTCGAATCTGGCTCAAGTGCTATAAAATCCTTAAAAAAAAAAAAAGAATAGTTTTATGTGGCATACTTTGGGACTTGGGTCCTTTCTTGGCCTTGTTTCTTGTATTATTTTTGTTTTTTTTTGAAGGGGGGGAGTAGATCTAAGGATAAATCCAATACACTTTGTAGGAATTTTATTATAAAATAGTTAATGAAAAATAATGCCTTTAGTTTCATATTTATTATGTGTACTGTATTCCATATAATTTGGTCATTGAGGTATTTGTTTACTTTGATGAATGATTTTATTTATTGACACGATTATTTTCCTTACCAGGTTATTTCAGAGGCACTTTGAATTTAGCATTTTTACATCTAAAAAAAGTATGAGTTTGTGTGTGTGTATTTGGTCTATATTCATGTTTTGTAACTATCATTATCACAGATAAACTATAAGTTGTTTTGGGGAGCATTTTCTTTCTTTGATTGGCTTCTTTTTCTCAGATACTTTTTGCCCTGACTTCAAGAATAATTTGCCCTGGCTGGTTTGGCTCAGTGGTTGGAGCATTGGCTTGTGGATTGAAGGGTCAGGGGTTCGATTCCATTCAAGGGCACTAGCTCCTAGTCACTTACTTTGATTTTTGGTGATAGATGAAGAAGAATTTTTGACATGTTTACATTTTTTAGAATAATGAAGCTATGCAAATGTATCTGTCACCCAGGTTATAAAATAAAATATGTAGCTTGAATTCAGTTGGTGTCTCAGTGCCACTATAGAAAAGTAATATAGTAAACTGATAAACATTTTAGACAGAAGCCTAATGGAGAAAAGATTTCATATTGTAAAGGAGAGCAAAACATAGGTCATTATTAGACTATAAATGAAAGTTATTTATTTTTAGTACTATTGACTTGGTTGTTATAAAATTGTTCATTAGCAGTTTTCACCTTTCTAAAGGTAAAGCATTTGTAAAGGAATTATATGCAAACTATATATAGGTTTGGTGAATTCTGCCGAGTAACTCTTGTATATGATTAATGGTGTGACTCTCTTTTCACTTCAACTTTTTTCCTGTTTAGGCCAAGAGGCAACAGCGAAAGCTGAACTTCCTAATCACCCAGACAGAGTTGTATGCCCATTTTATGAGTCGCAAACGAGACATGGGTCATGATGGGATCCAAGAAGAAATCCTAAGGAAACTGGAAGATAGTTCTACCCAGAGACAAATTGACATTGGTGGAGGGGTGGTAGTTAACATCACACAGGAGGATTATGGTGAGTCCTAAATCAAAAATTAGAGGAAGCAGGCAGGTACTCTCTATTTTTTCATATCTAAGGTTATACACATGATTAATTCTTGCAAGATTTTGATAGGTAATATTGATAAGTAAAAGGGAATTTATTGTACTGGAGTAGAAAATCTGAATGTTTCTATAAAACAAGCACATAAAAATAACTTTTATTTAAGAATTTGGAAAGGAAAGGGTCAGGTTATATGGTCTTATAAGTTTGGGAATATTTTATATGTTCTTATTTGTCAGTTGGAATAGAAGGTTAGTAGAAATCAGAAGAAGTCAATGAACATGTTTCAGAAGAGAACATCATCTCTCACATAACAAGGTTGTTGGTGATGCAAGTCAAGCATGAGAAAGAAACTGTTCAGTTTTGGTATTTTTGTGACCACAGGGAGGGAGGAATTGGAATGAAGTTTGAGAGGAATTTCACAGAGAATAGTGATCAAGGTCATGTTGAGCTAAGAATAAAAAGAATGGGGGTGCTTCAGAATATCTTGGGGGTTACACGTGTCTGTATTTCTTCTTTTGGAATACTTTGACCTGGCATAAATATATCACAATTTTAAATTCTCATTGTCTTTTTTTCCTGGCTTTGACGTTGCTTTGTGCACAAAACCCAGGATTGGGAGACTGGAGCTCAGTCTCTTGGCAATTTTTTTTTTAATCTTCACCTGAGGATATATATAGTTCATTTTAGAGAGAGGAATGCAGTGGGGGGCGGGGGGGGGGGGCATCGATTGGTTGCCTCCCGTACACACCTTGTCTGGGGATAGAATCCGAAACCTAGGTATGTGCCATGACCAGGAATTGAACCTGCAGCCTTTTGGTGTACAGGATGATGCCCCATTCAACTGAGCCACTGGCCAGGGCTCCTGGTGATTTTTTTTTTTTTTGAGCTGGTTTTGGCTATTGGAGACCATGGCAGCCCTCTGCCTCCACTGCATCTTCCAAGTCCTTACTTCTGTCAAGTACTTAATTTGAGCCTTTCTGCCCGCTCATCCTCCATGAAGCTAGGGATAAGTAGAATGGGGGAGTCACGGATCCAAACATGTTGATGTGACTTGCATCTTTGAACAAGATCAATTAATGAGGTAGATAATTTGTAAGTTTTTCTTTTCAGATAGTAACCATTTCAAAGCCCAGGCCCTGAAGAATGCTGAAAATGCTTACCATATTCATCAAGCTCGGGTGAGTCTTAAAAATGAAAAAATAAACTGTAATGGGCCCTGGAGATACCCCACAACCATTTTTGTTTTGTAATCCTCACCAGAGGATATTTTTTCCATTGATTTTTAGAGAGGGAAAGGGAGGGGGGAGAGAGGGAAACATCAATGTGAGAGACACATAAATTGATTGCCTCCCTGACTGGGGCCAAGGACCAAATCTGCAATCCAGGTAAGTGCCTTTGACCAGGAAGCAAACCCACAACCCTTTGGTTTGTGGGCTGATGCTGTAACCACTGGGCCACACCGCCAGGGCACCTTTTACTTGGGTGGTCTTCCTTTAGTCTTAATCATATGTTCAGTTAAAAACATTGACAAATGTGTGTATGTGTACGTGATTGAGGAAAGGTGGAAAATGAGCATATGTTTCAGCTTTAGGAGTGTGTTGATTGAAGCTAGGACTATTTCCCTGTTTTTTTTTTTGTTTGTTTGTTTGTTTTGTCTTCTTGAGTGAGTAATCATGGGAAACGTAGTAGGAAATGCATCATGGTTGTTTGGTGAAAAGGGCACATTCTAGCTTGTTGAGAGCTATATCATGCCTTAAGAAAACTGCTAAGTTAGTACCTTCTTTAACTTTAGTAGTAATTTGTTCATTCATGATATATAGTGTTATTTAATGAAACCAGAAAAAAAATTCCAGTTAGATTGAATTAAGTAAAGAAAACACAATTTAATATACTGCATAAAAACTCATATATAACTTCAGTGGGGTACAAATCAAGGATAAACACAAATTCAACCTTCTTTCCACCAACCCCAGCCAATCAAATTTATATTATAACTTGAATAAATTTCTAGTTCCAGGCTGGGTAGTTCAGTTGGTTATAGTTTTGTCCCAGTATGCCAAGGTTGTGTGTTTGATCTCTGGTCAAGGCATATACAAAGAAACAAGCAAAGAATGCATAAATAAGTGGAACAACAAATCAATGTTTTTCTCTCTCCCTCTCTCTCCCTTACTCTCTCTAAAGTCAATAAATAATTAAAAAAAAAATATATCAAAACATTTTTAATATAGTTTAATTGATTTTAAAATATTAGTAATATACTTTAATGTATTGTTTTTTATGTAATATAATGTATTATTTTACATTACATTATAGGATTATAGCCTCAGAAGTTTTGTTCCATTTAGCCCAAAAGAGATATGTTGTCATTGTGAATTTTATTTGATTTTCTTACATTTTTTTTCTAATAAATTTTTATTTTCCAGACAAGGTCATTTGATGAAGATGCAAAAGAAAGTCGAACAGCTGCCCTACGGGCATCAAACAAGTCTGGCAGTGGGTTTGGGGAGAGTTACAGTCTGGCAAATCCATCTATCCGGGCTGGTGAGGATATTCCACAGCCCACAATTTTTAATGGCAAATTAAAAGGTTATCAGCTGAAAGGCATGAATTGGTTGGCAAATCTCTATGAACAGGTAAATTTTAGAATTATGTTATACCCATTATCTTTCGTTTGCTACCTGTTTTTCTAAAGTCATTTGTTCAGTGTATTGTGAAATGAGCACAAGATAATGTTTTAGATTTCATTTCTTTTAAAAAGCTTTATCCTTGCCCGGCCAGTGTAGCTCAGTGGTTGAGCATCGACCCATGAACCAAGAGGTCACCGGTTTGATTCCAAGTCAGGGCACATGCCCAGGTTGTGGACCCAATCCCCAGTGGGGGGCATGCAGGAGGCAGCCAGTCAGTGTTCTCTCTCATTGATGTTTGTATCTCTCTCTCCCTCTCCCTTTCTCTCTCTCTTAAAAAAACAAACCCAATCAATAAAGAAGAAATAATAATAGAAGACTTTATCCTCCTGACAAATTCTTTTTTAAAAAAATTATTTTAAATTTTGTTTGTTTTAAAAAAAATCTTTATTGTCGAGAGTATTACAAATGTCCCTGCCTTTTTTGCCCCATTCTTCCCTCCCCACTTAGTTCCAGTCCTCCCCTAGGCCTTCACTACTCTATTGCCTGTGTCCATGGGCACACAATGCATATAAGTAATTTCTTCCTACCCAGCCCCTTCCCTCTGAGATTTGGCTGTCTGAGACACAAGAAAAATGATGAAACTTGTTGGAAAAATTGTTTTCTAGTTTTTGGGTTTTTTTCCCTTTCATTTCCTAGGATCTGTTATAGCTTCATTTTTACTAAAAAAAAAAAAAAAAAAAAAGAAAGAAATGTTTAAACTGAAAAAAAAAAGCTTTATCCTTTGACAAAAAGATTTTTTTTTTAATCCTCATTCGAGGATATTTTTCAGATAGAGTGGGAGGGAGGGAGGGAGGAAGAGAGAAAGAAAGAAAGAAAGAAGGAAAGAGAAACATCTGTGTGAGAGAGACACATTGATAGGTTGCCTCCTGCACAACCCTCACCAGGGCTGGGATCAAACTGCAGCTGAGTTATGTGCCCTTGACCAGAATAGAACCTATGACTCTTTGGTCCGAGGGCTGATGCTCTAACCGCTGAGCCAAACCGGCCAGGGTGACAAGAGGATATTTTTAACCTGGAGGTTTTATTGGAGAAAATTTGTATTATATATATAGTTTGTCTTAGGTGGTCTTGGTAAGTGGTTCTTTGCTTTTGTGCCTGGATTAGATTAGCTAAAAAATTGGCTTCATGATTCAAAATTGTAGCTGTGGATAAAGTGCTGAAGCTGGGTATCTCTAGTCACTTTTGTTTGAACAAGTTTAACATTTTGGTTAGTGCTCTTTGGCAGTCAGTTGAACCTTGTATGATGGAATGTGAGAGGTGTTAACCATGTGTGTTTTTCTTTCCAGGGTATTAATGGCATTCTTGCAGATGAAATGGGCCTTGGTAAAACGGTACAGAGCATTGCCCTCCTGGCCCATCTGGCTGAGGTGGGTAGATGTTGTCTTTCCATTTTTCTCTCTCTAGACCAGCGGTTCTCAACCTGTGGGTCACGACCCCTTTGGGAGTCGAACGACCCTTTCACAGGGGTCGCCTAAGACATAACAGTAGCAAAATTACAGTTACGAAGTAGCAACGAAAATAATTTTATGATTGGGGGTCACCACAACATGAGGAACTGTATTAAAGGGTCACGGCATTAGGTAGGTTGAGAACCACCACTCTAGACCCTAGGGTCAGTTTCTATTGAGAATCAGCCATTATTAAGCACTGTGTTAAGCTCTGTAGCATACCCCATATCAAGACAGTAGGACTTGCTCCTTGCCTCAAGGCCTTTACAGAGTGACATAATGTAGTGAAACATTTTGATTTTCAAGAAGACTAGGACAACTTTTGAGCATGTTTGGTATGGCATCCTGCCCCACCACTTCCATCCCCAGTGTGGTGGCAAAGACAGTGTATGGTTAGAGGATCTGAGTTCACATCTCAAGTATACGCTTACTAGCAGTGTAAACTGGCAATTCATGTAACCTCTTTGACCTGACTCTACTGTAATGTTCTAAGGTTGTTTCTACTGTAAACTTCTTGAGAATTAAATGAGAAAATATGGGTAAAAGCATTTTGAAAAAAGCAGAAGCTCTATACCCATTAGATAATAGTAAAATTGTTAGGATCATGTAGTATAGGGGAAAGCAACACATACAAGTCAGTATATTCTATGTGCTTTGTGAATGATATAAGAGGTGGGTGGGCAGTGGCAGTAATTGCTTGCTATTTTTTCCCCAAGGTGAGTATGAGCAACTTCCTGTGTTAACAGAATATTACTGAGTGTGCATATATGTTGGATAAACAACATTTCTCTTGTTACAGTGTGATTTTTATTATTAAAACTACTCTTGTCATTAATTATAATTTTCAAATTAAATTATAATTCAAATTATACTTCATTCAGTTTTCCTGCAGTTGGCTAACCCAGTTTTTCTGTTTCAGAGAGAGAACATTTGGGGACCTTTCTTAATAATTTCACCTGCTTCTACACTTAACAATTGGCATCAGGAGTTTACTAGATTTGTTCCTAAATTCAAGGTAAAAATCAATCCAACAAAAAATTCTATTGCTCTTTAAAATAAACTTTCTGACTCTTTTGCCGCCTTACTTATTTACTTGCTCATAATGATTTTTAATTTCTTGCCTGTTTTCCCCCCAAAATACCTTGCATACATTTCCTATAAAAGTTACAATGGGAACAATAAGAGGGCATATTATATCTTTATGCGTCATTAGTGAGAAAGCCAAAGTCCAATTTGAGTGATTTGCTACATTGGCCACATGAATTTACACTCTTGGTCAAATTATCATAATAGAAAATATCTACCTTGCTGGTTTAACATAGATGTTTGGCAAATCATCATCAGGGCACATACCCTGTAATATATGGCATTGTCGTCACCCCTCCCCCCCCATTCATAAATTATCTATTTTCTTGATCCTCCACAGCCAGAATTTTAGTCTTAGTCCAAATTAGGACTAAGGTAGATAAGGTAATGTCTAAGGTAGATAATATGAAATTTGATTTTAACTAATTCAGAGGAAAAGAATTGAGATTGAGGTAAGAAGTGATCAACAGGGAAGTATGTTGCATCAAGGTGACTAAGATATGAATAAGACTTAAACAGGTTTAATTATGGAAAGTTGTCGGAATGTAAGAGAATGGGTAGGATTTATTTTATTGTTTGCAAGTAAAAGGGGGAAAATGAGTTAAATATGTTTTCTGTCCCTAAGGGATATAATGATAATGAAGTTGCATGGTGAGGAGGATTTTATGGAATACTATGTATCAAGATATTGACATGATCTCTCTGATTTTGGGTCTCCATAGTAATCATGGGTCTCAAGCAGTTTAAAGGGTACACATAATAGGGTGAAATGGGAAGCAGGTATTTTTCTGTCATATGCTTTGTTAAGGAATTGGGACATGTCTGGGATATTCTACTTTGGGACACGATTATGGCTTTGGCCCCAACTTGTGGCTGAATTATAGATTTAGAAACTTTACAAAGCATGTTAGGCATATAGCTTTTAACTTCATTGACTCATTTTTAACTTTCTAAGAAGATAATGCAATCAGTTAAGGCAATTTGTTGAATTTTTTCTATAGAGTTGTTTGTCATATGGGATATGGAGCCTCCCCATCTTTTTTTCTTTTTTTTTTTTTTAATCCTCACCTGAGGATATCATTATTGATTTGAGAGAGAGAGAGAAATGTCAGTGTGAGAGAGAAACATCCATTGGTTCTCTCTCCTATGCATCGCAACTGGGGATTGAACCCAAAACCCAGATACTTGCCTTGACCGGCAATTGAACCCACATTGTTTTGGTGCATGGGGCAGTGCTCCAACCAACCCAGCGACCTGGCCAGGGCCCATCTTTTTTTCTACTTTTGTTGTTGTTGGTGGTGGTGTTCAGTACATGTTGAACAATCAGGAAGTTAGAAATTAAGTCTGAAAGTTTTCCATCAAACCAATTAAATTTTCAGTATTTCCTTCATTGACTGATAGATGGCAATGTAGTTCTACTTATGTCATTGTTTTCTTTCCTTTGACTTTATACCTATACCTGAAACTGAGCTTTGATTTGCATATTGAGCTTCCTTTTGGTACTGTAGTTTACAGGTCAGTAAAATATGGCCTTTGGCCAATTCCAGTTGCCACTTGTTTGTCCCAATTTTTTTTGTCTTTGTTATTTATTTATTTATTTATTTATTTATTTATTTATTTATTTACTTTTAGAGAGGGAGAGGAAGAAGGTGGGAGAGAGAGAGAGATAGAAACATTGATGAGGGAAAACATTGATTTGCTGCCTCCTGCATGCCCCTCACCAGAGATTTAGCCCACAATCTGGGCATGTGTCCTGACCACGAATCGAACCGGCAACCTCTTGACATTCAACCACTGAGCCACACCTGCTGGGCTGTACCAATTTATTTTTTTTATTAAAAAAAATTTTTTTAATTGATTTTTAGCCCTGGCCAGTTAATAGTACTGCTATGAACATTGATGTATAGCTTTTGTTTGAACAGCTGTCTTATTTTTCAGTTCTTTTGGGTATATACTTAGGAGCAGAATTGCTAAGTCATTCTATATTTAACTTATTGAAGAATCTGCCACCTGCTTTTTTGTACAGTTTGCATGCTAAGAACAGTTTTTACAATTTTAAATTGTTAAAAAATATTTCATAACAAATGATGTATGAACTTTAAATCATATATATTGGAACACAGTCATTGCTCTTTTGTTTATTTCTTATTTATGGCTGAATTCTTAGTACAACAGCAGAGTTGAGTAGTTTTAACAGAAACTGTATGGCCTGCAAAGCAGAAATATTTATTATATGTCCATTAGAAAAGGTTTGATGACCTCTGCTCTATTGATTCATTGTTTCTATTGCTTTTACTCCTTTAGATAGTCAGAAATGTGTTTCCCTCCCTATGGAACATAGATGTAGACTCTGCTCAGGTTTATAGTTAGATTACATTCAAAAGATACTTAGATCTATGATGATAACATCTGAAAGTTCATTTTACTTGGCAAGTATCTGAGTAACACTTGTTTTATGGTTCTAGTATGATCAGTGCCTCTGACTTCCTCCTTTTTCCCATGAAATACGTTTTGTATTTTTTTAGTTAATGTGCCACTTTTCATTCCCGATATTGGCATTGTGTATATTTTCTATTTCATTTATTTGTGCTCTTTTATTCTTGTCTACTGTTTTGGTAAACTTTAAAATTTTCTAATGTCTTAAGATGGAGCTTGTTGATTTTCATCTTTTTCTAATATGTGTATTTAAGGGTATTAATTGCTTTAGAAGTATGACTATAGCCATCCAAAAGTTTGAGGGGTCACATTTTCATTATCTTTTAATTCAAAATAATTTCTAGCTCTTATCGCAATTTTTTATAGAATCATGGGTTATTTAAAAGTGTGGTTCTTAATTTTCAAAAAAAGGATGTTTTTCTGTGTACCTTTATATTATTAATTTATAGCTTGAATCCACTGTGATAAGAAAACATGCTTTTTATGATATTAATCTTTTGAAATTTGTTGAACTTTGCTTTCATGGCTCAGCATATGGTCAGTTTTTATAAATGTCCTAGTGTGTTTGAAAATAATATCTATTCTACAGTTGTTGATAAGGTCAAATTTGTTAACTCATTCAGCTCTTCTGTTTCTTTACTGATTTTTTTTGCCTGCCTGTCCTATTACTGACAGAAGGAGGTGTATTAGCCTTGGCTGGTTTTGCTCAGTGGTTAGAGCATCAGCCCATGGACTGAGGGGTCACGGGTTAGATTCCTGGTCAAGGGCAGGTACCTGGGTTGCAGGTTCGATCCCTGGCCCCAGTTGGGGTCATTCAGGAGGCAGCCAATTGATGCGTCTCTCTCACATTGATGTTTCTCTCTCTCTCTCCCTCCCTCTCTTCCACTCTATCTTTAAAAATAATCAATGGAAAAATATCCTCAGGTGAGGATTAAAAACAACAACAAAAAATAATAATAAAAGAGGAGTGTTAAAATTTTCCACAGTTATGGATTTATCCTTTTTTGCTTTGTATATTTTGAGGCTGTGCAATATATATGCAAGTTTACAATTATTTTATAATCCTAGTGAATTGAACCTTTTATTATTATGAAATTCCCCTCTTTAAGATTTTACCTTAAAACCTATTTTCTCTGATGTTAAACAGATTAACTTTCTTTGGTTAGTTTTTACATGGTATCTTTTTCCTCCTTTTACTTTGAACAATTCTCTATCTTTACATTTAAGGTATATATCTTGCCTTTTATTTTGGAATATCTGTGCTTACTTTTAATGTAATTTTTGATAAATGTAATTTAAATATCCTGCCTTGCTGTTTGCTTTTTAGTTCTTTCACATGTTCAACTTTACTTTTTCTCTCCTTTTTTGTATTGATTATATTTTGTTACTTTTGTTTCACTTCATCTCTCTTTTTTTTTTTTTTTAATCCTCACCCGAGGACATTTTCTCATCTTTTGTTCAGATAGAGTGGGAGGGAGAGAGAGGAAGAGAGAGAGAGAGAAACATCCACGTGAAAGGGACACATCGAGTGGCCGCCACCCGCACAACCAACCAGGGCCGGGGACAAACTGCAACCGAAGTACATGCCCTTAGCGGGAACCGAACCCGGGTCCCTCTGGACCGCAGGCTGACGCTCTAACCGCTGAGCCAAACCGGCCAGGGCTCACTTCATCTCTTAACTTGCTAATTATATATTCATTTTATTCTTCAATAGATACCCAGAAGAAGACATATATCTTTTACTTTTTTTTTTTTTAGAGAGAGAAAGGAAGGGAGAAAGAGGTGGAAACATCAGTGTGAGAGAGATTCATCAATTGTCTACCTCCTGCATGCCCCCCACTGGGGATTGAGCCCTCAACCCAGGCATGTGCCCTGACTGGGTATCAAACCTGGACCCCTTCAGTCCATGGGATGACGCTCAATCCACTTAGCTGCACTGGCTGGGCTATCTTTCACTTTTTTAAAAGTAACATATTTTATATTTTAAAGCACACAAGACATCTTATTATTTATACATTTAAAATCTTTTTAATTTTATTCTTATTACATGTTCATTGTTTTCATTGATCTTCATTCCTTTCTGCATATTTGCGCTTCCATCTGGCTAAGATTTTTGAAAACAACAAAAGACAACAAGCTATGAATTCGAGAAGCACTTTGAGCCCCGTATGGATATAAAGAAAGCAAGCCACACCTAAAGGCATCACACAAAAATGCTGAATTTTGCATTCTTTGGTTTCTCTATGGATTAGTCTGGATATTTTCTTCTGACCTATCATCTAGTTCACTAATGTTCTTTTCAGCTGCATCTAATCTTTCATGGAATTATTTTTAAGTCTTTTTCTGATATTTTCATTATCTGAATCTCTTTATCTGATTTTCAGTCAAGGGGTCTGATCTTTCTATATGTGTGGGTTTTTTTTTTTTTCCTTTATTGATTTTAGAGAGACAGAAAGGGAGAGGAAGAGAGAGATAGAAACATTGATGAGAGAGAACATCGATTGGCTACCTCCTGCATGCCCCTCACTGGGGATCTGGCCCATAACTTGGGCATGTGCCCTGACTGGGAATCAAACCTACGACCTCTTGGTGCATGGGTCGACACTCAACCATTGAGCCACACCAACTGGGCATGTCTGGCATTTTTTGTTTTGTTTTTTAAAATTGCATAGGGAAAAATTCTAGAGATATTTGTGAGTTCAAATGCTGTTTTCTTCTTTCTTAGAGAGGATTTCTCTGTTTTGGGTTTTGTTTTGGTTTCTTATCACTAGTGATTTGATTTTCTGGGACAGTATTAATCCAAAACCCCCTAATCTAGTCAGGAACTGAGATGATTTGAAGCTGAAATTCAGTATATTTGGCCCTGTATATCTGAGGGTTTCATATCCAGGGATTCAGCCAACTGGATCCAAACAATATATTTGGGGGAAAGTTACATTGTTGCTGATGTGTACTATGTAGTTAGGCCTACAGTGGTTTTGTCTGTACTGAACATGTACAGACTTTTTCTCTTGTCGTTATTCCCTAAATAGTACAGTATAACAACTATTTATGTAGCATTTACATTGTATTAGGTATTATAAATAATCTAGAGATGACTGTAGGTATACAGGAAGATATGCATAGGTTATATGCAAATATTGTGCCATTTTACATAAGGGACTTGAACATTCATGGGTTTTGGTATCTTCAGGTGGTCCTGGAACCAATTTCCTGCAATATTGAGGGATGACTATGTCTGTTTAGGCAAGTCTGTGTATAGTTTACCTTTATTACTGGTGTATATATATTTTTAAATTCTTCCTCCTTGAACTACAGTTTTTGTACTGTGGGCTTCGCATCTCTTAAGGAAACAAAAAACAAATAAACAAAATCTCTGCTCAGTTTCTTAGCCTCTCAACCGGAACTTTTGGAAAGAATGACCATGTGCCAGGGGAACATGTGCCAGGTGCCAGGAATTCCTGTCTGGGCTTGTTTTCTTTGCTGGATCATGGCTCTTTAATTCTCCACTACCTCAGTAGCTTAGCTCTCTGATACTTTCAAACAAATGTTTTGTATATTTTGTTTTGTTATTTTGTTAATCCTCCTCCAAGGATATTTTTTTTTTCCATTGATTTTCAGAGAGAATGGAAGGAGGGAGGGAGGCGGGTAGAGAGAGAAACATTCATTGGTTGCCTCCTGCACACACCCCGACCAGGCAAGGGATCGAACCTACAACTAAGGTATTTGCCCTTAACTGGGGATTGAAATCACGACCCTTCGGTCTGCGTGCCGATGCTCTCACCACTGAGTCACACCAGTCAGGGCTTGTATATGTGTTTTTAATTTGGTCAGCAGGAGGAGTGCTAGTCGAGCACCTACTCTGGCAGTGACAGAAGAGGAACTCCTATATTTATTTTGTTTTAGGTTCTTTTAAAATCATTCTGAGTGACATATTGGTTCTTTTTCCAGGTGCTACCATACTGGGGAAATCCTCATGATAGAAAAGTCATAAGGAGGTTCTGGAGTCAGGTAACTTTCAGCTTACTGTATATATCCATGCACACACACACACATATACATATGCAATTATTATTTCGTCAGTTGTTTTGAGTAATTTCTCATATATGTAATCTTATATATTTCTGGACTCTAGGCAAGTGTACTCTTTTTCTTTTATAGTGTTATGATGTTTTTCCTTTTATAGACAGTCAGCTGGATTTGAAGTCCAGGATTAAATAAGAACTTTTTTCTTTAATAAGCTCAATACTAGTTTTTAACATGATTTGTGATTAAGGTGACTACTTTTAAAACAGTTGTGGTTGAATTCACTGTACATCTCCCACATAGGAGAAGCACATCTTTAGGGCTGTCATAAACTTCTTGGCCTTAGAAAATACAGTCTGTTCCTCATTATCTTATTATGAATTGTGAGGTATCTCTTTTCACCCTTGCCCTCTTATATTTACAGAAGACCCTTTACACTCAGGATGCTCCTTTCCACGTGGTTATCACCAGCTACCAGCTGGTGGTGCAGGATGTAAAGTATTTCCAGCGGGTCAAGTGGCAGTACATGGTATTGGACGAGGCTCAGGCGCTCAAGAGTAGTTCCAGGTAGTATGAGTAGTAGAACCCAAACTTCATTGACTATGGATATGTAGATATATGATATATAGTTGACCCTTGAACAATGTGGTGGTTTAGGGGTACCAACCCCCCCCCCAACTCCCCTCAGTTGAAAATCCATGTGTAATCTGACTCTGCAAACACTTAATTACTGATAGCCTATTGTTGACTGGAAGTTATACCAATAACATAAACAATCAATTAATACATATTTTATGTTACATGTATTATGTACTGTATTCTTGTAATAAAGTAAGCTAGAGAAAAAAAATGTTACTAAGCCCTGGCCGGTTTGGCTCAGCGGTTGGAGCGTTGGCCTGTGGTCCGGAGGGACCCAGGTTCGGTTCCCACTAAGGGCATGTACCTTGGTTGCAGTTTGTCCCCAGCTCTGGTTGGTCGTGTGGGTGGCAGCCACTCGATGTGGCCCTTTCACGTTGATGTTTCTCTCTCTCTTCCTCTCTCTCCCTCCTACTCTGTCTGAACAAAAAATGAAAAAATGTCCTCGGGTGAGGATTTAAAAAAAAAATATATTGCTAAGAAAATCATAAGGAAGAGTAAATGCAGTTACTATATTTATTGGAAAAACATCCATGTGTTTGTGGACCCTCACAGTTTAAACCCGTGTTGTTCAAGGGTCAGTTGTATCTGTGTGCTATATACACAAATATGAAAATAAGGATAAGAGAGGTTTCAGAACATGGCGTGATACGGTCTCTCCATAAGCCATGTATCTGACCAGGAGTCACAAATTCCCTTCTGCATTTTTCATGGAACATAAATATTAATGTTTAGAATACAAGGATTTTTCTCTACTTCTATCTCCCTACTCAGTAATTACATTTTAACAGATCTTTGTTCTTTAAGGAAAATTTCTGTGGAGGAAGGGGTGTCTGCCCTTTCCTTGAGGGATTATTTTAGACAGGAGGTCTTAGTAGGAAGTAGAATGTTACATTGTGTGGATTCTTTAGGTTCTGTCTGCTCTATGCAAGCTGTCCTAGTCCCTGGATAGTTGTTAGAATTCCCCAAGAATCTTTATTTGGAAATTACATGTTTAAATTATCCTAATACCTTTAAGGTCGCAAACTGAATAATAAATGAATGCTTGGCTATAAAGTATTACTCAGTAGTATTAAACCTTGGGTTTGATGCATTTGTATTAACTGCTGGTGAATGCATAGGAATTCCTTAAAGGTCCATGTTAACTGGTAGAATGGTATTTTCCATGGAACTTTCCATCATCTAAAAGTACATTCTTTCATATTGTACTCTTTCGAAGTAGGAAATGTTCATAGCCATAGACTCTCTTTGCATTTACTTATCACACACTTTCCCCTTTCTTCATTGCTCCCTCCAAACTCACTGGAAGTATACAAATTAATAATTTTAAAGCTTCCTACTCCAGATAAGTGCCTTACAATGAAATGGATTGCGTCAACATGAAGAGGACTTTATCAAGCCAGAAAGGATCCTACTCTACCTATTTGAGGGTTTTTGTTTTTTTTCTAAACCCTAATCCCATATTTTCAGTGTATAGGGAGAAGTCAATTCCTCTGAAATTTTCTGTCCTCAGCTTTGTTGAATAATATTTTTCGATTGTGTACATAGTGGAGTACTTGATTCTGAGACTGTTTATTTTTTTTTTTTGAAAGTATTTTTAGAAATATGGGGACTTGGTGGGGTGGAGAGAGATTTACAGCTAACGTGGAATTTGTAATTAATTTTATTGGACAGTGTTCGTTGGAAGATTCTCTTGCAGTTCCAGTGTCGGAATCGGCTTCTGCTAACTGGGACCCCCATTCAGAACACCATGGCAGAGGTAGGTACTTGTAAGGTCTCAGTTTTAGGTCTGCATTAAACAAAGTGGTTCCAGCAAAGAATAGAAGTCTTTACCTATGCCAACCTGGAGTATTAATGCTCTGTACAAATTATAATCCCCACATAAGAGGAAGAATTTGAACATAGCTTGCCCTAACTGGCTATTTTGGCATCGTGCCTATTTTCTTATTCTGGCAAAAAAACAAATAAATAACTTTCTTTGTATTTACGTAATAAATAGTGGCTGCATTAGGAATGCTACCCATCCAATGCAGAGATGTTATTATGCTAAAATGAAAAGGTAATACTCTTTAGCACTGAGAGGAGCTAAAATTTTTTCTTTAGGAAAGGTAATTGATCATCCACAATAGGAGTCAAAATCTTTCTGTAAAGAGCCATATAGTAAATATTTAAGAATTTACAGGCTATACAGTCACTGTCACAACTATCTGACCTTGCCATTATAATGTGAAAGCAGCCATAGATGATGTATAAATGAGTAAGTGTGGCTATGTTCAATAAAACTTTATTTGTAAAAGTAGATGGCAGACCAGACTTGGCACCACAGATTGTAATTTGCTGACCCCTGATCTGGAGTTATTATTAGCAAGTTATGCTACCTCAGATTGTGTACAATTGTGTTATGGATTTTTTAATATATATAAGATCTTTAAAACTATCCCACTGCAAAATCTGAGTGGGACTTGCACTTTCAGACTTACAGTTTTAAATTAATTGAAAAGTAACTACATTTTGCAATAGCACCTTATAGATTTAGGGTTGGTTGATGAGCTATGTGCTTACACACTACTATTTCTTTCTCTCTCGAATTCTCTCACACATACACATGCACCCAGACATAGACACACACACATACCTGCAACTTTCACTCTCTCTCTCCAAACCCACTTACATCCTCATACTGTCATTTTGTTGCCCTACAGCTATTTCACTTTTCTTTTGTTTCCAGCTCTGGGCTCTGCTGCATTTCATTATGCCAACATTATTTGATTCACATGAGGAATTTAATGAGTGGTTTTCCAAGGACATTGAGAGCCATGCCGAAAACAAATCTACCATTGATGAGAGTGAGTACTTTTGTAAACTTTCTTCTACGTATCCGTTATTAGCAACCACATAATTGTATGCTTTTTCTATATGTAGAATTTTTCTTCTAGTATAGTTAGGATTAGAGAGAAAAAAGTTTTTTCTCTTATAAAATAATTATGTATTTGTTTATGTGTAAAAGAGTCAAATAAAGGACTAATTCAAATGATGTTACTGTACAGTAAACCCTAAGTTTGCAGACCTTGATTTAACAGACAAAATTTCCAGTCCATATGTCATATGTAAAAATTAACACCCTGTTAATTTAAAAGTGCTTTTAACCAAGGTTTGCTTATAATTAAATTAACAGATTATTTTTTGTTGTTGTTAATTCACTGTTATTTTTAACAAATTTAAGCGAATAGGCCATATGTTGGGAAAAAAAACACTAGTAATTTCACTGACATAAGTAAATATTGCATATCTACAACTATAGTCTACATATTTAAATCCAAGAGTCACTGCTTGTAAACAATGTTTAGTGAATGATTAGCATGTGATCACACCTCACCATGCACATTAATTGGTTCTGTTGTCACGTGGTGTGTCTTTCTGCAGCAGTTTTATATTTTTTTAATTAATTAACTTATTTATGTTTGTTTGTTTTTTATTTTTTTATCCTCACCCGAGGACATTTTTTCATATTTTTTGTTCAGATAGAGTGGGAGGGAGAGAGAGGAAGAGAGAGAGAGAGAGAGAGAGAGAGAGAAACATCGACGTGAAAGGGACACATCGAGTGGCTGCCTCCCGCACGACCCAACCAGGGCTGGGGACAAACTGCAACCGAGGTACGTGCCCTTAGCGGGAACCGAACCCGGGTCTCTCTGGACTGCAGGCCGACGCTCTAACCGCTGAGCCAAACTGGCCAGGGCTCTGCAGCAGTTTTTTTTTTTTTTTTTTTAATCCTCATCCAAGGACATTTTTTTCTGCATTTCTTTTCAGACAGAGGGGGAGGGAGAGAGGGAGGAATAGAGAGAGAGAGAAACATTGACGTGAGAGAGACACATCGAGTGATCGCCACCCACACAACCCCAACCGGGGCCGGGGACAAACTGCAACTGAGGTACGTGCCCTTAGCGGGAACCGAACCCAGGACTCTCTGGTCCACGGGCCAACGCTCTATGGTCCACGGGCCAACGCTCTAACCGCTGAGCCAAACCGGCCAGCGCTCTGCAGCAGTTTTAACCCAACCCAGCCCATGTTCCCTTGTGCGCTAAGCCACACCCCAGCCATGTGCATTTGTTTACTGGTGGTGACTGGTGAATGCACCCATTTACTAGACCTATTCAGTATCAATTTAAAGTTACTGTAATACATACAGAAAACTTTTCTGTGAAATTAAACTTTTCATACATCCTTAATTTTAATTACACAAATGTAAAACAGGTAAACTAATTTATCAATTTTTTAACACACATTCAGAAGACCTACTTGATTATATAACAGACTTTCAGCTTTAATGGACACCCCCTCATCCGGATTAGTCTGTTATGTTGAGATTTTACTGTATTGTTGGATAATCAAGGCAGAACAGACAGAATCATAAAGTACCACATTTTAGCTTACAGAATCCTCATTTTCCACATAGATCCTGAAAAATTCCTATCAGAATTATATGCTTTGTGGAATGGGTAAGGCTTTTTTTTCCTGTGATAAAAACTGAAAATATTAGAAGGGGTAACTTTTTGTTACTTTCTGTTTATATTAGAATTTGCTTCTACTGTGACCATTTTTAACCTTGTATGTCAGTACTTTTGACCTTATTGAATATTATCTTTTAAGAGAGTCATGTAGTGTTTATTATATAGACACGAAGTGATGTCTGTTAACTATTAGAAAAGTCCTTAAGTAATTTCTTATACTACAAATAGTTATTTGCTGACATTGAAAAAATAATTTTGGGGAACACAGAATCACAGATAGCGTGCATTAGACCTATATGAGAGCCATGTTATTGATAAAAATAGCCCTAAAACACTCTTAAGGTGAATTCTAATAAAAATAAGGTAGTCCTACTTAGTCTGAGTGAGAGCAAAATACGTTTGCCCAATTGACAATAGGAAGATGCTATGGAAACTTCAGATTCCTTGGTCGCCTACTTGGGGAAAAAATTAGTAGCAGTCTTCCTTCAAAGAATCATTCAGCCAAAAGGTGTTAAAACAGTTTAGTGAGAGATGTTTATGACTTTTCTTTTTCTGTGTTAAATTAATATAATGTATTACTTATGGGGGAGCCTCTTGTCATTTCAGATCAACTCTCTCGCTTACACATGATCTTGAAGCCATTTATGCTGAGGAGAATCAAGAAAGATGTAGAAAATGAATTGTCTGACAAGGTAAGGAAAGAAAACCTCATGAATTTATTAAACCTTAATAGGGTTCTAGAGTGAAAAAAAGTCCCTTGATAAATGTTTAGTTGAAAAGTAATTAGTTTGATTGAGAGAGGACTTTTAAACTTGAGTGGACCAAAGATTTAATATGAGTCAAATAATCAATGCAAATAATATTTTTTTCTTTTTGTTTTATACTCTTTATAATGGAGAACTTGAAACATTACAAAAGTAGAAAGCATAGTATATGAACCTTCTTGTAACCACCATACAGCTTCAACAGTGATCAACTCATGCATGGCCATACTCACCCTTCTAGATTATTCTGAAGCAAATCTCAGATGTCTTTTATTTCATTTATAAAAATTTTCATATATATCTCTAAAAATGTGGTCTTTTTAAAAATACATAACCATTTATCATTATTGCCCCCACTGAAAACAATTATTTTATTGGAGTATTACATATCTGGTCAGTGCTGAGATATATCCCCAATTGATCTCTTTCTCTCTCTCTCTCTCTTTCTCAGAATTAGATTTTTTTTTTTTAATCCTCACCCGAGGACACTTTTGCATCTATCCTCAGATAGAGCGGGAGGGAGAGAGGGAGAAACAGAGAGAGAGAAACATCGATGTGAGAGAGACACTCCAAGTGGTTGCCACCCACACGACCCCAACCAGGGCTGGGGACAAACTGCAACCGAGGCACGTGCCCTTAGCGGGAACCGAACCTGGGACTCTCTGGTCCACAGACCGTTGCTCCAACCGCTGAGCCAAACCGGCCAGGGCAGAATTAGGTTTTTTAAATCATAATCCAAGCAAGATCCACACATAGCATTTGGGTGACATGTCTCTTAAGTATCTTTTAATCCTTCTGTTTTCCCTTTCAATTCTTTGTTAAAGAAACTGAGTTATTTGGTACCGGCTGATGTGGCTCAATGGTTGAGCATTGACCCATGTACCAAGAGGTCTCCTGTTCAGTTCCCGGCAGGGCACATGCCCAGGTTGTGGGCCCAATCCCCAGTGGGGGGCATGCAGGAGGTGGCCAGTTGATGTTCTCTCTCATCAATGTTTCTATGTCTCTCTCCCTCTCCCTTCCTCTCCCCCCCCACAAAAAAAAAATCAATTAAAAAAAAAGGAAAGAAAGAAACTGAGTTGTCCTGTAGAGTTTTCCACATACTGGATTTTGCTAATTACATCAGTATGGCATTGTCAGACATGTTCCTCTGTCTCCTGTATTTCTGCAACTGAGAGATTTAGAAGTTGAATGTACTTTGGGTTATAATATTTTCATACAAACTCAGTAATTTTGGTCTATAAATATCTTTTTTTTTTTTTTTTATCTTAACCAGGCTTCTGTAATTTTCTATTATCTCCTTTTTTTTTGAAATCCTCACCTGAGGATATTTTTCCATTTATCTTTAGATAGAGTGAGGGAGGGAAAGAGAGAGAAACATTGATGCGAGAGAGACACATCGACTGGTTGCCTCTCACGTGACCCTGACCAGGGCTGGGGATGAACTTCAACCGAAGTATGTTCCCTTGACCAGAACCCAACCCGTGACTCATTGGTCTGCGGGCCGACACTCTAACTGCTGAGCCAAACTGGCCAGGGCTCTATTATCTCCTTTTAATTCTCCCCATATTCTCCTCCTTTTTTCTACCAGCTCCCAGTCCTTTGGAGTTTTTTCCATACTTCACAGAGTCCACCTGTTTCTGATCATTCTTCTCTGCCTAAAAGGCAGCTTTCCGGATCCTTGATAATATCAGGGATATCACTGATATTATCACTGTCAGAAGGATTGATCATTTTGAAATTAATAACTCTCTTTGGAAAATTGTGGTAGGGATGTACACCTTCAAAGAGAGGAGAAGTGTACCTTTGTTTTATTTATTTTGAAAAAATCTTAGTGGCTGTTTTGTGAAACTGGCTGATTTTAATTAAAGAGCACTTTCACACAGATGTACCTGATAGAAGGAAAATACTTTATTTAAAAAATGGATCCTTGAGCCAAGCCAGTATGGCTCAGTGGTTGAGCATCAACCCATGGACCAAGAGGTCACCAGTTCAATACCCAGTCAGGGCACATGCCTGGGTTGTGGGCTCAATCCCCAGTGGGGAGTGTGCAGGAGGCGGCCAATTGATGTGTCTCTCTTATCGATGTTTCTATCTCTCCCTCTCCCTCCTATCTCTCTAAAATTAATCAACAAAAACCATATTTGTTAAGAAATGGATCCTCAAGGCTTTTATATCACAAAGGGCTTAAAAAACAATAGTAGTGTCATAATTTCTGTTATTTTGTGATCAGAAGATGTAGTATGATTCTTAACCACTATTCATAGTATAAATTTCTTTTTTTTAAAAAATTTTTATTTATTTACTTTTAATTTTTTTTTTCCTTTATTGATTTCAGAAAGAGGGAAAGGGAGAGGGAGAGAGAGAGAGAGAGAAACATTGATGAGAGAGAACATGCCCCCCTACTGGGGATTGGGCCCACAACCTGGGCATGTGCCCTGACCAGCAACCTCCTGGTGCATGGTTTGACGCTCAGCCACTGAGCCACATTTCTTAAACATTAGTAATGTTTCCAATCTTGTAAATAACATTTAATATATTTATTTATTGAACTCTTATTGCCTGCCATCCACTGGTATGTATAGATATGTAAAGTCTCCAGCTTCTGTTCAGATTTCCAGTGGAGATAACTATAATACTGTGTTATAGCAATACAATGATTGTCTATGTAAACTATAATGGGAACATAGATAAGGGAGTAGTTCTGTTAGGGAGGGTTAGAGAAGGTATCAAAGCAGAGATGACATGTGAGGTACATCTGGAATAATGAGTTTGCATTTACTAGGAGAATGTGATAGGAAGTGGGTGCTAGGCAACAAGAACAATGTGAACAAAGGTAGAGCAACATTTACATATGCAGTATGGCTGTCAACATTATTCAGACCATGGTTGCTAAGGTATGTAGGAGGACATGATAATGAGACTGCAACAGTTGGGTGGGTTAGATTATGGGAGGTCTTCTTTACCTATGGGAGAATTTTTAATATTTTACTAAAGGCAGTAATGTACATTGAAGGTTTTTCAGCAGTTGAATTAAAAGGTTTGTATGGACAGTTTCTTAGAATTAGGAGAGGCTGGTGGCAGGAAGACTCCAAAATAATGGCAGTCTAGATTAATATGAGATTCTGTGTGAGGCAATGGGAGTGGTCAGAAAGAGTGGTTAGAAGTAAATTTCTGGGTTGAGTTGAGGGACTTAGGAAATGATAGAACATTGAGTTAGAGAGAGAGAGAAAAATCAAAGCTGACTAAAGTTTCTCTTTGGGCATCTCAATGAATGATAATGCTGTTAATCAATTTAGTAAATTGTGAAAAAAAAATAATTGTTTTTCTGATATGCCACATGTAAAACTGCTGCACACTCTCTGAGTGGTACTATTATATCATAGTAAATAGTTGAAAGTGTGGGGCTAGGGGAGTTTAGGAATATATCTTTTTGTAAGTCACTGTGATGCGCAGTGTTATAGTTGGTGCTATTGGAAATGGGAGAGATTGCCCAGGGACAGCATGTAAATTGGGTGACAAGGGAAGGAGAGTCAAGGAAAAAAACATTTCTGGATAATTAACCACATCAGAGATTTATGGAGATACTGTGTTTCTAGAGATACATATATTGTTTTTTTCTATCATAATCTAGCTTTCATGTGTTTTCAATTTTCTGTTGATACTAAATTTTCTTACAAACTGTTTTTCAAAATATAAATGTTTTCACTGATTTTTAGATTGAGATTCTAATGTATTGCCAACTGACCAGTCGACAAAAGCTGCTATACCAGGCACTGAAGAACAAAATTTCTATTGAGGATTTATTGCAGTCTTCTATGGGCTCTACCCAGCAAGCACAGACCACCACCAGCAGCCTCATGAATCTGGTCATGCAGTTTAGGAAGGTAAGAGCTTAGGTCAGATGCCCTGGGGTTGTCTTTATTAACCCACTTCAAGAAAAATGCCTCTAGTCTTGATGTCAAATAAATGAATGCTCTTAAGAAGAGATGAAAATAGGAAAGTGTTTATTCACAAAGGTAAACATTCAGGGTTTGGTATCCCCCAGCACTTCATAGAGTGATGTCTGCACATAAGAATGTTTTCTTTTTCCTTTCTCTTAGGTGTGTAATCACCCAGAGTTATTTGAACGACAAGAAACTTGGTCTCCATTTCATATTTCCCTAAAGCCATACCAGATTTCAAAGTTTATCTACCATCATGGACAGATCAGGGTCTTCAACCATTCACGAGACAGGTGAGCAAATATTAATATCTGTAAGTATTTTTGTAATTTGGGGGATTGTGGAGATAAATTTAGCGAAGAGTATTTGAATTCCTCAACAAAACATATTTAAACAATGGGTGGACAACTATTTGTTGAGGGATCATATGGTAGGAGAATCGGTGCACTGTCAAGGATTTGACTGGATGACCTTAAATGTCCTAGCCACTTCTAGTTGCTTTTCCAAATGAGAAATATGCACCTGTGTGCAAATATGTATTCGCACCAAAAGAGATTAGTAAATGTCTCTGCCCCAGTATTGAAATTGCTTTGTGGTGGCTTATTTTAAACTTGGAATAGCAGTCGTGGGAGAACTGATTGGATTTCAAATTAATAAAATTTACCTTCTTAGAATCAGCAATGATAGATTTGGGTAAAGGTGAAGTGGTTGTTAATATGGTAATATGCTAGAGACCACTTCCATTCAGAAAATCAGTATGTAGGTCCATTCTACATCTATGAGTGAGGCTGGTCCTGGCTTCTGAATTTTTTTTTTTTTTAAATCCTCACCCGAGGATATTTTTCCATTTATCTTCAGATAGAGTGTGTGTATGTGTGTGTGTGGGGGGGGCATTAATATGAGAGAGACACATCGATTGATTGCCTCCGGCATGACCCCGACCAGGGCCAGGGACTGAACCGCAACTGAAATACACGCCCTGGATCGGATTTGAACCCAAGACTCTTTGGTCCATGGGCCAATGCTCTAACCGCTGAGCCAAACCTGCCAGGGCCTGGCTTCTGAATTTTTTAACAAGCTCCCAAAGAATTCTTATGCACATCCACGTTTCAGAACCCTGCCTTTAGAAAGCTCCTTCTGAGGAGAAACAGTATAAACAGTACTATCAAAATAATTGTTGATAACATTTAGCCTAATGAAACTAATTGAGAAATTTCTTGGGTTTAATTTTAAGAATTTGGTGTCTGTGATGGCTTCAGGCTAATGCTTAAATAGATAGGCAGAAGGAAGCAGAACAGAGATGTAGTGCTTTTTGTTTATAGTAGGTGATAACTTAGGGTGCTAGAATTGTGAGTCTCTGAAATGAAATTAGACTACTTTAAAGTTATATTGTCTTCTTATACTTTTGTTAAGTACTTAATACTTTCTAACATTTTACGCCATGATTTTTGCCTGGTATAACAAACAAACTTCTTAAAAGTATAAGGAGTTTTAAATCTAAAAGATTATCTTTAGTTTGGAACCTCCAGTCTAGTTAACATCTCAGTACTTATTTTGGGGTGTGGATTTATTTTATTTACTTACTTTACAGGTGGTTAAGGGTTCTTCTTTCTCCATTTGCACCAGACTATATCCAGCAGTCCCTCTTTCACAGAAAAGGTAGGTGTTTTTATCTTTGGGAAGGAAAGTATGCCAAGGATTTACCAAGATGTTTTTTGCTGAGTGAGTGATTTGGAACTACTAGTGGTTTGCCTGTATGCTAGGTTTTTATTTATAAAGTTTTGATAAGACTTAAGTAAATTAGTCGTCTTTATCTATAGATGCTGTGATTTGTGACTATAACAGGAAGCAAATAACAAATTATTACATTGACTTTCCACCTTTATTTTTATTTATTTATTTTTTTATCCTCACCCGAGGACATTTTTTTCATTTTTTGTTCAGGTAGAGTGGAGGGAGAGAGAGAGAGAGAAACATCGACATGAAAGGGACGCATCGAGTGGCTGCCACCTGCACGACCCAACCAGGGCCGGGGACAAACTGCAACTGAGGTACGTGCCCTTAGCGGGAACCGAACCCAGGTCTCTCTGGACCGCAGGCCGACGCTCTAACCACTGAGCAAAACCGGCCAGGGCTGACCGTCCACCTATATATCTGACTCTTGAGAATCTCTTACACAGCCTGGCTGGTGTGGCTCAGTGATTGAGCGTCGACCCATGCACCAAGAGGTCACCGGGTTGATTCTCGTTCAGGGCACATGCCCAGGTTGTGGGCCAAATCCCCAGTGGGGGCATGCAGGAGGTGGCCAGTTGATCTTCTCTCTCATCGATGTTTCTATCTCTCTCTCTCCCTCTCCCTTCCTCTCTCTCTCTCTAAAAATCAATAAAGAAAAAAAAATGTTAAAAAACAAAGAATTTCTTACACACTTGCCCTGGCAGGTTTTGCTCAGTGGTTAGAGTGTCGACCCGTGGACCAATGAGTCGCTGGTTCGATTCCGGTAAAGGGCGGGTGTACCTCAGTTGTGGTTCGTCCCCGGCCCTGGTCGGGGTAGTGCGGAAGGCAACCAGTCGATGTGTCCCTCTCATGTCGATCTTTCTCTCTCTCCCTTTCTCTCCCTTCCACTCTATCAGAAGATAAATAGAAAAATATCCTCAGGTGAGGATTGTAAAAAAAAAAGAATTTCTTACACTCTTGAAACTTGATAGAGGCAATGTAGGATTCTTATTAGTCTCTAAGGAAAAGAAGCTGCTCAACTTAGAAAATTGTCCAAAATATTAAGGCAAAGGTTCAAAGGTCAGAATCTTTCACCTCTGTCCCTTCCTTTTTTTTTTTTTTTTTCTGGCCTGGCATGATTAAAAGAGAAAGGCAGTTAGTAAAGGATCCAAAAACCCCAAACCTGACTGATGAGCGAACTTCACTCTGGCTCATCTTTGCCATGTCTCATAGGTCTGCCTATTCTACTTGTGATTGTAGTACAGAAATATGACACCCTGACTTCCATCAAAGTAGCTGTGGTTCAGAATCTTTAAAATATGTTTTGATTATTGAGCCAGAACTCAGCAGTTCAGCAAATAGGCTTTAGTTGAGTATTGTCTCTTGGCTTGCTATTGAGTTTAACTTTGTCCTTTGACATTCTAGGTGTTAATGAAGAAAGCTGTTTCTCTTTCCTTCGCTTTATTGATGTATCTCCAGCAGAAATGGCAAACCTCATGCTTCAGGGACTTTTGGCCAGGTGAGAAGTTTGCTCACTGTTTGATGAGAGAGCCGTTGGAAATAAACAAGGACAAAGGTTGAATCTTGTGAAGGTTAAATATTTAATGTTATATCATCTTGGAGAGCCTCTTATTCTTTTTCTGTTGTTGAAAATGTTTATTAGGAAACCATAATTTGCTTTTGATCTTTTAGTAATTGCATGATGCCTCATGATATGCCATAAATAAAAACTAATCAGGCTCTCCTCCCAAATGTTACCAGATCTTCAAGTCGTCTTACTTTCTAGTTAGTCTACTATATTTTATTTGCTTCTGTAGGGCAAATGATGGCTGATGATTCCTTTAGTTAGTAGTGATTGCAGCATAGCCTGTCTTAAATATTCTGGGAAACTTAGTTCTGTGTTCTTATTCTTTGGAACAATGGCTTTTTCTTATTTTATTACCTTGTATTTATGTAATAAATAGAAGCCTCATTAGGAAAAGCTCTCTCCCTAATTTTATGATAGAGTTGTGTGGTAGAATTGAATATTCTTTAATACTGAGATGAGCTTTACAGAGGATTTTAGTTTTCATAGTAGCAAACCAAGTCATGCCAAAGGTAGAATTTATAGAACAAAAGTATGAAATGGCTTTATCTCAAAGTAGGAAAGAACTGTTTCTAAAATGCTCAAGACATTTTCATGAGAGACAAAGTTCCTCACTGCTGTAAACTACCCTCAAACTTCCATGGAGCACTGAATAAGCATGTCTGCTGTGATTTGTTTCAGATGGTTAGCTCTTTTCCTGTCTCTGAAAGCCTCCTACAGGCTCCATCAGCTGCGCTCCTGGGGAGAGCCAGAAGGGGAGAGCCAGCAGAGATATCTGAGAAACAAGGATTTCCTTCTGGGGGTTAATTTTCCACTCTCCTTTCCCAACCTTTGCAGCTGCCCTTTGTTAAAGGTAAGCAATTATTTTAGCATCAGTTATCCAAGCAGTAGCCAATTCCCTTTTCTTTGAGTCAGTAAAAGTAGTAATAAAGTAAATGATGGCCTAATGGAGCCAGAGAGTTCCCAGAGAAGTGGGAGTAGTATATTGACTTATGATTTACTGTATATATCTTAATAGACATTTTGTGCGTTTGTATATATATAGTAAACATATATGTGTATGTATATATATTAAACATATATTTTGTATATAACTTTACTGTAACACAGATCTTAAATGTACAACTCTCTGAATTTCTACATGTGTAAAACACTTGTGTAACAACTACCTATATTAAGGTATAGAACATTTCCAGCACCCAGAAGTCTCCCTCATGCTACTTCCCCTTTAATACCTATAATTCAGAACAAATCAACAAATAAAGGTAATCACTGTTCTGCTTTTGTTATCACAGATTATTTTTGCCTTTATTTTAACTTTATGTAATAGAATTATCCATTATGTACTCTTTTGTATCTAGTTTCTTTCCCTCAAAATATCTGAGATTCATCCATGTTGCATTATAACATTCTTTTTTAATGCTATGAAGTGTTCCAAATTGAATAGACCACAATTTATCCTTACCCGAGGACATTTTTGCATTTATCTTCGGGGGGGGGGGGCATCGATGTGAGAGAGACACATCGAGTGGTTGCCACCCACATGACCCCAACTGGGGCCGGGGACAAACTGCAACCGAGGTACGTGCCTCTTGTGGGAACTGAACCCGGGACTCTCTGGTCCACAGGCCGACGCTCTAACCTCTGATCCAAACCGGCCAGGGCTTTAAAAAAAATTTTTTGTTGCCCTGGCCGATTTGGCTCAGCGGTTAGAGCGTCAGCCTGCGGTCCAGAGAGACCCGGGTTCGGTTCCCACTAAGGGCATGTACCTCGGTTGCAGTTTGTCCCCAGCCCTGGTTGGTCGTGCGTGTGGCAGCCACTCGATGTGTCCCTTTCACGTCGATGTTTCTCTCTCTCTCTCTCCCTCCCACTCTATCTGAACAAAAAATGAAAAAAAAAAAAGTAGAGTACTATGTCAACATACAAAAATGAAGTGTATTTTTACATACAATAGACAATTGGGAAGTAAAATTAATAAACAATAATACTAAGTCTATCGATGCTACAGTACTGCCAATTTAGTATTCTATACATTTCAACAATTAAAAAAAAAATGAAAAAAAAAATAAAAAAAATTTTTTGTTTTCTTTTATTGATTTTAGGGAGAGAGAGATAGAAACATCGAAGAGAGAGAACATCAATTAGCCTCCTCCTGCATGCCCCCCACTGGGAATCGGGCCCACAACCTGGGCATGTGCCCTGACCGGGAATCGAACCGGCGACCTCTTGGTGCATGGGTTGATGCTCAACCACTGACCCACACCGGCCGGGCAACAATTTAATTTATTAATTTATTCTGTTGGTGGATATTTAGATTGCTTCCTGTTTGGGGCTATTATGAATAAAAGTGCTATGTACATTCTTGTACATGTCTTTTGATAAACATAAGCACTAATTACTTTGGGATTTATACCCCAAAGAAGTGGGATTGCTGTGTAATCAGGTATATGTATGCTTAGATTTAGTAGCCACTGCCAAAACATTTTCCAAAATGGTTTCACAATTAACACTTCCAGCAGTGTGAGAGATTTGCTGTTGTGATCATCATCCTTGCCTACACCTGGTATTTTCAGTCTATGTTTTTGAATTTGTGGTGATATCTTGTGATTATAAATTGCATTATTGTGGAAAATAATAATGTTGGGTACTTTTTCATTTGTTTGCCATTGTAAAGTAGGTGAAGGGGAAAGTGACAGGAAATAAGGTGATAAATGTAGGTCCAGATCCTGTGAGGCCTCATAAATTATTGCTAAGGATTTGAATTATATTCTGAATTAAATGGGTAGCACTGGAGATTTGAAAAGAGATTTGCATATTTATATTAGAATATAATATAAATATTCTTCAACTAGATTATCAGGTAGGACATTTTTCTTGTCTCTTCTGGAACATTTAATGGGTCAGTAGTCTTAACTGCTATCAAATGCTTGATGTTCTTTGTCTGGATCTGGTATGTGCCCCCTGTACACTGGAAAACCCATATGATTTCCTTCTCCTCTGTTTTCTCAGTTGGTTTCTCTAGCATTGCTCCATTTTTGGACTCTGGAGATAAGATCAGTAATGGAAAAAGAGAATAGAATTGGGTTCCAGTCTGTTCGTAACAATGTTAGTGGTGGCGGAATGACTTCCTACTAGTGAAATATTGATATGTCTGATGAAGAGTTTCCTAACCTCCTATAGAGCAATTCCCTGACATTCAGTAATATATATTACACTACAATTATAAAATTTTACTAGTTCTATTTTTGGTACAGAAAGTACCATCCTCCCACGGGTTTATTATGCCCTTTTATGTAGACACCTGCATCTTATTTAACACTCAAAAATATGCATCACTTATTTGTATTCTTATGTTTTATGAAAATATAGTAGTGTGTTCAGAGCTCCTGTTCAGTGAGGTCCTTATATCAATTAATACATTTTCTGAGAAATTCAGATGTGGGCAATATGCTTTATAGGAAATTGGTAGTGAAATCTGAAAGTTTATCTAAGTAAAGTTTCATTCACTTCTATTTCCTCTTTTTAAATTTCATTTTCTGTTGTGGATAGACATTTGCTCTTGTAGTGGCTTAGACTGTACACTGAGTTACTGAGCCAATGGGCCACAGGTAGCTGGAAAGCTAATTATATAAGTGTAGAATCACTGTTCTGCTTTTAGTCTACAGCATACATATATTGAAATACCAGTCAGGCAGTGTATTTTGTAGTTTGTGATCTATCTATTCTAAGAAATCTCAGCTTTCAAGTAAGCAGGATGATCTTTACATGGTATCTAGCCTTAAAGGTTAGCCTAGGTTCTAAAAAAAAGAATTATGTTGCTGAAATTCCATGTGTAACAATTATTAAAACTAAAGCTCATATGTCTGTTGCTATTGAAGTGTGATCATGACTCTAGTCAAGAATGTTTTATATCACCACCTGGTAAGTATGTAGACACACCAAATATTATATATACATAAAATTTTAAAACAAAATATTTACAAAACTAAACCACATATACAGTGCACGCTGGTTGTTTTTTCTTTTATTCTTTTTTTAAATGTTGGTAGGAACCTACTAAAAAATGATTTCATGAACATCCCTACTCATAGTTTGAAAAATACAGCACTAGATTACAGCACAATATTAGAATAGCTAGAGGACTAGATAAAGAGAGTCACTATGTAGATGATTCTGGATCATTCTTGTAATTGTGAAAAAGGAAAGATACTGACATTTTGGACCTTGGAAGAGTCTCACTTTCTGAATGTGAAAGAAGACCAGAAGTTTCTCAGAGAGCAATTTGCATATTTTATTCCAGAGTTACCCTGACATGTAGCTAGCTAGTGATCAAGGTCCATCTGTGTCTCAGTACATTCTGGTATATATCTGTTATATTCCTGATAATCAACGATAATATAAAAAAAATAGGTGATTTTGAAAGAACCAACTGATTCAAACTTGAACAAAGTAGTTTATTATGGGAACTATCTCCCAAGAATGGCCTTGACAGAATATGCCTATAACCATTATTATGCTGTTTTTCACACTGGTTTCTCTGAACTGAATTTTTCTTATTCAAGAAACATTCATTTAGAGAAAATTGGTTTTTTTTGTTTTGCAAAGAAGAGTAGAGAAGGAAATTCTGGACACCTAATCCTTTAGAACAAATTTCCAAAATTCATTGGTTAAGACTAAAAGTCAAAACTTAAGATGCATACATACACACATCAAAACCACACTTCTAAATTTCATAGTCTCCTCTGATCCTGCAAGTTTTTAGTTAAAAAAAAAAACATGATTGCTCGGCCGATATGGCTCAGTGGTTGACCGTTGACCCATGCACCAAGAGGTCACCGGTTCAATTCCTGGTCAGGGCACATGCCCAGATTGTGGGCCTGATTCCTAGTGGGGCGCATGCAGGAGGTGGCCAGTCGATGTTTCTCTCTCTCTCTCCCTCTCCCTTCCTCTCTCTAAAATCAATAAAGAAAAAAAATTTTGCCCTGGCCGGTTTGGCTCAGCGGTTAGAGCATCGGCCCGCGGACCAGAGAGTCCCGGGTTTGGTTTCCGCTAAGGGCATGTACCTCGTTTGCAGTTTGTCCCCAGCCCTGGTTGGGGTCGTGTGGGTGGCAACCACTCTATGTGTCTCTCTCACATCGATGTTTCTCTCTCTCTCTTCCTCCCTCTCTCCCTCCCGCTCTATCTGAAGATAAATGCAAATATGTCCTCGGGTGAGGATTAAAACAAAAAACAAAAAAAGTGTATGAGAGGTTCTAGTTGCTCTGTATCCTTGCCAGAATGTGGTATTGTTTGATCATTTTAGCCCTTCTTTGTGTTGGTATCTCACTGAAGCTATCAGTTATATTTCCCTTATGAATAGTAATATTCAATAACTTTTGTAATGATTATTGCCATTTTGATAACTTCTTTTATGAAATGCTTGTTTAAGACCCTTGCTTATTTTTCTGTTAGGCTGTCTGTATTTTACTTAGTGATTTGTAGTTCTTTATGTACTGCAGATATCTTCTACTCTGTAGCTCACTTTTTCACTCTCAGTGGTGTCTTCTCTTGAAGTTAACATTTTTGTGTCCTGTTGAAGAAATCTTTGCCTGTGAGGTCTGAAGATAGTCCTCTGTGTTTTTCTCCCGAAATTTTTTTTATTAATTGATTTTGTTAGAGATAGAGACATTGATTTGTTGTTCCACTTATTTATGCATTCATTGCTTGATTCTTTGTTTTTTTAATCCTCCCCTGAGGATATGTTTACTAATTTTTTTGAGACAGACTAAGGGAGAGAGAGAGAAATATTGATGTGAGAGAGAAATATCAATTGGTTGCCTCTCGTACATGCCCCGACTGGGGATTGAACCTGCAGTCTTTTTTTGGTGCACGAGACGATGCTCCAACCCATTGAGCCACCCAGCCAGGGCTCTTGGTTGATTCTTTTTTTTTTTTTAAATATGTTTTTATTGATATTTTAGAGAAAGAGGAAGAAAGAGATAGAAACATCAGTGTGAGAGAGATACGTCAGTTGGCCGCCTCCTGCACACCCCCCACTGGGGATCAAGCCCACAACCCGGGCATGTGCTCTGACCAGGAATCAAACCGAGACCTCTTAGTTCATGGAACAATGTTCAATCCATTGAGTCACACTGGCCGGGCCCTTGGTTGATTTTTGTGTGTGCCCTGACCAGGGATTGAACCCACAACCTTGGTGTATCGGGATGATGCTCTAACCAATTGAGCTACCTGGCCAGGGCTCTCTAGAAGTTTTTTTTATTAACTTTCTAATTCAGATCTACAAGAAATTAGGTTTGGGTTTTTTCTTTGTCTGTGTTAAGGGTTGTCATTTGTATTATGTATAGATAACTACCTCCATTTGACCCAACTCCATTTATTGAAAAGACCATCCTTACTGGACCATAATTACCCACTGCACTACATAGTCACTTTGTCAAATACGTGGCTTTATGGGTTTACTTCTGGACTCAGTTCTGTTCCATTAGTCCATTTGTCTATCCTTGAACCAGTACCGCTCTATCTTAATAACTGTAGCTTCATTATAAGTCTTGATAACTGGTAGCCAGGTCCTCTAGCTTTGTTCTTCAATATTGCCTTGACTATTCTTAGCCCTTTGCATTTTCTTTTTTTAATGTGTTTTTATTGATTTTTGAGAGAGAGAGAGACATCAATCTATTGTCTCCCACATGCACCCCGACTGGGGATCAGGCCTGAAACCTGGGTATGTGACCTGACTGAGAATCGAACCAGCAGCCCTTTGGTGCATGGGATGACACTCAGCCAACTGAACCACACCAACTAGAGTGGCCCTTTTGCATTTTCATGGACATTTTAGAATCAGATTATAAATCCTATTTTAAACTTTTCTGTGCCCTGGCAAGTTTAGCATATTGGTTAGAGCATTGTCCTGTGGACCACAGGGTCATGGGTTTGATTCCCAGTCAAGGGCACATACCTGGGTTTTAGGTTTGATCCCCGGCTCTGGTAGTGCAGGAGGCAACCAATTGAGATCTCTCTCTCTCTCTCTCTCTCTCTCTCTCTCCTTCTCTCTCTCTCTCTCTCTCTCTCTCTCTCTTTCCCTCCCTCTTTCCCGCCTACTTGATCAAAAAATCAATGGAAAAATATCCTCTGGTGAGGAATAACAACAACAAAAAACAACCAAAAAAAAACACACCTCTTTTCTGCAATGTAGACAGTGTAGGCCAGTGGTCTCCAAATGTTTTTATGTCCCCCATTTATTAAAATAACCTTAATCCATTTGTTATCAATACCTATGTGTTATTTTCATTAAAATGAGAAACATACTAACATGTTAATATTCTTTACATTGTGAAACTTGCATGTGCTTTCTTTGGACACCACTGATCTGGACAGTAAAAGAAGCCTAACTGAGTAAGGAGTGGTAATAGAAGGGAGGACCCAATATTTTCTGAAGAAAGCATTCTTTTTCACACACCTTTCACTCTCTCTCATGCTGCTTTCAAGTATTTGATCCCAAGGGCCAATGGGATTGAGTGAATCGGCACATTGATTTGTGTGTCAGAAGAGCTCATTGATTGATTGAATCTCCAGTGGTAGAATGTGATCTTGGCTTAGTGGTTGGGGGTTGTCCAATGCTCCTTTTTTCCCCGTGGTCCAGGCTACCATCAGAATAGCTGCCTTACAATGGAAAAGCATATGTAATATAACTAATGTTGTTTAAAAACTTGTCATGCACCAGTGTCTACTGTGGCAAGATGTGTTAACAACCATTGTCCCTCTTTTCTGATTTGAAAAACCATTCACTCACGTAATAAAAATATATGTACAAACTTAAAAAGACTTAAAATAAAAACAATTCAAGATAAAAGTTTAGCCCGACCCATGTGGCTCAGTGGTTGAGCGTCGACCCATGCACCAAGAGGTCGCTGGTTCGATTCCCCGTCAGGGCACATGCCCAGGTTGTGGGCCAAATCCCCGGTGGGGGCATGCAGAAGGCAGCCAGTTGATGTTCTCTCTCATGTATGTTTCTATCTCTCCCTCTCCCTTCTTCTCTCTCTAAAAATCAATAAAGAAAAAAAAATTTTTTTTAAAGATAAAAGTTTAAAGAAGACATAAGTGCTAGATTAGTGGTAAATGAATAATGCTAAGGTTCAGAAAGGAACTTTAGGTTGAAATGGATGGAAAAGTCTTTATAAAAATGGTATTGTTTAAGTTCGATCTTTTTTTTAATCCTCACCTGAGGATATTTTTCCATTTATTTTCAGACAGTGGGAGGGAGGGAGAGAGAGAGAAAAACATCGATGTGAGAGAGACATCGATTGGTTGCCACCTGCACGACTCCAACCAGGGCCAGGGACCGAACCACAACCCAGGTACGTGCCTTTGACCTGAATTGAACCCACAAATCTTTGGTCCGTGGGGCGATGCTCTAACTGCTGAGCCAAACCAGCAAGGGCATTAAGTTGGATCTTGACTGGTTAGGGATCTGGTAGGAGGAAAGATATTCCAAGTTAAAGATTTGAGCCAAAATAAAGAACAGTAGCGCCCTGGCCAGTTTGGCTCAGCGGTTAGAGCGTTGGCCCGCGGTCCAGAGAGACCTGGGTTCGGTTCCTGCTAAGGGCACATACCTCAGTTGCAGTTTGTCCCCGGCCCCGGTTGGGGTCATGTGGGTGGCAACCACTCGATGTGTTTCTCTCACATCGATGTTTCTCTCTCTCTCTTCCTCTCTCCCTCTCGCTCTACCTGAAGATGAATGCAAAAGTGTCCTCGGGTGAGGATTAAAAAAAAAAAAAAAAAAAAGAACAGTAGCAAGAAAAAGGGCCAGAAAGGTGAATTGTGGGAGTCTTTGAATGCCAATCTATTGATTTTAAATATTAAACCAGGAATGTCAGTCCTGTTTTAGCTTTCTCAACGTATGCTACAGTTGTTCTCCTGAGGGAATAAAGTTTTGCTGGCTTCTTACTGTCAAGCCATGGAAAGGAATATGGTAGCAGGAAGGCCTCAAAATCACTCAAGTCATTATACCACACCAGTGGGAATCTCTGCCATTCGTATTTGATGAAGATTACTCTCAGAGTGTGATACCAAAAAAGATTGGACACAAGGGTCCATATTAAGGAGTATGTTAAGCAAATGTTCCAAGCATTGGATACTAAGGTCCCAACAGAAATTGTTGTATTTAAACATTATAAAGAAAGTGTCAGGGGGGAGCCTGGCTTGGCAAAACGGTGCTGTCCACATTGTTGCAGCCATCCAGATGGTTGGCTTGTCAGTGTGGTCCAAGTTCTATGTTCAGGAGCCACTACATGACAATCCTGACTGGCTAAAAGTTGGGTTGACCTTGGGCACCCCCGCCCCCATCTTCTTATGGACCTATCTCATCAAACATAATGAAGGTGTTTTAGAGTATAAAAGAAAAAATGGGTTGGTATAAACTTTTTGTTTATTTTTTTAATGTTTTTATTTATTTATTTATTTTAGGGGGGAGGGAGAGAGAGAGAGAGAAATATCGATGTGAGAGAAAAACATCGATTGGCTACCTCCTGCATGTGCCCTAACCAAGAATCAAACCGGGCCATCTCAGTCCATGGGATGACGCTCAATTCACTGAGCCACATCAACTGGGCTGGAATAAACTTTTAAAATACTAATACAGTAGGCTCCATACAGCGATTAAAGCAATTTCAATCTGTTGAATTGTAAATGTGACAGAAAATTTATATGTGAATATATGTTGTCAGCATTTGTGTTTGGCATCATTAAATGAAAAAATAAAAATATGTCTGTATTCTTCAAAAAGGAAAGTGTTAAGGGACTCTGATTTGTATATTGGTGAGCAGTGTCAGTGGAGGAATTACTTCTAAAACCTAGAGTTCAAGGAAGGATCCAGAAGAAATGGTAAATTCTATGTCAGGTTTAAAGTAAACACTTTGGCATGAGATTAGGAGCTCTTTGATGTTAGGAGTGCAGGAAAAAAACAAAGGCCCCAGGTGCAGGGATTCACAGGGAGAAAGATTCTGATTAGAAAGTGTAGAGAGTGGGTAATGAAGTATGACAATTAAAAAGAATGAGAGGGCATTTCAGGAGGGACAGTTGGGTTTAAGTCAAAGTTGAGTTTCTTAAGAGGAGACTCAGATTTGAAGACTGAAAAGGAAGAGAAGGCAACAGAGGGAACTTGAACATAAAAGAGAGACAATTGATAGGGATGCAAAAGTGTGCTTAATTACTCAGTTTATGTGGTAGAAAACGCTAGTGAATACTGGTTGGAGCTCTATAATTAACAGAAAGATACTTCTCTACCACAAAGAATGTTTTATAGTATCTAGAAAGACTAAAACTAAGCTTAATTAGCGTGAAAAAGGACATTGTTAAGTAGTTGTCTTTTTTCCTCTCTTCATCCCCCCTTCCCCGCCCCCCAAAGAAAGAATACAATTTAGATGTTTGGGCATTTTATATAGTCCCTCTTGTCTTTGTGGTCTGGTTATTTTAGGCACCTTGCACTTAGAAGGTTGTATAAATGTTTGCTGAATGACCTAGTGAGTGTTGATGCATTGTATTGTTGTTACTTTTACCTTTGGAACTTGGTGTGTATTCTCACCTCAGGGAATGTCCTTCAGCCTAAAATTAAAAGTATAGTCTTGTCCTGGCTGGATGACTCAGTTGGTTGGAGCATCGTCCCACACACCAAAAGGTTACGGGTTTGATCCCTGGTCTGGGCGCATACTGGAGGCAACTAATTGATGTTTCTCTGTCACATTGATGTTTCTCTCTCTCCTCCTTTCTCTCTAAAACCAATAAAAACATATCCTTGAGTGAGGATTTAAAAAAATATATAATCACCCTGGCCGGTTTGGCTCAGCGGTTAGAGCGTCAGCCCGTGGACCAAAGAGTCGCAGGTTCAATTCTGATCAAGGGCACGTACCTCGGTTGCAGTTCATCCCCGGCCCTGGTTGGGGTCGTGCGGGAGGCAACCAGTCTATGTCTTGTTTGTCTGTCTGTCTCTCTCTCTCCGCCCCCCCTCCCTCCTCCTCCCTCCCTCCCTCACATTCTATCTCAAGATAAATAGGAAAATATTCTCGGGTGAGGACTTAAAATAAAAAGTATAGTCTTAGTATTTAAAATATAACATTGTGAAGAGTTCTAACTTTTCCTTATGGGTAGGATTGGTAACTTGTTTAATCATTTATTGATTTTTTTTTTTTTTTGGTACATAAGTTATTTTTGTTCTGTATTTGAGCTGAGAACTAGATGCATTTCTTGACAATGAGGAATACCAGCAAGAGAAGTTAATGTATAGAAATCTCAAGAATAATTCCCCAAAGGGTCAATTGTAGATATTAGCCCCTACATAGCTACCTACATAATAAATTACCCTAAAACCTAGCAGCTTAAAACAATAAACATTAAATATCTCATAGTTTCTTTAGTCAGGAACTTGGGAGCAGCTCAGGTTGGTGGTTCTGGATCTTAGGAAGTCAAGATACCAGCTAAGGTTAGTTACCTGAAAGATTGACTATAGCCATAGGATCTGCTTCCAAGGTACTCACTTTTATGCCTGGCAAGTTGTGTTGGCTGTTGTCTGGAGGCCTCAATTCCTTGCTGTGTGGACTTTTTCATGAGGCAACTTGGTGTCCTCATGGCATGGCACCTGGCTTTCCCCAGAGCAGGTAATTCAAGAGAAAGAGAGAGCAAGGAGGACCCTCAGTGCTTTATGAACTAATTTTGGGAGTCATTAAATCTAGCTTACACCCAAGGGGAGGGGAATGAGGCTCTACTTTTTGAAGAAAGGGGTATCAAAAAATTTGTGGACATATCTTAAAAGGACCACAGACCTCTACTGCTGGGCTGATGCCTTTATTTATTTATTTATTTATTTATTTATTTATTTATTTATTTATTTATTTTTATCCTCACCTGAGGACATTTTTGCATTTATTTTCGGATAGAGCGAGAGGGAGAGAGGGAGGAAGAGAGAGAGAGAAACATCGATGTGAGAGAGACACATTGACTGGCTGCCACCCACACGACCCCAACCAGGTCCGGGGACAAACTGCAACCGAGGTACGTGCCCTTAGTGGGAACTGAACCCGGGACTCTTTGGTCCGTGGGCCCACGCTCTAACCGCTGAGCCAAACCGGCCAGGGCGGGGCTGATGCCTTTATATTAGTTACTTCACTATAAAGTTTGCTTTGGTAGTTATTCACTATTCTGAGATTTTGGCTTAGGCTATAGACAGGTTCTGACTGTGACACTATGAAAGTTCTTAAACTGGAAGACATGTTAGTATCTCTCCCTGCTCTCCAGATTACCCATCTGTCTATAGTTTTATTATCCATAACAAATGTCAGCTGTAGTTATATTAAATACAGTGTAATATCTGGCTTTCTTCTTCAACAAGAATTCATTTGTCATAAGGCCTAACTCCTTGTGAGCAAAACTTTTCCTTCCAAGCTCTGTTCTATTCTATATCTTGCATTGTATTTGCCTATTTAGTTCTGATTATGTAACTTTTATTATTCTTAAACGTAATGCTGAAGAGATGCTGTTTCTCCATCTCTTTGTTTTGCTTTCTTTTGTGGTACGAGGATGTGGAGTAGCCTTGTTTTAATATGTAAAGTAAACACAAATTATGTTTCAAAGTTTTGATGGAAGAACATGTCAGTTGAAGCTGGTGTAGCTCAGTGGTTGAGCATCAACCCATGCACCAAGAGGTCGCCAATTCCGGGTCAGGGCACATGCTCAAGTTGTGGGCCAAATCCCCAATAGGAGGCATGCAGGAGGTGGCCAGTAGGTATTCTCTCTCATTGGTGTTTCTATCTCTCCCTCTTCCTTCTTCTGTCTCTAAAATTAATAAAGAAAAAAAATTTAAATTGCTAAAAAAATGTAAAGTTTGAGGCCTGACCAGTGTGGGTCAGTGGTTGAGTATCGTCCCACGCACCAAGAGGTCACCAGTTCAATTCCCGTTCAGGGCACATGCCCAGGTTGTGGGCCAAATCCCCAGTGGGGAGCATGCAGGAGGCTGCCAATCAATATTCTCTCATCAATGTTTCTATCTCTCTCTCCCTCTCCCATCCTCTCTCTCTAAAATCAATAAAGAAAACAAATAAAATTAAAAAAGCAAGTTTCACACATATGAATCTTTTTTACTTTTAATCTTGTTTTTAGAAGAATAAAAACAAAAACCAGAATCTGTAGGATATACCATTTAACCATCTTTTGGAGAGGAAGAACAGATTTTGTACTATAACCAGTTAAATGTTACATTAAGAATGATAATTGGTGCCCGGACGGTGTGGCTCAATGGTTGAGTGTCGACCCATGCACCAAGAGGTTGCTGGTTCGATTCCTGGTCAGAGCACATGCCCAGGTTGTGGGCCAGTTGGGGGCATGCAGGAGGTGGCCAATCAATGTTCTCTCTCATCAATGTCTCTCTCTCTCTCTCTCTCTCTCCTTTCCCCTCTTTCTAAAAATCAATAAAGAAAAAGATTAAATAAAAAAAAAAGAATGATAATTGACAGAGTACCAGCATTGAATCCATCTCTTATCTCAGTCTCAATGAAACTATTTTCATGGTAATGGTGTACTTAGGCATCATATGTGTTCAAAGCTTATATACTCTACCACTCTAGTAAGCCACCTACCTCATGAAATTGGGAACATTTCAGATTTTGCAATTTAAAATATACAAAAGGAGACTTCTTGTCAAGATGGCAGGTAGGTAAACACAGTATTGCCTCCTCCCACAACCACCTCAAAATTACAACGAAACTACAACATCATTCAGAACCACCTGAAATCGAGCTGACTGGAAGTCCTACAACTATGAAATTAAAGCAGCTACCACATCAAGACTGGTAGGAGGGGCTGATCCCATACCCACGTGTGGAAGATAAAAATCAGGAGGGACACCTTGTCTGGGAAGGTCCTCCCTGAGTAGTGATGGGTCCCCATTCCACACCAGGCACCCAGCTCAGTGTCCCAGTGCCAAGAAGAGAAGTCTCCATTACGTCTGGCTGTAAAACCAGCAGGAACTGAGGCAGAGTGAGGCTGCGGCTGTGGAAGCCCCAAGCAGCTCCTCTTAAAGGGCCCGCACACGGACTTACTTGGACTTGCTCCCTCTGAGCTCGGAGGGGAGGCAGCTTGAGGGGCACCAGAGACATGCAGGGAAGAACTGAGCTGTTTGGCCTCGGGAGGAGGGCTGGAGGGGCAGCTTTCTCCTGACAGACGTGCTGGCGGAAAGGCCATTTTTCCTTTGGTGAACCCCTCCCCCACAGGGCTGGCAGACCTGGCTCACACTGTTGGCCCAGCCCTGGTGATTCCCTGAGGCCCTGCCCCACCCAACTTTCGGGCCCACTCAAGCTATTTCCAAAGGCTTTACCATAGGATTGGCCTGTCTTGGATCCTGCTTCAGTTTCCTAAAATCTCTCAAACAAGCAGCATCTGGACTCAGCAAGCCCCATACTTCTTGTTAAGTGGCCCCCAGGCCAGGCACTAGAAGCAGCCAGCCTTGGTTCACAACTTGGCTTTTCCTGGAAACCTCGAAGCCCAGCACAAGAAGCAGCCATCTGCAGATCACATTGTAGCTTATGCCTGGTGGCCCTGGATAGAACGCAGGCAGTGGCTGACCTTGCCCCAGAGCCAGCACACTTAGTGGACACATCAAAACACCACCACCCAACTACCTCCACAAGTGACACATTCAATGAGCGGACACAGTGGGTACCAGAGCCCTGATGAAGTAAGTCTTGCTCTGTGTGGTGGGCCCCTACACAGCTGATCCTCCAAGGTAGTCAGAGGCCAGTGGTCAGTGGGCACAGCCAGTCCTTGCAGCTGATCAGCCTCAGTAAATCCCTCCCATTGACATGCCAACTGCAATCAAGACTCAATTATAACAGAAGGGTGTACAGTCCACATGAGGGATACGCCCTGAGAGCCTACCTGGGGTGACCAGGGAGGCTGTGCCACTAAATCCTACAGGACACCTACAATAATAGGCCACCCTACGAAGCCTAGGAGACAAAGCAACCCTACCTAATACATAGAAACAATCACAGGGAAGCAGTCAAGATGAAGAGACAAAGAAACATGTCCCAAATGAAAGAAAAGAACAAAACTCCAGGAAAAGAATTAAACGAAATGGAGATAAGCAATCAATCAGATGCAGAGTTCAAAACACTGGTTATAAGGTTACTCGAGGAACTTGGTGAGACATTCAAGGGATTTAGTGAGACCTTCAGGAAACTTAAGGAGACCTCCGAGCAACTTAGTGAGAACATCAACATAAAAAAGGACCAGTCAGAAATGAAGGATGCACTAACTGAAATAAAGAATAATTTACTGGGAATCAGTTGTAGAATACGTAAAGCCAGGAAGCAAACCATCGATTTGAAATATAAGGAAGCAGAAAACACCCAATCAGAACAGCAAAAAGAAAAAAGAATCCAAAAAAAGGAGGATATTGTAAGGAGCCTCTGGGACAACTTCAGGCATGCCAACATTTGCATCATAGGGGTGCCAGAAGGAAACGAGAGAGAGCAAGAAATTGAAAACCTATTTGAAACAATAATGACAGAAAACTTCCCTAATTTGGTAAAGGAAACAGACATACAAGTCCAGGAAGCACAGAGAGTCCCAAACAAGTTGCACCCAAAGAGGTCCACACCAAGACATATTATCATCAAAATGCCAAAGGTTAAATACAAAGAGAGAATCTTAAAAGCAGCTAGAGAAAAGCAGTTAGTTACCTACAAAGGCGCTTCCATAAGACTGTCAGCTAATTTCTCAAAAGAAACTTTGCAGGCCAGAAAGAAATGGCAAGAAATATTCAAGGTGATGTAAAGCAGTGAGTGACCTACAACCAAGATTACTCTATCCTGCAAAGCTATCATTTAGAATCGATGGACATATCAAGAGTTTCCCAGACAAGAAAAAGCTAGAGGAGTTCATCACCACCAAACCAGTATTATATGAAATATTGAAGGGTCTTCTTGAAGGCGAAGAAGAACAAAAATATGAACAATAAAATGGCAATTAATACATACCTATCAACAATTGAATCTACAAATAAAATGAGCAAGCAGAACAGAAACACTCAGATCCAGAGAACTTTTTGTTGCTTGCCAGATGGGTGGGGGCTGGAGGAATGGGTGAAAAAGTTGAAGGAATTAGGAAGTATAAATTGGTTGTTGGACCTCAAAGGGAAGGGGGGAGGGAGGGCGGGATGAGATAAACCAAAGAACTTTTATGCATATATGCATATCCAATGGACGCTGACAATAGTGTGGGGAAGGCAGGAGGGGGCCGGGATTGGGGAGGAGGGTGTCAATGGGAAAAAAAGGGAGAAACATCTGTAATACATTCAACACTAAAGATGAGTTAAAAAATAAATAAAAATAAAATATACAAAAGGAGCCCTGGTGGGTGTGGTTCAATGATTAGAGCGTTAATCCCACTCACTGAAGGGTCATGGGTTTGATTACTGGTCAGGGTCATATACCTGGGTTGCAGGTTCAATCCCTGGCCCCAGCCCCAGTTCACCCTCTAAAAATCAATGAAAAAAATATCCGTCGGCCTGAGGACCAATGATTCGTGGGTTTGATTCCGGTCAAGGGCACCTACCTTGATTGCAGTTCGTCCCCAGCCCTGGTCGGGGTCATGTGGGAGGCAACCAGTCGATGTGTCCCTGGGTGAAGATTTAAATAGATAAATAAATAAAGTGAGGCCTTTTCTCTATATCTAAATTTGATGTTATTTAAAGACCAAAGCAAAAAACCAATTTCTAAGTACCGAAGACCTAATGTTAACAAATATTCTTTTTAATTTTAAACAAGACGTGGAGAGCAAAGTATGGACCCTTTTTAAATGGGTATGTCTGGCCCTGGCCAGTGTGGCTCAGTTGGTTGGAACATCGTCCCATACACGGAAAGGTTGTGGGTTCAATTTCTGGTCAGGTCACATTACCCAGGTTTCGGGTTCAGTGCCCAGTCAGGGCTCATGTGAGAGGCAACCAATTGATGTTTCTCTCTCAACATCATTGTTTCTCTCTCTGTCCCTCCTTCCTCTCTCTAAATATCATTTTAAAACATGTATAAATGGGTAAGTCTGTATCTGAGGGGAAACATCTGTGTGTTTTCTTTTTTTTAATCCTCCCCGAGGATATTTTTCCATTGATTTTCAGATGGGGTGGGGGGCGGGGAGAGGGAGAGAGAGACGCACACACATTGATGGGAGAGAGACACATCGATTGGTTGCCTCTTGCACGACCCTGGCCAGGTCCAGGTATTGAACCACAACTGAGGTATGTGTGCTCTTGACCAGAATCAAACCCGCAACTCTGGTTTGAGGGCCAGATGCTGTAACTGCTGAGCCAAACCAGCCAGGCCCATCAGTGTGTTTTCTATGCTGCACTGTGGCAAGAAGTATGCAGCTGTGGGGCCTCTCATTCTGCCCTAGTTATTTTCTCTTGACTTTTACATGGGGCCAAAAGACTCTACAAAAGCCTGACTTCACTCCTGTGGATGCATTGTGCTGCTGGCCCAAGATGCATACAGCTGCCAATGCCTACAGTGTAACAAGACATTCAAGAACATGATGAAGGGACAACAGAATAGCAAAACCTGTGACCACATTATAACCAAGTCACATCTCTTATAGTATGATATTCTGTTTCTTTTTTTATAATTTGTTTTAGGCCAAAATAGACTGAAGAGATAATGAACCTTCTTTTCCATCCTATCCCCTTAAGCATCCTACACAATGGCATTTAAGGTGTCCTTTGTGTTCTTCTTTGTTACACATTGAATTTTTCTGTGTCTAGCAGTTCATGACATTTATGTGAAGGGAATGTGGGTAGTGTGGTACCAAGAACTAGCTGTACTAAGGAAGGTTGGATGGAGCCGATGTTAAGAGAAAATAATTCAGAAAAGTGCAGATTGAGTAGAATATGCTAGGGGTGGTCAGGGTTTCTCTAAAGTTAAGGCTGTGTATGTTGAACATTTTGAGCTAGTGAATTATTTTTTGTAAAATCTGGAATCAGAAGCTATAAATCACCTTGGCTTAGTGACTTCCAATGAGACTACTATCTTAACCTAGCTCATATAGGACAAGTAAACATGTTCTAATTTGGGAATGACCACCTCTGGAAATAGAATTGTTGGGCTTTTTCCAGAACGGTATCACAAATGACATGTTAAAAGGACTTTCTATGCCCTGGCCAATTTGGCTTAGCTGTTAGAGCGTCATCCGTGGACCAAAGAGTTATGAGTTCAATTCTGGATCAAGGGCATGTACGGAGTTGTGCAGAAGACAACAATTGATGTGTGAGGAAGTGTCTCTCTCACATCAGTGTTTGTCTCTTCCTCCCTCCCTTTCTTCTACTTTATCTAAAAAGATCAATGGAAAAAAGATCCTTGGGTGAGGATTTTAAGAGTTAATTTTTAAAGAAGTAAAAGGACTTTCCACAGTGAAAGTTGTATCTTTTTGTTATTGATAACTATAATGTTGAAGAGAAAATAATTGAAGGAAATATTTATTCTTTCATCTTTTACCTTTATAGCCTGTGAGTAAAATAAAAAACAGGCTTCTGTTGCTTTATGCCATTTGAGAACACTTAAAATGAGGGTGACTTTAAGAGATCCCTGACAGAGACATTTAGTTATTTTTCTTTAGAAGTTAGTAAAGAATTTGAAAGTCCTTAGGTCATCCCCTACTGGCTGGCTCAGTTGGTTGGAACATCGTCCTGTACACCAAAAGGTTGCAGATTCGATTCCTGTTAGGGCACGTACCTAGGTTGCAGGTTTGATCCCCAGTTGGGGTGCATACAGGAGGCAACTTATTAATGTATCTTTCTCAGATTAATGCCTCTCCCAACCTCTCTCCCTCTCCCTCTCCCCCTTCCTCCCTTCTTCGCTTCTTCCCTCCCTTTCTCTCTCTCTATCTACTCCTCCCTCTCTCTCAAATCAATAAACATATCCTCGGGTGAGGATTTTTTTTTTAAGTCTTTTAGGTCAGCTGCTGCTGCTACCTCAGCCACCTGGGTGGCAGTGGACATCCCAGCTAGCAGCCCTGTACTACTTACTAGTATTGTAGCTGGGTGACATGAGCAATGGTTGCTAGACTTGTATCTTCTCTCCTCCCCACCTCCTGGAGGGGCAAAAGGAGCTGCTGCCGATAATAAGAAATGTACTTTCAGAAAACAAGAAAATTGGCTACTTTTTTTTTTTTTTTTACCTTTATCTGTATTCAGTATTGGAAGAATCAGGTGACACCCATTCTGATAATATTCATAGTGATCCTCACACTAGGCATTCAGGTGATATTGAATCATAAACATGTAGAGAGATGGATAAACTTCATTGTAGATGCTAGCCGACATAAAGATGACTACACAGACAATGTTGAAAAGCTCTTATCAGAAACTGTTTTTGTGGGTAATAACAGGGACTTCAGTGTGTAAAGAAAAAGGTCAAATACATCAAAGCTACATGGACCCACCACTGTAATAAAGTTGTAAAGACTTGCCTATGGTGTGATTAGAAACCACTGAAGACAGCCCAACTCTACTGGAAACAGTTAAAACCTTTTATTTTGTTCATAACCATTATTTAGAAGATGCTGATTGTTTCATGGAAGCAGGTTGTAATACACATGTCCTACTACACAGCTTGAGGTGATTTCTCTCAAACTATGGTTCTTTGGGAGAAGATACATACCAAACAAAGACACCTTGAAGAGATATGTTACTAGAAGTTTTTGGTACTAGAATTATAACTTATTTTCCTGCAGAGGATGCTGATTACTGTTCACCTAGCAGTTTGTTTTCTTGACTTTACAACAATGTATAAATTTGACTCATCTATATGGTTATCAACCTGCCTTATTTAAGAATCCAGTAGCCCTGGCCGGGTTGCTCAGTGGTTAGAGCTGTGGCCTGCGGTTCAAAGAGTCGCGGGTTTGATACCAATCAAAGGCATGTACCTTGGTTGCGGTTCCATCTCTGGCCCTGGTTGGGGTCATGCTTGTTTATCTCTCACTCTCCCTGTCTCCCACTCTATCTGAAAATCAATGGAAAAATATCCTTGGTGAGTATTAAAAAAAGAAAAGCAACGAAACCAGTAAAACAGAAATAAAGTGATCAAGATTGAAGATCCAACAATAAAATATCTAACACTGAAGAAAGAACTGCATCTGCAGTATAGAACACTGTAATCCCACATACAATTTTTTTGTATGTGAATATTCCATACTTTATATCTTTCATATGAATGGCTGTAAACTGAAGCTTTCACATGAACTAGGGAGTCTTTGAAAATTTATTTTTGATGTAGTGATGTAAATGAAGAATTTATATTTTTTAAATGGTGATCAGGTAAAGGAACAAAAGAGATGCTGTTTCTTCTTCTTGGTCTCTTATATTGATGTCACTGAAGAAATAAAACAACTAACCTCACTAGAATTAACACCGCACTATGTTAGTACACTCATGTGATGCTAAACAAAGTTGCCTTAAAGAAATATTTAGGCCCTGGCCGGTTTGGCTCAGCGGTTAGAGCATCGGCCTGCGGTCCAGAGAGACCCGGGTTCCGTTCCCGCTAAGGGCATGTGCTTCAGTTGCGGTTTGTCCCCGGCCCTGGTTGGTCGTGCGGGTGGCAGCCACTCGATGTGTCACTTTCACATCGATGTTTCTCTCTCTCTCTCTCTCCCTCCCACTCTATCTGAACAAAAAAATGAAAAAATGTCCTTGGGTGAGGATAAAAAACAGAAAAACAAAAAAGAAATATTTAGGCTCTTTTCCTGCCTGACTGCTTGAAGATCAGCTTCCATCATGAATGACACAGTAACTGTCCAGACCAGGAAGTTCATAACCAGCAGACTACTTCAGTGGAAACAAATGGTCATTGATGTCCTTCAACCTGGGAAGGCAACAGTACCCAAGACAGAAATTCGGGAAAAACTAGCCAAAATGTATAAGACCACACCAGATGTCATCTTTGTGTCGGATTCAGAACCCATTTTGGTGGTGGTAAGACAACTGGCTTTGGCACGATTTATGATTCCTTGGATTACGCAAAGAAAAATAAATCCAAACATAGACTTGTAGGCATGGCTTATATGAAAAAAAGACCTCAAGAAGACAGAGGAAGGAACACAAGAACAGAATGAAGAAAGTCAGGGGCCCCTGACTGCAAAGGCCAGTACTGGTGCTGGCAAAAAGTGAGCTGGAGATTGGACAACAGAAAGAGTAAAGATTCTTCAGTGACTTTATCTGTGGTGATTGTGCAGATTTTTCATGAGAGGATTAATAAATTAAGAACTAAAAAAAAAAACATTCAGAAGGCTATTTTGTTGATCGTGATTGTTTGTAGCTCAAGACATGAGTTTGCGCCCTGGCCAGTGTGGCTCAATTGATTGAGTGTCATCCCATGCACCAAGAGGTCACTGGTTCGATTCCTGCTTGGGGCACATGCCCAAGTTGCAGGCTCAATCTCTCCAGTAGGGGTCATGCAAGAGGCAGCTGATCGATGTTTCTCATTGACATTTCTCTCTCCTTTCCTCTCTTTCTCAAATCAATAAAAACATATTTTTTTTAAAGTCATGAGTTTGCATCCATGGTATAACAAATGAACCAAACTTCCCCTCACATACATACATAGTGTTTTATCTAATGAAGGTTTTGCAGTCACCATTTATAATTAACAATATCTCTTCCAGAAGAAGGTACAATTAGAAATGACACTTGCTTAGGGTCCATTAATAAAACCACATTTTGCCCTGGCCAGTTTGGCTCAGCGGTTGAAGCGTTGGCCTGCGGACCAGAGAGTCCCAGGTTCGGTTCCCACTAGAGGCACGTACCAAAAAATAAATAAATAAATAAAACCACATTTTGAAATTAGCATGGACTTTTTCTATATTATACTTTTGGTTCTAAATAGTGTTTGTTTATTAGAAGTAATATTCACTAGGAAGAATGTGTTTAAATCAGATGTTTAATATGTGACATTTTACCCCGTTTTGATTGCATTAAAAAAAATTATCAATGGCACTAATTTGACTTTTTGTTTTGTAGTCTCTGGTTTTCAGCAGCCACTGTAAAGCAGTGAGTGGCTACTCAGACCAGGTCATCCATCAGCGGAGATCAGCTACCTCCTCGCTTCGTTGCTGCCTGCTCACTGAGCTGCCATCTTTTTTGTGTGTGGCCAGTCCACGAGTAAGTGCCACAGAAGGGAAGAGACAAAATAGATGATATTTGAAGAACTAAAGCAGTTTTCGTGGGATCCATTTCTTAAACAACTGTTTTAAGCTATTTGGACCTTGAGAAACATATAAATCTTTAGTATTTAGAAAAAGCATCCAAGCCACAGTCCTGGCTTTCCCACCAGCACTTCTCACTTTGAACTGGGTTGATTTAAGAATAGTTGTATGGGCCCTGGTTGGTGTGGCTCAGTTGGAGCATTGTCCCGTGCACTGAAAGGTCGTGGGTTTGATTCCTGTTCAGGGCACATACCCAGGTTGTGGGTTCAATCCCTCATTGGGGTGCTTGTAGCAGGCAACCCATCGATGTTTCGCTCTCACATTAATCTTTCTCTCTCTTCTTCTCCCTTCCTCTTTCTCTAAAATCAGTAAAGGCATTTCCTCAGGTGACAATTAAAAAAATTTTTTTTTGTATGGTAGATAGTAATGGTTTTTTTCCCTGACCTCATCTCGTCTCTGTAGTTCTCTCATTTAGTAAGGAGCTCTAATCTATCATGGCAGCAAGCCATCTGTCAGGTAGATGTCAACATGTCAGGGACAGTGGAATATTTGAAAAGGAGAGGGAGCCATTTGTCACCTGCATTGAAGTTTTTGAGGGTTTTTCAGAGGAGGGGGCCAGATTGGCAGGGAGACTTGATCTGGCCTTATCGCCTCAGCACCATCTCCAAATAACAAAAGGAAACATAACACTCTGGCATCAAACTTCTTAGTCTGGTGTTCTCTCACTTTCCTCAGCAATCCTGCCTGGACTGTGGTTCACAAGTATGTTCCCTCTGAAAAGTGACTGTTGTGCAATATTTGCCATTCAACAATCAGTCTTATGTATAGACTAGGGGTCGTTTCTGTTGCAGTTTCAACTTTAAGCAGCTGTTGGATTCTTCCTATACCCTGTTTATCAAAACAGGACACTCTAGCCCTGGCCAGTTTGGCTCAGCGGTTAGAGCGTCCGCCTGCGGACCAGAGAGTCCTGGGTTCGGTTCCCGCTAAGGGCATATACCTCAGTTGCAGTTCGTCTCCGGCCCCGGTTGGGGTCATGTGGGTGGCAACCAGTCAATGTGTCTCTCTCACATTGATGTTTCTCTCTCCCCTCTCTACCTCCTGCTCTATCTGAAGATAAGTGCAAAAATGTCCTCAGGTGAGGATAAAAAACAGGGCACTCTGGTGATTGCTGACAGTATTGCTGCAAAGGCTCCCCTTGGCACACTGCGGTTGTTTACTTTGCTTTTATCTTCTCCTTTCCAGTCCTTATTGATCAGTGCCAGACAGAGACTCTCTTACAACCTTGAAGAAGATATGGAGGGAAGAGAGACAGAGTAGAAATGTGGCTAGACTCTATAGTTTGAACAAAGATCAAGTGTCTGCCTTTCCATTTTGTTTCCTTTTGCTTTAAGGGCCAACTTTCAGTTAGCTAGGAGACCCTAAGAGGCTGACATTTCTTACCCTTCTGTGTTAATTTTTCTCTTGTTTTCTCCACTTGTCCTAACAAGTTTACTGTTTTCACAGTTCTCTTCAGAGAAGGTACAGCCTTTTGAATCTACTCTAGTTATATTTTTCTACCATTATTTACATCAGCTTGCATCCTTATTTTATTAAGTTATCAAAGATCAGAATCCAGCAGAGGGTCCAAAGAAAGATGATGACTGGAAATGAGATGATAGTAATTGAGTCCCATTGACTCCTGCTTGCCTAGATTTCTCTCTACTGGTCCTATGTTACATGAATTTTATTCCCTTGCACTGTCATCTTCATTTGATTTATATTAACTATCCAGAAAGTATTTAGATTTTGTATGTATCCAGTTCTTCCAAAGTATGCTTGGTCTTTGAAGCTTAAGTTGATGCAGAAAAATGCACTTTTTCTAGGAAACATCTAAAACCAAGTGCTTCCGTAGAAAGCAGACTTCAGGCTTCATGGTTGTGTGATTTGTTTCCTTCTCACCCTCCTAATGTGACGTGTGTACCGAGAGGCCTGATAAGAGGAAGTCTAGATTTTTGAGAGCAGTATGTCAAGACATTTTTACTACTCATATTCCCAGTGTTTTTTAGAGCCAATAAAAAATAAACTGCCTTGAACTGTAATTGCATTTATGAACATGAAAGTTCTTCATGTGTACCATTCTGAGCTCTGTAGCCAACCACTCTGATGAACAACCCCACTCTCTGAACATAGTCACACATATGCACCCCAACTGTACTTCAGAGTATTGTTTTCTGAGGAGGCAGAAGTCTAAACTATCATGTGTGGTGCTGCTGTTTCCATAAAGAACAGTAAACAGTAGCTTGGAGAAGACTGTCATAGTGTATAAAGCTGTGGTGGCTGTCAGGGAGTGGGAGAAAGCTTTCATCATTGACCAAAAGGCTCCTTTCCAGCAGCCTACTCAGCCCCTCCTCCCATATTTATTTGTAAGGTTTCTTCACATAGCATGTGATAAACCTGAAAATGGGAGTAATTACACGATGGTTATGAGGACAGGAAAAAGAGTTTTAAACATGTCTGGATATTTTATATACACATACACAAATTCTTACCTTTCAGATCAGGCCTAGGGTGTGAATAAGGCAACATTTCATGAGATACCTTAATTATATTGATTTCTCCCCCATCTATGATGGAGAGAAACTGATTTCCTTTGAAGCCTCAACCTTGGCCTTGAGTTAAGACAAATTAATTTTCCTGGTACATGCTATGAAAATTAGGGTCAGTTCAGGAAGAACTGTGCCATTAAGGAAGGAATTATAGGAGCTGTTTTCGCATTAGCCGAGAAAATAAATCTGCTGGGGTCATAAACTAAGACCCTGGGAATTCATCTTAGTAAAAAACTGTAGTGCTTGGAGCGGTTACGCTTCCTAGAGCTAGAGCAGGAATATACATGTCCTCAGGAAGGACGCGCTGAGTGCTTGAGGAGGCAGCCCCTGACTGTATTTTAGGAAGTTAATGAAGCAAGAAACAAGTTAGCTTATGTGGTACTGAAGGGAGTATGCATTTCCATTTGTGGGAAGAGGAAAATAGTATGTCATGCTTCATCTCTCCCTGTTTCTGAGCAGTCAGGAGGGCACTTGAGTTGAGGCTGTTTAGGATAGAGCTAGCTGACTTGGAAAGCAGGATTTAAGTAGAAATGGACTTGTTTGTCCCCTGTTGGACCTCATGAATTTGCTGCTTACGTATTTACAACATGACATTCTATGATTCTGCATATATCTTGATCCAGGGCTCCTGCCAAAGAAGCTTATGAAAACATTAAAAAATATTTCACTAAGAGCTGTGCCTTGCAAACCTCCCATTTTCAATTCTAGACTTGGAAGGATATGAACAAAATGAAAATTGGAAAATAGGTGAAAGTTTATAACTGTAAAAAGTTGGTTTGTTTTTAAACTATTAAGACTGCCTATAAAGGAATCCCAGGCAGGAGAAACGTTTTTCCCTGTGCCACTGTTCACCCTATTCCTTCAGGCTGAGTTTCTAGCTTTTGATGTTTCATCTCGAGACTATGGGCCCAAAGTCTTTATATATAATTCCAATATAAGTTCTGCTGCTCTATAAAATAACAAAAACAGTAACCACAAAGCAGTCATCTTTGATTGTAAAATTTGCCAGTATGAGTCTTTCGTAGACTGTTTTACTCATCCGAGAGTGTGCATGCTATTTGAGGTATATGGAACTGGTCATAATTCTGTAGTGAAGACCACTGCTTCCTTTGCCATTTTTATGGAATTAGCAACTATTGATTGTGAGGGTCTGGGACCCATACCCTAAATGGTCTGCTCTGATCCTGTATCTGCTGGGCCACTGCCAGGACTAACCATAACAGGGAAAGACCCAATTTTTATCCACCTGCTTTGTATTTCATTGTTTATTTGCCTATGCTCAACTTTCAGTGGGGAAAATATAACTTGGAAACAACAGAACAAACTCCTTTTGGAGAGGACAGAGGTGATATGAGATTACCAAAACCTTCTCTTAGTACTGTCTGGATAAACCAATTTCTGTGTGAGCCTGTCTGGGTTTTGGAGCTCTAGGGGTCCAGCTTGCTGTGACCCTCTGTAGTTTTGCATCTAGACCGTAGATGGCACTGCACCCTAGCAAACTTGGGTCAGCTTCATCTGTGAGCATATCGTTGGTTATTGGTGAATGATGCTCTTTCTCTGGATTTGGTATCTTCTAGTCCCCAGCAGAGGCACCTGCAGCTCCGTAGTAAGCTAGCTGTTTATATACCTGATGGCATTATTTTCACGGCTCGACCTAAGATGCTGGGGTGCTTATTAAAAACCTAGATCTGTTGGCTCCTCCCATCTGAATACACAGCTGTTTATTAGAATGTGAATAGACCCAGAGGTAGCTGAAGAAGGATAAAGCCTATGTTTCTGAATTGACAGAAGCCTTCTGTTCTATTGGGCGGCAGCACTTGAGTGTTGTTGCACCTACTGGTGAGGTAAGATTTTGTGCATAGCCTCTACCCTAGCCAAGAAATGAATCTACTACTATTGGCAGTTACTCCCCCCAGACCAAGCTTATGGCCTGAAAGAAAGATTCTTATTTTCCAAAAAGTTTTTCAGTCAGCAACCCTGTCAGGAAAGAAGAGAAAGAAGTGTTGATAAACATGGGAGCTTTGCCACAAAATCATTAAAGATAGCTGCAAATGCACCAAGCTAGTACTCTAGTTCTTTAATGATGACTGACTAGCTCCAGCTCCCTTTCTGGCCTCACCATCCTGTATATGGCAAATAGAGCTTCACCAAAAGCAATATCCAGCAGTGAAGGGAGGTGCAAAGCAATCATTCATTCCTATATATATATATGATATAATTATTCCTGACCTGATATCCCAGTTTATCTGCAAACTCCAACACTCTTTGGATCTTTAGTTTTATTGTAGGTTCATGTTACAGGAGGTTGGCCTTTTACCTGGGAAGGCTCACTAAGTCGTTATTATAGGGACAGTTTAGTTTGTTAGAATAGGGAAGGTAAAAGCACTAGCCCAAGAATTATCCACATTAGTCTGATTTCAAAGTTGAAGTTCCCAAAGGGCTTAGTGGGTGTGGAAAATGTGAAAGAACCCTCTCATTTGACTCTGACTGCAGGTCACCGCAGTGCCATTGGATTCTTACTGCAATGACCGAAGTGCAGAGTATGAGCGGCGAGTGCTAAAGGAAGGAGGGAGTCTGGCAGCCAAGCAGTGTTTGTTGAATGGGGCCCCTGAACTGGCAGCAGACTGGCTAAATCGACATTCCCAGTTCTTCCCAGAGCCAGCTGGAGGACTATGGAGCATCAGGCCTCAGAATGGCTGGTCTTTCATCAGGATTCCAGGTGAGTCCTCTGTTCTCTTGAGATATGTTCACAGCTTTGGCAAGGAGCGAACCAGGGAGATGCTCCATGTGGTACATTTGAATGCAGATATTTGGAATTCAAAGTTTTGGTAGTTTGTTTCCTCTTTTGCCTTTAGTAACTTATAGGTAAGTATATTTAAGTAATTTGTGACGAGAGAGAAATGTGTTTTAGATTTGTACTTAAATACTCTCCTTTGATAAGCTTACAGCTGAGAAAGGAATGCCACTCTTACAAAAGGGGGAGGAGGTAGAAATAAACTTGGTAGGAAAGGCTCTAGGTCCAGTGAGTACGGTTGTCTTGTGCCATTGCCTTGGGGATGAATGAGAATGTCGTCACTCACAGAAAGCCTAGTTTAATAGCATAAACAGTGTCCTTCATGAAGCACTAGAGATCTGAATGATAACCAGAAGAAAAACAGTGTGTTTTGTGCCAAAATGCTAGCGGTTTCCCAGACTGCCCAGAGTCATGGTCGTGGGTTGGGAGGAAACTAGGTTTTCATCTTTGCTTTAGTGAGACTACTTTAAAGGAAATTGAACATAGGGTTCGTAGGCTCATGTTCTTTGCTTATACCTGCTGATAAACTGGAGCAATTGCTTAGAGCTATCCTATGAGTTTTGGTTGTCCACATTCTCTGATACTTTGTATGCATCTTATTGACATGTAAGGGAAGTAAACTAGAGCTATGCATTCAAAAGAGAGAATCTGCTGTTTTAAAGAGATAACTGGATTCAGGGTTTAAGGCCTGGTTTTTTCATTTCATTTTTTAAGAATATGTTTTTATTTGTTTTTAAGAGAGAGGAAGGGAGAGGGAGAGAGAGAAACATCGATGGGAGAGAAACATCAATACCTGTCAGCTGCCTCCTGCATGCCCCTCACTGGGGATCAAGCCTGCAACCCATGTATGTGCTCTGACCCGGAGCAGAGCCAGCAACCTCTTGGTGCGTGGGTCGATGCTCAACCACACCAGCCAGGCTGATTTTTCCATTTTATGGGTCAACCTGCTCTAGTAGCTTTCAGGGTGCTTTGAACTGGAAGATACCGTTTTGGGTATATGAGAACAGTATTGTAAATGGCCTCATAGCTGACTTAGAACATATGAAAGCAGTGGATAAAAGTATATTGTTGGAAAATAAGGGGAAACCTCAAGTGTAAAGAATGCCTGAATACTGGTGGAAATAGAGGGAAAGAATCCAGCAGGTATGAAAACCACAGAAGATGAAACAGGTATTAAAAGAAGGAAGACAACACCTTATTTCTTCTTTCTCCCATCTTCATTCTGGCTGCTTAGTTCCCAGTACAGGAGTAGAAGGCTTATTGCTGGCGCTGTGGGAATCTCTTGTGGCTTTTCCTGTTCTTTGAAAGAAAAATGGACCTTGTTTAAATAGCAGGAAGTGTCTGAGTTCTTTCTGCATCGATAAAAAGCACCAGCCTCACTGGCTGTTTACTGTGAGAACCAACCAGCTCCTAACTGACCCTATTGTGCTCTGTAGACTGGCTGGGGCAGGGCAGCAAGGGGAGGTGGGGGGGTCACTGGAACCTATATTTTATCTCTCTTTTCTCTGTACTTTTACATTTTCTGTTTCCCTGGGAAGGGTTGGTTCCATTACATTCCTTGAGAGACTAACCAAAATCTCCTAGATTTCACACATTGAATGGGTATCTATGTTCACTGGGAGAAGTATTTACAATCCCTTCAAAAATCTAGTCTCCTCTCCTTGGTAAAAGGAGATATTAATGTTACCCTGGTTTTACTGCCATAGGATACATTTGTTTTGTTTCTAAGCAGGATCTTATACTGTGATCAGTAAGTGAAAATACTATAAGACTACCACAGAATTGTAGGAGAGATTGAAAGAAAGTAAATCTGTTTATTTCAACATTTTTTTTGAGCTCCTGTTTTAAAGAAGGGGTTGGGCACAGGTTTGACTTGGCAGAATCAACCTAATTTCTAGGAAATTGTGTTCTTCTTGGCTCTGCGCCCTGCTTAGCAATAGGTTGTGCTCTTGTCCAATGCAATTTTGGTAGCTCTTTAAAAATTGAGCAATGGATGCCAGGCCTAGAAGACACCATGTGTACAGAGAATGAAACCAATTTTTCCACATATAACTAAGGACACATAACTGGAGGCTGACTTCCTCTGACTAGCATGCTCATCAGAAAAACAGAAATACTGTTCATTAATTAAGTATTTTAAAGCTATTGCTGAGGTCTCTTTCTTCTTAGGCTTTTTCCTTCAGGGCAATCCAAAGAAATCCAGTCTATCCACTTCTGCTTTCCCCACCTACACAGTAATAGGCTAACAACAGGTACCACTTGCTTCTCTCAGTTGCATGTACATCGTCATCTTTGAGCTTTCTGAATCCTAGCATCAGTTCATTCTGGTTAGCAAAATAAAGTAGATGTGGGAAGCAGGAATTTGTGAAAACCATTGAATCATGATTTTGAGATGAAGTGAAACTTCTCAAAATTCAAACACAAGACAGATTTGTATATGCTTAAATATTTTTGTTGAGGGAGTATATGTGAATGGAGAGAAAAGATAAGCAGGCTCCAGAAATTTGATGAGCTTGGCTTACCCACTCTTGCTCAATGATTGAAAAATATATGGACTTTTTGTTTTCACCTTGTTGTGCTTTTAATGAGAAAAGAAACATTGTCTAAAATTGATTGGTAGCTCTGTGGGGAATGTTTAGGAGCTATCAAAATTGAGGGACCGTAGGGAATCCAATTAAAGGAGAAGGGTAATTGTGACAAGAAGAAAACGGTGAAGTTGCTATGAAAGCATTGCTGCCTCATCAGACCTGGAATTTATACAGGCTTTCTTGTTTGGTGCCAGAGAGAGGGCTTAGCAATCGGTTCTGTCCCAGCTGCGGTCATTTGATTGTGTTGGTAGGGAGACCAACAAAAATAAGAGCATTTCAATAATCTAAACAGGACCAAACAAAGAGGCTGAACAAAGGTGTGTGTCACAGCGTCAGGGAGGGGGTAGTGGAGGGAGAGATGTGGCCTGGCAGCGTTCCGAAGGTGGGAAAAGGCAGGCTGCAGTGCAGAGGAGTAAACATCCAGGACCTGTGGCTTTGTAGCAAAACAGAGTGGCTGATGATTTGTTATGGTGCTGTCAGCACATCCGTTCTTGTTCAGTTTATACAATAATTGTGCACTTGGCAAATAGTGGCAAGAACTGAGAAATGACCGTTGAGAACTCTTGGATTGCTCTGCAATTCTGAAGAAAAACCCAGAAACTAAGGTTAGGCAGTATGTTTTTCTTAACAGTTTTCTTTTTTCACTTTTAGTGGTTAGTTGTCTATGTAATATCTTTAGCCTTTCTCTCTCCCTTTTTGTGTTCCACAGTCACTTCCACATACACTCTTAAATCTCCCAGACCCTTAAGCCTCATCTCTTCCCCTCTTAATAACAGCAATTGTTCAGGGCATGTTTATGGACCAGTCTGCAAACAGGAAACTCTACTTCCTGAAATGTGATGGGAGTTGAATGATACTGAATGGATAAGATGAAAATTTGTGAGTTAAGTATTCTTTAAGATCTTTGACTGAAATAATTTTTTTTTTTTTAATGGGAAGAGGAAGGAGACAGTACAAGTTAGTGAGTGAAAGCAGCTTCCATTTCACAGAAACCCAAAATCAATCTTTCTAAAAAGCTGAACAAGCCCTAGAGTGTCTTTATTAAATTTCAGCTTAGGATAATGACATTTACCAGCCAACCTATTTGAAATCATCCAGGAGAGTGAGTTTGTTTAAAAAAAAAAAAAAAAAAAGCCCTGGCCGGTTTGGCTCAGTGGTTGGAGCGTCGGCCTGCGGACCAGAGTTCCGGCTTCGGTTCCCGCTACGGGCACGTACCAAAATATATATATTTAAAAAGTAAATAAAAAAATAAATAAAAAGGCAGAAGAGATCTGGCCGGCTCATTTGGTGGTTGAGCATCTTCCTGTGCACTGAGAGGTTGCCAGTTCAATTCCCAGAATGGGGCTTGCAGGAGGCAACTGATTGATGTTTCACTCTCACATCAATGTGTTTCTGTCTCTCTCTCCCTCTCCCTCTTAAAAATCAATAAAAATATTCTTTAAAGAAAAAAAATAATATAAGGCAGAAGAGGGTATGTTTATTTTTTGTTGTTTAAGTGTCTCCAGGGGCAGGCAAGAGCAGGCCTTGTTTCTTTACATTCTCATGCTTCCAGAAGGTAAACCCTTCAGCTACAGAACTAGCAGAAACAGATATCTAGAGATAGTATGGGCAGGGAAACAACAGGTTTCTCAGGTTACTTACAGAAGATAGGACATGGACATCACTTTTAGATGTCCATGTGTACCTGCTGTGCCCTGAGTAAGGGTTGGAGCAGGGAAGTTTTCAGGTGCCTGTGTCTGATTAGGATTGTCGGTTGGGAAGGAACCTACACCTCCCTCTTTCAAATATTTCTTCCCAGAGCACTATTGGATCATGATTTAACAGTGCTTTGCATTCTTCTCCAGAATACTTTCCTGCTCTCATGATGACAAGCATCCTGGTTGCAGTAATTTTGGCTGCATACAGCTTTGCAGTGAGTGATTTTGCTGCTTCAATTAAATACAGTTTCCCCCTCCCCCCTTTTCTTCTCCCTAGGCAAGGAGAGCCTCATCACTGACAGTGGAAAGCTGTATGCCCTTGATGTCCTGCTGACTCGGCTCAAGTCTCAAGGACATAGGGTCCTTATCTACTCCCAGATGACCAGGATGATAGACCTACTGGAGGTAGGAGAAGGAACCTTGGGGACCTAGGACACCTTGACATTTAACTTGTAGGAATCAGATGTCTGTGGCTAATGTCAGTCCTGCTTAATGGGAACTCAAAACATCTTTGTGATTTTACTATTTGTAAAGGAGAAGCAGCTCCTCACAGATGTGAGAGTATGCAAAGGATTTCTCCCTCCTTCCTTATACCAATGAAATAGAACAGCCCTTACTCCCTTCCTTTACTAGGGAAGAAATTCCCTAATTTTAAAGTACATCAGAGCCTAGGAATTTCTTGAAAAGTCTTCTGAAATGGTATATGGAAAACAAGATTTGGGATTACTTCTTTATGTAAAACACCAGAAAGTGGTTATTCATCCTGAGTTAATGTGGTTGGTTCTCAACTTGTACATATTTGCAGTCTCTTGTGGGACCTTTAACAAATACTGATGTCTGGTCCCATCCCCAGAGATTTTTATTTAATAAATTTGGAATGAGGTCTAGGCATTAGGACATTTAAAAGCTCCTAAGGTAATTCTAATATGCAACAAAAGTTGACAGCCACTGGGTTATGTTGAAAGGTATAGCTGTCTTACTGTGCAAGACAGCTTTTGTTTCTTTAGTTACTTCTCTGATGACATTGTCTCTGCTTTCTTGTTGTCTGAGTAGTTGCTTGTTACTGAGGGAGAGGAAATCATGTACATTGAAACAGGAGAGTGAAAGTGAGGACAGATAATCACAAACCAGCCCTGGCCGGTTTGGCTCAGCGGTTAGAGCGTTGGCCAGTGAGTTTCGGGTTCGATTCCGGTCAAGGGCACGTATCTCGGTTGCGATTCGTCCCCGTCCCTGGTTGGGGTCGTGCGGGAGGCAGCCGCTCGATGTGTCCCTTTCACGTCGATGTTTCTCTCTCTCTCTCTCTCTCTCTCTCTCTCTCTCTCTCTCTCCCTCCTCTTTTCCTCCCACTCTATCTGAACAAAAATGGAAAATGTCCTCAGGTGAGGATAAAAATAAATAAATAAATAATCACAAACCACTAGAGTAAATCTTTAGTGCAAGAATGTTGGAAAGCCACTTGTCGAGAGGCTAAAGCACCTGGATATTAGTAATGTATAACTATTATCATGTTTTTCCATAGTTTTTTTTTTTTTTTATCCTCACCCAAGGACATTTTTCCATTTTTTGTTCAGATAGAGTGGGAGGGAGAAGAGAGAGAGAGAGAAACATCGACGTGAAAGGGACACATTGAGTGGCTGCCTCCCGCATGACCAACCAGGGCCAGGGACAAATTGCAACCAAGGTACGTGCCCCTAGCGGAAACCGAACCCGGGTCTCTCTGGACCACAGGCCAACACTCTAACCGCTGAGCCAAACTGGCCAGGGCTCCATAGGTTTTATATATCTAAGGTTTTCTATTCTAACTCTGCTACTCAAGGGATTAGTTGGTAAAAGTGGAAATTGGACTGTGATGATCCCTATCTAGGAATTAGGGAGTAGGGATCATATCAGTACAGAAGGAATGAAGGGTAGCAATAGGGAAGAATTTTTAGGTTCTTTGGAAGCCAAGGCTGGCTTGCTAAATTTTGCAATGAGCTTATTTGAATTTAGTGGCAGTCTCTCTTTTTTTTTTAAATAATCTAGCGATTTATTTTATTTTATTTTATTTTATTTTATTTTATTTTAGCGAGAGACATAAATGATATTCTAGGTCAATTTAATCACTACATCTTATATTTAATGTAGTGTTCAGACCCAGAATGCTGTCAACAGGCCACACTTTCTGGTTTGTATTATAAGTGGGTTACCTATTTCCAAATGATGAGAATGCTTATAAGTGATTATAAGTCACTGTAAAAGAGGTGATTAAGCCCTTGTGTTTGATGTAAACCTGGACTGTGTTAAAGGTCCTAACAGCAATAATTTAAAATAAAAGGACTACCTGCATCTTTAATGTTCAGTTCAAAGCAGGTGATGCCAACGGCCAAAACAATGAGTTAACTTTCCTTCAGTGGGTCTCTTTTTATTTTTTTTATTTTTTTATTTTTTATCCTCACCCGAGGACATTTTTTTCATTTTTTGTTCAGATAGAGTGGGAGGGAGAGAGAGAAACATCGATGTGAAAGTGACACATCGAGTGGCTGCCACCCGCACGACCAACCAGGGCCGGGGACAAACTGCAACCGAAATACATGCCCTTAGCGGGAACCGAACCCGGGTCTCTCTGGACTGCAGGCCGACGCTCTAACCGCTGAGCCAAACCGGCCAGGGCAGTGGGTCTCTTTAAATAAAGTGCACTTGCGCCTTATCCTAAAGAGCCGGGGAAGTATAGATGAAGTAGTGATCTTTCCCTGCTCACAATTGTACAAAAAGCAATAAGTTAAAGCTTTTGTAAGGGAGGTGATGATCTTTCTTTTCCAAATCTATATAAGTGTGTTATAGATTCCTAAAAATTGATTCATAGTAAAGGAAAGTTCTAAGAGAAAAGTGGGTAAACCACCAAAAAATAAGCTAACTCTGGTAGATGAAGGTGAGAGTGGGTTGTTTAAGTTTGATACAGTCCTACTTTTTTTTTTCTTTATTGATTTTAGAGAGAGAGGAAGCGAGAGGGAAAGAGATAGAAACATCGATTAGAGAGAACATCGATTGGCCGCCTCCTGCATGCCCCCTCACTGGGGATTTAGCCCACAATCCGGGCATGTGCCCTGACTGGGAATCGAACCGGCAACCTCTTGGTGCATGGGTCGATGCTCAATCACTGAGCCACACTGGCCAGGCCAGTCCTACATTTTAGTTCCTCATCTGATATATTGCACACTTCTAGGTACTCCAGGTACTCCTGAATGTTACTAAAATAAGTAAATCAAAAGTATGATAATGAGTTTTGTTCAGGATGAATGCTATAAACCTTTCCCCCCACCATCACTTCCTATCTCTCTCTAATCTAGCAGGTTTTTTTTGAAGGGGTCAGGGTTGAGGGCAGTTGGACTTTGCAAACAAGGCAGCTTGAAAATCTTCTCTAAATGTAGTTGCATCTCTCTATGGGGAATTCTGAATTAGGGAAAAGCAAATTCAAAGCCTGAATTTCACAATAGCTAACATTCCTTAGCCATATGTGTAACATGCATCTAAGATGCCGAAGCCAAAAAATGTTGCAGCTGTTTGTATGTTTTACTGAAAAACTAAAATTAAACTGTTGTCTAGATTCCTTAATACTATTTTATTCTTTCTCCTTCAACATTAAATTTCAAAATGTTCATTCTTTTTTTTGGTCTGTTTATTTCATATTTACCTAAATGTGAACTACATTCTGTATTCCAAGAGGTTAGTCCACAAATTAAATATATTTTGTGGGCATAGAAATACAATGTCCATAATGTTTAATATATGTTTAATCACTTATTGAAATGTAAATGTATTGTGGATCTTGGGACAGTCCAGGATTAACTCTACATTTCTTTACCTTTTCAAAGAGTATTATGGTTTTTTCGGTGACTTTCATAATGGAATCTTTCACTATACATTCATTAGAGCTGTTTTAGCTTTCAAACATTACCTGGTGCATGAACCCTAAGTCCCTTCTATAAAGATGCTTTCCCTTGAGTATACTTAACCTTTTCTTTGAAGAAATACCTTGATGGGGGTGGAGAGGGATTAAGCAAAGAATTTATATGCATATATGCATAACCCGTGGATACAGACAATAGTGCAGTGAAGGCCTGGAGTGGGGGGCAGGAACAGGGTGGAGGGGATCAAAGGGGGTACATCTGTAATACTTTCAACAATAAGGATAAAATAAAATAAATACCTTGACCCTTACCTTGCTTTTTTATTTGCTTAGTGTTGTGGTTTTTATTTGTGTTTTAGATTATTTTTTAACATTTTTTTCAGGATTCTCTTTTTCCCTTGGCATTCTATACCCTGTATGTCAAGAAGGGAAAGAAAAGCTTTCAATAGAGCCAGAGTTAGAAACTCAGAGGGGGCATTGAAGCTCTGTTATAGAGCTGTGGAGCATGTCAGCATCTCTCATACAACAGCCTTTTTGGGTTTTTTTGTTCTGTGCTTTAGCCTTGGCTGTCTATTTCTGGGACTCAGAAGAACTAGAAGACAGTAATTCACATAATTCTATATGGCCAGGTTTCCATTTTGTGAGAAATACTAGATCTGGGCACTTAGTGTTTGTTCAGTATTTTCTAAAGTGATTGATAGCCTCTTTCTCTTGGGCAAAAGTCTGACTTTAATTTAAATTTCTTGTGAATATATCAGATCTTCTTCCAAATAGAATTCTGTATTCTGAAATGCTGTATTCTTTCCCGTAGTATCCAAATAGTATTTTTGGATAGGGGATAAAAAAGGAGACTGCTTAATTTTCAGGACCAAGAATTTTTAGTGTTCCACAGCAGAAGTCAAGCACATAAATAGGGGAGGATATTATCAATAGATCACCAAATGTTTATGTTTACTGAATCACCTATAGGGTCTTCGCTGATAGAAATACTATGGAAACAGACAATAGTCCCTGTGTAATTGAGGTGGTGGTGTCCAACTGAATGTCAGACAAAACTTTTCTTACCACCATCTTTACCCTAGTTTGGGATGTTGCAGAGAGCTTTTAACTCCCTACAGATGACTTACATTATCACTGGGTGGTCTCTTTTGAGATATATTCCTGTTGCATCAAACAACTGAGTCTGTAGTTTAAGGAAATAAGCCTCACTATTTTGTGTGAAATACAACAAAGGTACTTGGAAAGGATCATCCAGCTTGTGCTATATGTGGCTTGATTGTTAAGTACTGAAACCCAGACAAATCTTGAATTGCATCAATATATGAAAATAGTGCAACTCAGAATTAAATCCAGATAATCCATAGCTAATAATGACATTTGAGACAATGGGTTGTATAACTTACCTCGTCAGCAAGTACCTCACTAAGGAAGGATTCATCCTGAACAGATATTCTATCATTTATGAGTTGGCTTCTCTTAGAACTTGAAGTTACCTTGGGAGCTGTGATTCTGAACATACCAGATAGCTGGGTATTCTAAAACTTTCCCATAGAATGTAAAGCAAATTGGAGTCACTATTGACTAGCATTTTCATTAGGTCTTAAGAATGATAGAAGGACATGTGTCAGCTTACAATCATCCTATATTCTGTTTAGTTCATTTGTTTTTCATGCCAACTGTGAGTAAAGCATTGTGCTAGGCAGATGTAAATGTCAGTTTAATGTGGTCTTTGATTGCTAAGAATGTATCTTGTGTGTATCTTATATATATTAATATATATATATCAAACATAAATAACTGTCAAGTGTAGCCTGATATTGGTGCCAGAAATGAAGCATAAACATTGCTAAACATAGCAGGAGAAATACATTTATTTCTAACTTCGTTGCTTGAGGAAGGCTTTACATAGGCAGTGACATCTGAACTGAACTTAAATAGCATTTCAACCATCATGGAGAAGGACATTCCAGATTAAGGAAGCCAGGTATAAAAAGGCACACAGAGACAGGAAGGTGGAAGACATTTGGGGAGAGGAGTGCGCTGTGACTGGAGCATGTGGTATAGGAGAAAAGGAAATAACACAAATAGTGTAAAGGCAGATATGGCCCATGAATGCCTTGTGATTAGGTCTTGTTCCTAAGGGCTCTGTATTAGATATGGGAGGGATAGCTGCCATATCTATTCATTCACTTGGTACAACTTACCCGGACAACAGAGAGGGTATAATAGACATTGAGAGGAGCCTCGTTTTTTGCTGGTGATAGACCCCAAAGATGGAAAGGGGCATGTCCAGGAAAATAATTATACCACATCTGCAGGTTTTGGGATCATACTGAGTCTTCCCCCCAAAACATTTTATGCAAGTGAAATTGTGTTAAAGTAAACATCAGAGGCAACTTTGAGAAGGAAAAGGTCTCAGAATGGAAGTTCATGTTATAGATATATAAGCATTTTCCTTTCATATTACAAGTGCCCAATTATCCTTTCTTTATAACGATGATGGATAGGGGTTATGGACAGATATACTAAGAACCTTATGGGGCTTCTCTCCCCACCTCACCGCCCCCCCCCCCTTTTTTTTTTTACCCAGTGGTGGTGTGCTTCTGTTTCCTTTGAGAAGCAGTAAAGGAGTTAAACCAAAGGCTCTGGAACCAGTCTACCTGAGTTCCAGTCCTGGCTTCATTACCTACTGTATGCCACTTTAGAGACCTTACTTAACATCTGTAAAATGAGAGTAACAGTAGTATCACCTACCTTTGAAAGCAATGGTGTGAATTAGAAAAGCAAAATCAGGTAAAATATGTAGAATAGTGATTGTCACTTAGTAAATGCTCAGTAAATGTGAACCATCATGATCACTACTACTTTAAGATGAACCTAGTCCTTTTGTGTTACACCATTGGGTGTGTGAATGTTTGCTTTTATTTAGTATATTTTGAGGAGTTAGAGGCACTTGCTGACACTATTTGTTATGCTGATACCTCTGTTTACATGCCACTGCTTAAAAAGTAGGACTTATGGATGTGGTTTAAAACTGACATGTCTTCTCAACTTGTATTCTAAGACTCTGGTTTTCAAGCTGATGGAGTGGATTAGAGAATAGGAGACCTAGGTACAGATTAAGCAGGTGGGGCCCTGGACACCTTACAGTTTTTCATCAACCAGAATAGTGCAGTTGTCCCTCGCCACTTCGCACTTCGACTTCCGCGGCTTCACTCTGTTGCGCTGTATATAAATAAAGGATCCTACTTGGCAGAAATTCATTTATCGCGGTAGAGTCTGGAACTGATTAACCACGATAAACGAGGGCCGACTGTAATACTTTTTATCTATTTTATATTAGAGGGGTTTCATATAAGATTTTGCTTCAAAAAAATGCGTTTCAGTGCTTTAAAAACAGCATAAGGATATGTTCTACAACAGTGTTTCTCGAACGTAAATGTGCTTACAAGTCACTCATGTTAAAATGCAAATTCTGATTCACTAGGTATGGGTGTGCCCCTCTATTCTGCATTTCTAACAAACTTCAGGTGTTGCCAGTGCTGCTCATCTGAGGGCCATATTTGAAATAGTAAGATTCTAAGGGACTCTTCCCTGCCTTTCCCTCTGTGGTGATTGTTCTTACCTGCTGATATAGGGTATCTATTGCAATCATCTTTGGAGCTTTTTAAAAATAAACTGGTCCAGCCCTGGCTGGTTTGGCTCAGTGGTTGGAGTGTCGGCCCACGGACCAGAGAGTCCCAGGTTCGATTCCGGTCAAGGGACATGTACCTCAGTTGCGGTTCGTCCCCGACCCTGGTCGCGGTCGTGCTGGAGGCAACCAGTCGATGTATCCCTCTCACATTGATGTTTCTCTCTCTCACACCCCCTCCCACCCTATCTGAAGATATATGGAAAAATATCCTCAGGTGAGGATTTAAAATAAATAAATATAAACTGGTCCAGCCCTGGCCAGGTAGCTCGGTTGGTTGGAGCTTCGTCTTGTGCACCAAAAGGTTGTGGGTTTGATTTCCCACATACCTAGGTTTCAGATTTGAGCACCAGTTGGGGCACGTACAGGAGGCAGCCGATCGATGTTTCTCACATCAATGTTTCGCGCTCTCTCTCTCTCTCTCTCTCTCTCTCTCTCTCTTTCTCTCTAAAAGTCAATAAAAACATACCCTCAGGTGAGGATAAAAAAATGTTTTAGAAATAAACCAGTTCAGGTCCTAGCCCAGACCTACAGACTCAGAATCCCTGGGGTGAGCCCATGCACAGGTATTTTTAATCCTGGTTAAGAATCACTACTCAAATGCCAAGAGTACATCTTGTTCATAACCCCTTTGGCTTCTTCAATAATTTTTTTTTTTATCCTCACCCGAGGACATTTTTGCATTTATCTTCAGATAGTATGGAGGGAGAGAGGGAGGTAGAGAGGGAAACATCGATGTGAGAGAGGCACATCAAGTGGTTGCCACCCACACGACCCCAACCGGGGCCGAGGACAAACTGCAACCGAGGTACGTGCCCTTAGCGGGAACTGAACCCGGGCCTCTCTGGTCCACAGGCCGACGCTCTAACCGCTGAGCCAAACCGGCCAGGGCTTCAATAATTTTTTTTAAAAATAGTATCTGGCCCTGGCCGGTTTGGCTCAGCGGTTAGAGCGTCGGCCTGCGGTCCAGAGAGACCCGGGTTCGGTTCCCGCTAAGGGCATGTACCTCGATTGCAGTTTGTCCCCGGCCCTGGTTGGTCGTGCGGGTGGCGGCCATTCAATGTGTCCCTTTCACGTCGATGTGTCCCTTTCACGTCGATGTTTCTCTCTCTCTCTCTCTCTCTCTCTCTTCCTCTCTCTCCCTCCCACTCTATCTGAACAAAAAATGGAAAAAAAAAATAGTATCTGTTAGAACTTTGTAGGTCTCAAGACTTCCTAAATGTTAAAAGCCATAATTTTTATTTTATTAGGTCAGTGGTTGTAGAGCTTACTTTGATTAGTAGTTATTGATCCACAAGAATCTACTTGGGAGTACTGGTGTTCATATTTGTTTAATTAAAGGAGGATGCTAAAATATGAGACCTCTAGGAGAGGAAGAAGGTCTACATTTGGTTTCTCTTCTCTCTTTGCTGCTTTAAGTGGAGCAAAAGGAATTCTTGTGACAAGGCTCCAGGGAATTTAATCATTCTGGTGATTATTTTCTAAGCCTTTCCTAAATAACAAAAGTGGATTTGAGTGAGAGATATCTTTGGTTTCTAAAGAGTGCATGATGTAAAGAAGGACTGGATAATGGTTGGTCTTTCTGTCCCATAAGCTCTCTTTAATGTACGGGAGTACTAAATATGACACAGTTCCTATAAACTATAATAAAGTCATCCAGCAAGTGGTAACTACCCAGCAGTGGTCCTCAGACATGTGAGTGAACTACAGAGAGTTGAGGGATGACTGGGAACATTGTGCCATCTTAGACAGTTTCTAAACCAGATCTCAGCTGTTGGCTTTGAAAAGAATATATTAAGCAAGGCTCTTAAGATGAATCTTGCCCAGCCAGTGTGGCTCAGTGGTTAAGTTTCAACCCATGCACCAAGAGGTCACTGGTTCAATTCCCGGTCAGGGCACATGTCCAGGTTGTGGGCCAGATCCCCAGTGGGGGGCATGCAGGAGGCGGCCTATCAATGTTCTCTCTCATCGATGTTTTTATCTCTCCTTCTCCCTTCCTCCCTCTCTAAAATCAATAAAGAAAAAAAAAACACGTTAAAAAAAAAGGATGAAGCAATAAATAAATAAATAAATAAAATTTTTAAAAAATATGAATCTTTGAAAACCTTTTGATGTTTTCATTGTTTAAGTGGAGATAAACTTTTTTAGATAAATTTATTCTATTTTTTCTTTTTATTGATTTTAGAGAGAGGAAAGAGAGAGAGAAAGAGAAACAAACATACATTGATGTGAGAGAGAGAAGCACCAATCAGTTGCCTCCTATACTTGTCCCAAGTGAAGATGGAACCCACAACCTGGGCATGTGCCCTGACCAGGAATCGAACCTGCCACATTTTGGTGCATGGGACTATGCTCCAACCAACTGAGCCACACCAGCCAGGGATAAATAGGTTTTTAAAATAAATTTTCAAAAGTGCTGTGAGTACTATCAAATCATTTGTTTGGATTTGTGTTTTTCTTTTAACAAAATAGAATTGAATTTTATACTAAGTCATTAGATGTTTCTAGGATCATAGGAAAACTGAAGTAGGAATGGGAATGGGCACAGTTCTTGAAATTAGGCATTTCTTTCCAGATGAACATTTGATTAAATATCTTTTCTGAACAGCCTAGACTTTTAGAGAGACAGCTAGAATAGGTTTGATATAGCCAGAATTTATGAATGAAAGAAATACTAAATTGCTTTTTTAGCTCAGTCTTCATCTTTTAGCTGTTTTTCTATGGTGTGGCATGAGAATGTAGACATTCCTGTCTGCTTTTAACTGCTTTTTTCCATGTCCATTTATTTGTTTTGAAGCTATTTACTGAAATAGGATCCAAACTCATCTAAACCTTCTGAAATCCCACTACTCCCCTGGGTGAGAAAGCATAGGCTTAAGCAGTAAATGGAAAAGGTTCACTTCTGTTGCCTTAGTAACAAGCTCTCTGTAATCAGTGTTAGTTTGATTATGGTCTAGGATTAATATTTCTGGTATTGTGCTGACCTTGATATATAAATGATGTGAACAGCAAGATCTACAAGAAGATTCATTCATTCAGTACTCTCACTGAGGTTAGAAGTTCTGGTTTAAAAGGCAAAATAGTGCCTTGCAAGAAGCCCACCTTTGGGTTCAAGTCCAAGTCTGTGGGATATCTGTCTGTATAGTCTTGTTAATTTTGTTGTTCTGGGTGACAACATTCCCCAATTGGATTAGCTGCCAAGGTATAGTGAGCCTTTAAAGACCATCACCATACATACCATCATCATTTTTTTCATCTTCTTTCCTGAATTCCACCTTATCTAAAACACCCCTACTCTTCTGCCTTTAGCCCCATTCCATTATAGGGCTATATCATTAAATGTGAACTTGAGCCCTGGCCGGTTTGGCTCAGCAGTTGGAGCGTCAGCCCACAGACCAGGGAGTCCCAGGTTCGGTTCCCGCTAAGGGCATGTACCTCAGTTGCAGTTCGTCCCTGGCCTCTGTTGGGGTCGTGTGGGTGGCAACCAGTTAATGTGTCTCTCTCACATCGATGTTTCTCTCTCTCTCTCCCTCCCCCCTTCCCACTCTATCTGAAGATAAATGCAAAAATGTCCTCAGGTGAGGATAAAAAATAAAAATTAAATGTGAAGTTGAAGCTCACTGTGGCTGAATATTTTCTGCCCCTCTGATTATCAAAGCCCTTACAGAACTACCTAGAGACAGAAAGACATAGTAAAAAAATAATAATAAATATATATATATATTTATTATATATATATAATAAATAAATATAAATACAGTAAAAATGTGTCTCAATGAACATTGTCAACCAGCTTCACTTCACAGTTACCCTAGCCAGAGACCTCTGCCAAGCCATTAAGGAGTTTGGAGCACTTGCTCTAAGAATAGGCTGCCACATAACTGCACCAGCCATACTAAACTGTAGCAATCTTCTGTGCTGAAATATCCAGCCAATTATAAGAGCTACATATGAGAATTTTGCCTTAAAAGAACATTTGAACTTGAGTTTGGGTGGTGAACATACAAGACAATGTATAGATGATGTGTTGTAAAATTGTGCACCTAAAACCTGTATAATTTTGTTAGCCGGTGTCACTCCAATCAGTTCAATAAAAAAGGGGGAAAAGAAACATTTGACCATAGAAAATTAATTAATACAAACATCTCCCAATGATTAACCCTTTTTAATAGGTAAGTTATTTTGGAACCAAAGTAAATTTTTTTGTTTATTTTATCCCCACCCGAGGACATTCTTGTATTTATCTTCAGATAGAGCGGGAGGGAGAGAGGGAGGAAGAGAGAGAGAGAAACATTGATGTGAGAGAGACACACCGACTGGTTGCCACCCACACAACCCCAACCGGGGCCGGGGACAAACTGCCCTTAGCAGGAACCGAACCCAGGTCTCTCCAGTCTGTGGGCTGACGCTCTAACCACTGAGCCAAACCGGCCAGGGCCAAAGTAAATGTTTTATGGTGTTTCTTATAAGTAGGCAGCTGTGTTCAAATTTTTATAATAGTTTCTCTACAAATGGATTTTTGAAATATAATCCAATAATCAGGAGTAAATAAAGGAGGAGGAAATCAGTGCTCATTTGGACATCATCTGAAAGAAGAATTGCAGCTTCTAAGAATGGAGATAGAGGTTCTCTCTGTTGCATCTCTTGAAGTCTCTTCTCCATTCTTAAAAGTTGTGATTCCTTGCCCTGGCTGGTTTGGCTCAGCGGTTCAAGTGTCATCCCGTGGACCAATGAGTTGCAGGATTGATTCCAGTCAAAAGCATGTACCTCAGTTGCAGTTCGTCCCCGTCCCTGGTCTGGGTCGTGCAGGAGACAACCAGTCGATGTGTCTCTCCCACATCGATGTTTCTCTCTCCCCTCCGCCCCCCACTCTATCTGAAGATAAATGCAAAAATAATCCTCCGATGAGGATTAAAAAAAAAAATGTTGTGATTCCTTGGCCCTGGTTGGGTCGCTCAGATAGTTAGAGCGTGGAACCGGTACACCAAGATTACGGTTGATTCTTGTATGTCCCCAGTCAGGGCACAGACAAGAATCAACCAGTGACTGCATAAACAAGTGGAACAACAGGTCATTGTTTCTGTTCCTCTCCTTTCCTCTCTCTCTCTCAAAATCAATAAATAATAATTTTTTAAAGTTGTGATTCCTCTTACACATTATGTCAAGAATATTCTCTGCTATGGAAAGTTACTTTGTGTTCAGTCTGATGCTTTGGCCTCTTAACAGTGGTTGCATGCTCTGCTGGAAATGGAAGTTTAGGCTGTAAATTCAAGGACTTTGGTCAGCAAGGATTTGCTGGAGAGAAACACATCACGGAAAGTGTTCTTTACTGAAAGAAAACCGGGTAGTCCATACCTGTGAGAAACACCTGGTTGGTGACTGAAAAGCCATTTTGGTTTAGAGATATCATTTTGTTTATTTGTTTTTTGTTTTTGCTGAAACCTACAGAAATAAGATTAGTTTCCAAGTTGAAATTGAAGGTGGTTGTAGCCTTCAGGTTATCCTCTGTTTTTACACGCTGGCAGTAAACTAATTCCTGTACTTTTTGATTGGTTTCTCCTCATTCTGGATATAATGACTTACCCCCAGTATGGATGAGGTAGAAGGTGGATAGATGCTTGTGGGAATTGGAATACAGTAATTTGCATCAGACTGATTATATCTATTTACTCTTGATTGGCAGGAATATATGGTTTACAGGAAGCATACCTACATGAGGCTTGATGGCTCATCCAAGATATCGGAGAGGCGGGACATGGTTGCTGATTTTCAGAACAGGTAATTTTAATGGGAATTACAAAACTCCTCATTTGGTTTTCCTTTAGAGCTTGAGATGTTGAGTTTAAAAGAAATAACAACACATCTCAGATTGTTAAGTGATCATGATAGTTCCTGCCACTTTAAGAGGTAGCTAAATCTGCTTATAGCAGTTCAGATCTGTGTGTCTATGAGAGAGAAAAAATGAATACTTGGTAATTTTTGTGTTTGAAATCTGCTTTCTTACCAAATGAGTGCCTATTTCTTTGAGTCATAAAATAAGTGATTTCTGAGTATGAACCAAGACCTCCTTCTGTAGATAATATGTATGTGGGAAAAAAGTGCATACGGCTATGTTCCTAAATGTTAACAGTGGCTATCTCTGGTGTTAACTTATAGTTGATTTTAGTTCATTTTTCCTAACCTATTTCACTTTGTATGAGTTTTTTTTTTAATTCCTTCCTTTTTCTTGCTTTCCCTCTAGTCTTGTAATACAGTGCAGTATGACAACTTGCAGTAGTGTGCAATCTGTTCAGCTGGCAGCTCTCAGTTACAGTACTTCTACTACCTGATAATGAGCCTATGAAATTTCAAATACTGCCTGCTGGATGCTGATGGCTTACAGAGCCATAATTATCCTAAGTGCAGGTTCTCATTGTAATAAGCAGAGTCTGGTTACTGCTCTCTCCAAGGAGAAAGCCAAGCTCTGCTAGTGACAGGTCTGCTGAACTCCACCCTTACTTTTCTTCCTTAAACCTGGAGAACTGAGGAATAGAGTAGATCTTAATGTTGTATAAATCAGAACATTCTGAATTTCTGGCCTTTGTGTAGTCTGTTAATATTTAACTTTTGAGTTCTTGGGAAGAAAATGAAGCACATAGCCATTTGTATTTAGGTTACAATTGTTTTAATCTTTCAGTTTTAATGCATGATTTACTTCAAATGTAAAATAATTTAGCATAAAACAAATCCATAGTTCTACATAGAATGTCTTCTGATGAGAGCTTTTGCTGTTGCATGATCCTTTACAGTAGAGCACAGGTAAAGAAATATAGCCTGATGTTTTGGTTCATAGTGTACATTCAGGCTAATAACTTCTTCGTTGAAACTATACATCTGAATTTAGGTGGCTGTTTGACCAACAATGGAGCGGAAGATCTACTTTGAACCTATTTCAAATTTGTTCTTGGAGCAACTATGTACATGGCCTAACCTAGCTTCTCATCAAGCAGGAGCTATCAGCAGATTTTTTAATTGATTATTTGAGACTTATATCAGCATCATAGTGCCTCCTAGCCCCACCACGTTGTTATGCATCCCCCCAAAAGAAGTTTACCAGCTGATTTTCACCTTTTCGTGATTCTGAAATCAAATGAAACACATTTTACTTTGTCCTTACTTCCTCCAGCCTAAGAACGCCAACAGATAAGAATCTTATATGAAAGATCTATAGACTATATGTTTTCCCCAGGGTGCATTTAATTTCTCCAGGCATGCCAGTCAGTACCTCTGTGATGTGGGCACACTGGTAGGAGGTGGCATGAGTTGTGTGTTAGAAGAAACTCCATTAAGTAACGGGTATTTCACCTACTACTGTTTGTCTTTATTTTTCACTAATATCTTTGATAGTATACTTTTGAGGATTTCATTAACAGCAAAGCTGTTTTTTCCAGTAACAATTGGCATTGTTACATGTTGTAATAAAATGCCTATTGAGGAAAATTTGAGAAATATTTAATCAAGAAAATAAAAATCACCCACAATCCCATTACTGTTAACATTTTGGAATATCCCTTTAGTCTTTTTTTTTTTTAAGAATAGTTTATTGATTTTTAGAGAGAGAGAGAGAATTATCAGTGTGAGAGCACATGGATTGGCTGCCTTCTGCACGCACCTCCCCCACCCCCCACTGTGGACTGGGAATCAAGCCCACAACCCATGCGTGTGCCCTTGACTGGGAATCCAATTGGCAACCTCCTGGTGCACCAGACCACGCCCCACCAATTAAGCCACACAGGCCATGGCTCCCTCTAGTCTTTAATGTATGTGTGTGGTTATATTTACATGTTGATACCATGTTATAGATATGAGTGTGTATCCTGATTTCTTCCACATATCATTATATCATAAATATTTTCCCATATAATTTTTAAAGTCTTTGTAATCATTATTTTTTTAATCCTCATCTGAGGATATTTTTCCATTTATTTTCAGATAGAGTGGGAGGGAGGGAGAGAGACACACACACACATCGACTGGTTGCCTCCCACATGACCCTGACCAGGGCCAGGGATGAACTGCATCCAAGGTATGTGCCCTTGACCAGAATCAAACCCGCAACTCATTGGTCCGTGGGTCGACGCTCTAACTGCTGAGCCAAACCGGCCAGGGCTGTAATCATTATTTTTAAATTACCAATATTCCATAACACTGGGTGTACTATAATTGTTTAAAATGGTTAATGAGCCCAGCTGGTGTGGCTCAGTGGTTGAGCGTCGACCCATGCACCAAGAGGTCGCCAGTTCGATTCCCAGTCAGGGCACATGCCCAGGTTGTGGGGGTCAATCCCCAGTGGGGGGCATGCAGGAGGTGGCCAATCAATGTTCTCTCTCATTGATGTTTCTCTTTCTCTCTCTCTCCCTTCCTCTCTCTCTAAAATCAATAAAGAAAAAAAAATGGTGAATGAATGCCCTGGCCCGTTTGGCTCATCGGTAAGAGCGACGGCCTACGCACATGCGAGAGGCAACCAGTCAGTGTGTCTCCCTCACATCGATGTTTCTCTCTCACTCGCCCTCCCTCCCTGCCATTCTATCTGAAGTTCAATGGAAAAATATTCTCGGGAGAGGAGTAACAAAAATAAAAAAATAAAAATGATGAGTGAATCTCTTTTTATACAGCTTTGTCACCTTTTTAGATTATTAATATAGAGTCAAACAAGGTAAATCACTGAGTGACGGGATTTGAACATTTAAGACTGTGCATGTTGTCAGATTGCTTTGTAGAAATTTCTGATTTAGATTTCAACCAGAGCTGTAGTATGTTGCCTTCTAATGATTTGGGTTTCTGAGTTGTAGAGCTACAGCTGTTCTTCTAGCTGACCCAATTCCCAGAAAACTGGACTATAATTTTAGAGCTCAGTATATTTTAGTGACCTTTTATTTATTTATTTTTTTATCCTCACCTGAGGACATTTTTTTTTTTTTTTGCATTTATCTTCAATAGAGCCGGAGGGAGAGTGGGAGGAAGAGAGAGAGAGACACATCGACTAGTTGCCACCCCCACGACCCCGTCCGGGGCTTGGGACGAACTGCAGCTGAGGTACACGCCCTTAGCAGGAACTGAACCCAGGACTCTCTGATCCACAGGCCGACGCTCTAACCGCTGAGCCAAACCGGCCAGGGCTTTAGTGACCTTTTAATGGAAAAAAGAAACAGTAGATATATCTAATTAATGGCTCCTAAAATCCTTTATTTAACTTGTGAAGCAATTATTTGGGCAATCCCAATAGCACACAATAGTTTTGAAAAGCTTAGTTCTAAAAGAAGGGCATTTTCACCATTAAATTGTATTATTATTTACTTAGTAAATATCTTATTCTGCATAGCTTTTCTGGGAATCCTTACTTGAGCTTCCAAAGCCTACAGCTGAGAATTACTTACAGAATTACAGTGAGGTTTTTTAAAATATATATATATGAATATATATTTATATATATATTTAGCAGTGAGGTTTTTTTAGAGTCAACATTTGAATAACTATCACTTTAACACCCTGCATCTAATGTTAGGCAAACTGAAAAAAAAAACAGACTAACATCTCTTTCCCTGCCTACATTATGAGCTAGATAGATTATTAGAATCGGAATTATGGCTAAAAAGTAATCTCCTGTGTCTCATGTATAGAAACGAACTGTGCTTATGCTGACCAGAAGGTTACCAAGCAGACCCCTCCAGATGGGGGGAAAAGTTCTCAACTTATAAATTTGAGTGGCTGCAGTAGACCAATATAGAGAAATAGACAGGTGTTTTTAAAAACAAAAAAAGCATGCCTTGCCAAATATTTTCATTATTGTTAATGAAAAGACATCAAAAGAAAAAAACTGTAGTTTCAACTGGAAAGCCCTGTGGCTCAAAGGTCAGCCAGAGTAAACAAGAACTCCTATAAAAAGCCATTTACATTCCCTTCATACAAGATTTATTTATGAGGGATCCTTCCAGGAAAGAGTCTGACTGAGACTAAAGACTGTTTGGCCAGGATGTCCTGACTGGGCAACATTCAGAACATGTGACCAGTGCGTGATCCTAGAAGCCATTCACAAGGTCTTTGCTCTGGGGTGCCTTGGCCTTGGCTTCACTTCTCCTACCCTGTGACATTTACCAGTTGAATCCCCTCAATTATCTGACCACTCAGGGTGGGCCTTTGGAAAACGTGAGAAAAAGCAAGTGTACTGTGGATTTTTCTTTCTTGGTGAGAGTGTTGTAGAGCTCCAGTGTTGTCTGTCTTTCTTGTTCAGCAAGTCTTTGTTTACTGCAGTCATCTACATGCCCAGCACTATTTGGGTATTTTAGTGCAAAGTGGCCTCAGTGGATCATTAACTAATGAAGAATAAGAGTGTGACCTAGGCATGTCTTTGCGGCATGATTTCATAGACCACCTGGAAGCCTGGTCTCTAAAGGCCTGTTCCATCACAGATCCTGAGTTGGGTTTCCTTTTCAGCCCCCTAGAGGGCACCCAAACCATCATGTTGTCTTTATTTTTGCTGATTTATTTTTACCTAGATTCCTTTCACTAGTGTTGTTTACTTTGTATAGTCCCTGTTTATAAGTGATTACCAGATCTGGGGGGTCTTATCTCTCTGACTATCCTGACTATGGAAAGGACTCATTTTTCTGCCTTTTATTGTAGTTACCAACTCCATTCTACCTCCCTCCCTGTCTCACCGCTGTTCCCCAGCCCCCACCCAAGCTCAGGTTCTGGACTTCTTTCTGAATTACCAAAAAAGTTCTAGCCATTGGGTGACTCCCATCAACTCTCACACAAGTATCAGAGAGAAGCCTCTGACCCCTGACTCCACCTCTGTACCCACCAAAGCAGGGGAGAAAGAGATGTATGGGGAAGAACAATCTTCTCAGGGCCAGAGTGGGAAGGATTATTTTACAGAGATTAGTACAACCTAGAAAGCTCAAGTTTTGTTTGAAGACTTACTGTGGTTAAATATTCTCCTATGGGCTGTGAGATATCAAGCTTCCATTTACATCATCCCATATCTATGGAAAAAATGTTTTTACAAACTGGCAGGTACCTTTTAACTTTTTGATTTGCCCTGTATTCTTTAACCATAAAAGATGACATCTTATAAATTATATAAATAAAATTATGAAATATTAAGCTTCATGATAAAATTCAGGGATAAACTAGTAGAACTTTCATAAGAGTAAGAGCTTTTGGAATCATGTCCTACAAGGGGCCTCCAAATATGCTGTGTTGTCCATGTGTGCCTCTAGGAAAGTAGTGTTTAATTGAATGCAGATAATGGACAGATTTTCTACTAGGACCTATTCAGCTTAGTGATTAACCAGAATGCTTATTTCAAAATAGCTCCTCTGATATTCATATTTGTGCTTGCTATGTCATCAATTTGTCACTTCAACTGTATTCAGAGCATCTCTATTTTATATCCAGGAAGTAAAACTACAACGGTCAAGTGACTTTATCAAGGAAGAACAGCATCAGGGGGTGAAAGCATCCTTATGTCAGTGTGTTTACATATTTTTTTTTTACTTGAATCCACAGAATAAAATTTATTTTACATTGGGGTTTAGTACCTGTATACCATCTGAAATTTTACAAAACAGTACTTTTCCTATAACCCGTGATGATGTATTATAATATTTTCCAATCTGTTCTATTTCTTTCTTTAAATTATTTCTTCTTTTTTCTTTCTTTTTTTTTTTAATCCTCAGCTGAGGATATTTTTTTCTATTTATCTTCAGATAGAGTGGGAGGGAGAGAGAGGGAGAGAAAGGGAGAGAGAGAAAAACATAGACATGAGAGGGACACATCGACTGGTGGCTTCCCACACGACCCCGACCAGGGCGAACCGCAACCGAGGTACGTGCCCTTGGTCAGAATCGAACCCGCAACTCATTGGTCAGTGGGCCGATGCTCTACCGCTGAGCCAAACCGGCTGGGGCTAAATTATTTCTTTAATACAGTCCAGGTCCACCAGACTGATTTCATGACCAATGATAGGTGTGACTTGCAATTTGAATAACACCGATCTAAATGAATTTCCAGTTGTATTTCTCATTATAGTCATGAAGAAAAGGGATTAGCAGCTTGATTTAGAGGGCAGTAAAGTTTGCTCGTCAGTGTCATGCAATCCTTTAGAAATGTTCTAGAAAATAACATTGGGTGGCAGGAATGTGAAAATGCAAGATAAGCCCTGGCTGGTGTGGTTCAGCGGTTAGAGTGTCGGCCCGCCTACCACAGAGTCAAGAGTTCGATTTCCGGTCAAGAGCACTTACGTATCTGGGTTACAGGTTCTATACCAGGCTCCCGTTGGGGTCGTGTGTGAGGAAACCAGTCAATGTGTGTCTCTCACATCAATGTTTCTCTCCCTCCTCGCCCCTCTTCTACTCTGTCTAAAAATCAATGGAAAAATATCTTCGGGTGAGGGCTAACCAAAAAAAGAAAGAAAGAAAATGTAAGATAATTTTAAAATATGTGTATGTTATGTGTAAGAACTGGGTTCAGATTGAGTCCCTAATTGTGTGTGTACATAGATAAATCTTACAGTCAAAGCCTGCTTTTTGTGATGTGGCATGGCCTTGTTCCTAGAAGATATTCAGTAAATATTTGTTGCCTGAATGAATAACAGTAGCACCTACTATTTTATTTGTAATTCTAGGTTTCTCTAAAATGACATAAAATGTAAAGGGAAACTGAAAACTTTATCTGATCGTTTTTTTGTAAGGGCTGTGTTGTCATTCATCAAAAAGTACTTTAGTTTCCAGCCTGTCTTAATGGATTGATCCTAAGTTCAACTTAATATATACATAGAAGTCATGACCTGGGGCTTAGTCCTGGGACCTTGGGTCATTTTTCTGGGACTGACTTTCTTCATTTTAAAATGAGTGCTTTGGAATTATAATTAGTACTCCAAGTACTCGAAGTTATGATTCCTGGGGGAAACACCAGGAAATAATGAATTATTTGTCTCCTCTCTACGAACTATGAATGGTTTGACTTGATAAAAATATGGCTGTTACGTATAGAGAAGGGTCTCTACTTCCCTGATAACATATTTTTCTGTTATATTTGCTACGTGTTTATTCTATTACCTATTAGTCAGTATTAGTGGGCAGTAAAAGTATATTTGCAAATTGGAAGATGATAGCCATGGTTTGATCTTAGCAACAGAGCACCTTTCTACAACGTGTCAAAGAAATGGTAGATCAGGCCTGGATAGCCACCAAAACTCTTTCTAGCCCTAGATGTTGTTCTGTATTCAGAAATTCCTCTCTTATGCCACATGCTATTTTTCTTTTTCAGCTCTTCCTCTTAACATATCCCCCTCTCTTCTGCAGGAATGACATCTTTGTGTTCCTGCTAAGCACACGAGCTGGAGGACTGGGTATCAATCTCACTGCTGCAGATACAGTAAGTCATGAGAGCACAATACATCGGATATGCAGGTTTTCTACTATCAATATGTCATTCAGTTGGTATTACCTTTTACTTTGTGTCACACACTTTTTATTTCTTTGTCTTCAGTTATGTTAATGACAGTAGTCATGCTTTCTCTGGAACTGGGACATTTTAGCTTTCCTTTGGACTTTCCTATCCATTCTGTTGAAATAAATTTCTTACACATTCATTGAACAAATATTTGATGAATGCCTATTGTGTGTCTGATACCGTTCTAAACACTTGGAGTATATCAGTGAATAAAGAGACTGAAAAGAAAGCAGTCAAGTCAACCAGGAGCTGTAACTGAACAAATCAAGGATTGTTTTATTACTCTTTTTTTTTTTATTACTCTTATGCTTTATTTCATCATAGGAAAAACTCATATTTTTGTATCCCAAACCTCAAAAGGTGGTGGGAGAGCAATGAAATTAGTAATTTAAAAAATAAAATAGCTCTGGCCGGTTTGGCTCAGCAGTTGGAGCGTCGGCCTGTGGATCAGAGAGTCCCCGGTTTGGTTCCCACTAAGGGCACGTACCTCGGTTGCGGTTTGTCCCCGCCCCGATTGGGGTCGTGTGAGTGGCAACCACTCGATGTGTCTCTCACATCGATGTTTCTCTCTCTCTCTCTCTCTCCCTCCTACTCTCCCTCCTGCTCTATCTGAAAAAAAAATAAATAAATAAAAATGAAAAAGACATTTTATCAAATGATCTATGCTTTCATACCCAATCTCCTTGGAGGAATACTTCAGCATCTGAAAGGGAGAAGAAAAGAAAACATTCCTTTTGAATCTCAGAATTATTCCCAAGATTCAAATATATTTAATAACAGTTTCAGTAATCTTCAGACATAAAAATGCATAAATGGGAAATTGTTTTGTAGAAGGCATGCCTCTAAAAATGTTGCTTTATGTGGCTGTTGTGGAGCCTCTCTATGAAATACAGAGCATCAAAATTCCCACAGCTGTAAGGAGGATGCAAACTCTGGAGGCTCATGGAGAAGTGAAGTACGAGGGTGGAGAGGCTTGAATAGACACACAGCAGCAGAGCTGGAACTAGACCCCATATTTCCCAGTCTCACTCCTAGGCTGTGTCCACCCTTTCTCCTTATTCACTACTGCACCATGGAACTGCCTACTTTCAAGAATGAAAAACAGATTCTGTAACATCACTAAGTAGAATACCAACCATAGGACTCAGCTATACCTTCCTTGGCATCTAAACCTCTTCATCCAGTTAACCAGGTTGGGACAGGGCTTCAGGGCCTGAGGACCACTGGGGCATAGCTAGCTAGGTAGATTCTGTGTGTGTACATCATCAGCCTCAATCATCTTAAGGGAAGGCTGTCATTGGTGGTAGGTGCTGTTGTTATGGGTTTTCTGATGTGGTGACTCACTTGGTGCCATATTGGATAGCAGAAACTTGGCTTTCTGTTTGTCCCTTGCTTTTCTATAAGCATTTCATACCGTCCCAATTTAGTCACATTCTCAGGGTGAGTACAAGATTCATTCCTTTCTCCTAGCTGATCTTTTGGACTCCAGTCTCAGGCCTCAGCATTATACCTACTCTGTTTGTTTATACCCTTCTTTACTAACCATGCTACTCTCTTACCTAAAACTCTTCAGGGAGTCTCCATCATTTACAAGATAAAGTATAAGCTTCTTTACATGGCATATAAGGCTCTTCATTTTGTGGCTTTTATCACCCTTTCCAGCCTAATTACCAAACTACTTCTCCTTCTAAAATTTATGTTAAACAGAAGTAATGACTGACTTGTAGTTTTCCTGAACACACCATCCTATATTACACTATTGCATAAACTGTTAACTCTGCATAGATTATTTTTCTTCCACTTGGTAAACTTCAGAACCTCATTTTTAATGAGGGGTTGTTGTGTTATATGGGGTAGTAACGCTTCTCTGGTAAGGTGACGTTTGAGCCAAGATCTGAAGAAAGTGAGGAAGTGAGCCAAGTACATATCTGGCAGAAAGAAGAGCATTCCAGGCAGTGGAGATAAATGCAAAGCCCTGAGGTGAGAACATGCTTGGCATAATCAGGCAACAGCAAGCAGCCCTACGTAAGTGGAACAGAATGAATAAGGGGGAGAGTGGTGTGAAATAAGTGTTGCAGAAGCAGATCATGTAGGGCTTAATAGACCATGGTATGGATTTTGAGATGGGAGACCACTGGAAGAATTCAAACAGAGATCTAGCATGATTTGGCTTGGGTTTTAAATGTGTCCCTCTGGCTTGGGAGTGGGGTGGGGAGAGGGAGAACTGTAGGGAGAAAGGTAGAAGCAAGAAGTTCAGTTAGAAGTTAGACACAGATGATGGTGACTTGGACAAGGATTGAAGCAGCGAAGGTGGTGAGAAGTAATTGGAATCTGCATGTATTTTGAAGGCACAGCCAGTGGAGTTGGCTGCTAGATTGGAGGTATGAAGGAGAACTCCAAGGTGTTTGACCTGAGCAGCTGAAATGGAGTTACCAATTACTGATTAAGAGGAATGTTTGGGGGATGGGTTTGATTGGGGGACGCAAAAGTTTGGTTTGGGGTGGGTTAAGTTCAACATTTTTAGCAGACACTAAGTGGCAGTGTCACCCAGGCAACAGAGTCTGGAGTTCAGAAGAAAGATTGGGGCTGAAGATGTATTTTGGATCAGAGATGATCATGAGGCTGGATAAGTTCATTTAATGAAAAAGTATTTTCCTTCGCAGCCTGCCTATTTCAGGTTTGGTCTATGATTTCTTAAGGAGTAGTTCCCCTAGTCGTTCAATTGAATGGTCAAAAATAAGCAGGTTTTGAGAGGGGAATCTGCATCATGCTTCCAGTGTTCACATAATTTGCCTTGTGGGGGTAAGAGCTGCCAGCCACAAAGAACCAAAATAGGCCCCTAACCCATAGTTAGAGGAGTAGAAATAGGAATTCCCTTTTCATCCTGGGGGCTAAAGAGAGGCTCTGAATATTCTGAGTTCTCAATTCCAAAATAATTTACATTAATTTTGAAGGGAGGGCTTGGGGGATTCACTTGTAAATTAAAACCTTCTGGAATACTCCTCAGAAAAATGAGACCACAGATTGAAATGAATTCCTAGGTTATGCTTTGTGTGAAGTCAGGTTATACTCTGTGTGTATTATTAGAGAAACAATAGGCTTAACTGCTTGCCTGGCGTTTTTCCTTTGTCCTGAGATTTATTTAGCTTTGGAAGATCCCCAGAACCATTTATGGACAAGGAAGAGAGGTTAGTCAGCCTAAAATGTCAGGAAAAACTCAATCTCTTATGATTGAGAATGCATATATAAACATGTATTTATAAACAGTGGGCCTCTAGCCCACTCTGTTACTAAGAACACGATTTTAGCATGTGATTAATGGCAGCTGCCCCTTACTGTTTGTGTATTCTTCCTGAAGTAGGGATCTCTTTGCATTTGACTCTTTAGTGAGGGGTTGTTTTAATATACATTATTTGTTTTGTTTCTGTGTCAGACGTGTTTTAAATGCTTATGTGTAGAGAGAAGATGAGGAGCTTTTGTCCCTTGGTAGCAATGTGAGAAGTCCTTTGTCCCCTGAGACAACCTGGGACAGCTTTCAGCCCTCCCAAGGGACTGAACTTCCACCCCTTCTCTTGAGGGGTAGGGGGGAATTCCACCCTCCAAGTGTTGGTCCATCTTTTTCTGGTTCCTCTTGAAATTTTCTTGTTTTCCATTTCAGTTGTTCTTCCCTGAAACTATTTCTCATTGACCTGTATAGCTAGGTGCCTCCACCTCATCTCAACTCTCACCTTCCCTTGTCATTCCTGTCTAGTGTGGTGTTTACAACTTCTCGAAAGGTACTGCCTATTAATATATTTCCCCTTAGTCATTGCTGGGCCACGCTTTGTGGATTGACTTGATTTAGTCTCTCCTAATTAAGTCAGTTGTTCTGATCCTTTTGTTGTAATTTGTTTTTCTCTAGAATGTCTCACTGAGTTCCATAAACCTAATTACCAAATACAGGTGTTTTCTCTGTCCCACTGTGATGGGCAGTGTCTCCTGGATTTCCCACCCCCACCCCAAGTTCATGTCATGGTTGATTCAGTGTTCATTTTATTGTCAAATTAGATAACCATACATCTAGCTTGGTTTTAAGTTCTCATTCTTCTTTTAACTTGTTAACTTATGCATATTACATATTCTTTTACCCTGGGCAAGTATTTTTCTAAATAGATCTTACTTTAGTCTCTCTTCCTCCCAAATTCCTCACTTCTTTTAATCCATTTAAATGATAAATAGCCACTAAATTTGGGGGAATAGGGGTTGATGTTAAAATGCAAACCTATCTCCTTAGGCTTTAATCTTCTTACTGTTTATGAGTGCAAAAGAACCCAAGTTGAATCAGATTTGGTTGCCACTGGGACTTCCAGGGAAAAAATATAATTGTTAAGGAAGCACCTATGAAATGATTCATAATATAGAACTCCCCATTATGAATTCAGCTGAACCATTGCCTCAGGCTTGGACAACTAAAAGTACTATATTTTGGGGTGACATCATCTCTTATTTTCCACATATGTAGTCATTTTATATATGTTAGGGAAGTAGTGTCCCCCCCGCCATCCAATTGGGGTCTCCTTTTCATTAACTCTGCCTTCTCTTCCTCTGTTCTCCTTGAAAGTTTTAATGGGATTTTCTCAAATTTTGCATAGCTTGTTGAAGCTGCAAAATGCCCTGTGGTGAGGTTTGCTATGCTCCTCTCCAAGTGACAAGCATTGTGCACTTCCAAATCCAGGTCTGTGGACACTGGGTTAACAGTAAGTTTTCATAATGATTTATTTCTTTGGCAGGCAGTTTATAATTTTCTCCCCAAGAATTCTAACCTATATTAAAAATTGAGGGATTATACCTCATATAGAAGCAAGACAAAGGGAGAGCCTGAAAATATCAAGAAAGCCTGTCTATCTCTTACCAAGGCAGGTCTAGTGTTAGAGAGAAGGTTTTCACATTCCCCACATCCCAGGCCCACCGCTTACTTAGGCTGTGTAATCTTGAATAAATTCTCTAATTCTTCTGTGCCGCATTTTCCTTATCTATAAAATGGGGTCTTAATAGTACCTAAATATAGTGATTATGGGATTTAAGTGAGTGACTACAGATAAAGCAACTAGAACAATGACTGGCAAATAGTAGGCACTAAGTGTTAACATATTAATATTGCTGCTCCCTCTTTTTTAAAAAATATATTTGTATTGATTTGAGAGAGGAAGGGAGAGGGAGAGAGAGATAACATCTCGATGAGAGAGAAACATCCATAGGCTGCCTCCTGCACACTCCCTGCTGGGGATTGAGCCCGAAACCCTGGCATCCTGGCATGTGCCCTGACCAGGAATCAAAGCAGTGACCTCTTGGTGCATGAGACAACGCTCAACCAACTGAACCAACTGGCGGGGTTCCACTCCCTCTTTATTTATTTTTTTATCCTCACCTGAGGACATTTTTGCATTTATCTTCAGATAGAGCGGGAGGGAGAGAGGGAGAAAGAGAGAGAGAGAGAAACATTGATGTGAGAGAGACACGTCGACTGGTTGCCACCTACATGACCCCAACCGGGGCCGGAGACAAACTGCAACCAAGGTACGTGCCCTTAGTGGGAACCGGACCTGGAACTCTCTGGTCCATGGGCCGACGCTCTAACCACTGAGCAAAACTGTCCAGGGCACTACTCCCTCTTTTTAAATGAAAATCCTGAAAAAAGCCCAGACTGGATTGGTTTTATAAATGGATACATGCTCATCTTGATGTCACAGGAAAAATTCTGGCATCAAAGTATTACAAAGAGATGAGTGGCTGGGTTATTCTCAGAATTCCTGGTTCTGTGCTGCGAGTGCCTTAGTCTTTGCTGTATTTTTGTCCTGCCTGTGCAGGTGATTTTTTATGATAGCGACTGGAACCCCACTGTGGACCAGCAGGCCATGGACAGAGCCCATCGCTTGGGGCAGACAAAGCAGGTTACCGTGTACCGACTCATCTGTAAAGGCACCATTGAGGAACGCATTCTACAGAGAGCCAAGGAGAAGAGTGAGGTAAGCACAAGGCAAAGGAAGTACTATACTGGTGAAGAAAATAGAAAGTTCAACCACATTGACTAGACTAAGAATCTCTTGCCTGTTGTTGGTCTGAAGGGGCTAAGTTTCTTCTGAATGGAAAATAAAAGTGGGGGGGAAAGAAAATCAGGTCCTATACAATAGTAATCTCTACTACCCTGGCTATTTCTCACTCATTTTCTACCAAAATGGTGTTTACAGCCTAGATCTGGCTATTGTTCATGTAGAGATGAAACCAGTCATGGCCCTCGTGTTTGACATACTTTCACATTCAGGGAAGAAGGAACAATATTTGAACTCTTACCCTAGTATTCTCAATTTGATCAGCCTCTGAATTGTATGACAAATCTGCTAATTTCCAAACAAAGTATTATTTTGGGTTTTTTTTTTTTTTTTCCTGTCTTGATTTGGTACTATTGTATCTTTTAGCTATCAGTTAGTTGCCCCAAGCAAAGTTCTTATTGTGCTTTCTGTTAGAAACGGAATAAATAATCATTGGAGGTTTGCCATTATGGAATGGATGCCTGTTTGTGACTTTTTTTTTTTTTTAATTTTTTTTATTGATTCTTTAGAGAGAGAGGAAGGGAGAGAGAGAGATAGAAACATTGATGAGAGAGAGAAGCATCAGCATCGATTGGCTGCCTCTTGCACACACATACCCCTACTGGAATTCAAGCCCACAACCCCGGGCATGTGCCCTGGAATCGAACCAGTGACCTCCCAGTGCATAGGTTGACACTCAACCACTGAGCCACACCAGCCGGATGCCTGGTTGTGACATTTTGATCTGCTTTTATATAGATTCAGCGGATGGTGATTTCTGGTGGGAACTTCAAACCAGATACGTTGAAACCCAAAGAGGTGGTTAGTCTTCTTCTAGACGATGAAGAATTGGAGAAGAAACGTATGTACTCTAAATCTCTTATTAATGCTCTGTGCTCCCTACAAAAGATGTTTCTCTGGCCCCATACATCTGAAAATAGAAGAGGCCCTTGGCTGTGTGCCAAGGGTAGGCAAAGCCAAAGACTATATTTGGGGAGAAATATTTTTATGTTAATATTTTATATTAAAACCAAAATAAAGACATGTTATGGAGTAAGAGATAAAATTCACACACACACATATATATATATATATATATATATATATATATATTAATATGTTTTTATTGATTTTTTTTTTTAGAGAGAGAGGAAGGAAGAGAGATAGAAACATTGATGTGAGAGAGAAACATCGAATGGCTGCCTCCTGTACGCCCCTTACTGGGGATTGAGCCCACAACCTGGTTATGTGCCCTGACTGGGAGTCGAACCGGGACCTCTCAGTCCATGGGACAATGCTCAATCCATTGAACTACACCAGCCGGGCGTAAATTCACATATTTTTTTTAATATGACTTCAAATAAATTTGCACTGGGAAGGCTATATTCCTAGACTGTTCAGTGGTAATAAATTACTCTGTTCTGCCCAGAGAAATTTTTTTATGGAGAAGATGGAGAAGAGCACTGCTGTAACATATAAACTGTTCTCCCATGTATTTCTGGCTTTTGAGAACAGTGGGTTTCAGACTCACCTTGTGCGCCTCTGAGGACTTGCACAAAATCACATGATGAAGCTCCTGTCTTACGTGCTCACATTTGCTACCACCTCCTAAAAACTTTTTGGGACTCAACACCACACTTGATCCGTGCAATGCAGAGCTATTGAAAGGCTGAAAAGAAAAGGAAAAAGAATAAAGGCAAGGAAAGGCCCATTGTAATTAAACCGAATCATGGTTTGAACCAAAAACTGTTAATCCAAGAACTTCTGTTCCTTCTCTAAGTTAGAAAACCATAGGTTTTCTGCCTTAGACAGATAGAAGTCATACTTCGGAATATAAATATCAAAGGATATATATGGTCACTTTAATTTCAAAGAATGAGGATATGATTGCCCCAGATACCTCCTCAGATCTTTTTGTGTTTTTTTTTTTTTCTTGATAGTAAGATTGCGGCAAGAAGAGAAACGGCAACAGGAGGAAACCAATCGAGTCAAAGAGCGAAAGCGCAAGCGGGAAAAGTATGCTGAGAAGGTATCTCAAGCTTGGGGGGCAGTGTGGTACTTAAAGAAAAGGCTTGAGAGTACATGGCTTGTCGTCTTGGTTACTGGTTGATTATCCAGCTCCAGCTGTGTGTGATATGTAGCAGTTTGATGCTTATTGACCTTTGATCAGGAGACATGCATCCTCGGTAGACCTGTGCTCCCCACACAAACCCACCCTTTCTGTGGTCATCTGTAATTATGGAAATCATTTGTCGGGATGATACAAGTCATACGGCTAATGTGGGTAAGAAGATGGCTGTCATTTGCATTATGAGATTCCACAGAATCTTAGAAAGAGCTTAAGAGGTCATTAGATCCTTCTACATGATTCCGCTAGTGTACCATTCAGTGTCTTGATTTGGTACTATTGTATCTTTTAGCTATCTAGTGTCTTTAGTGTCTTCTACCATTGGAAAAATAAATCTCTGGCCAGTCTAGTCTGTGCATCTCTTTTTCTCCATTTTATGCCAAGGATTTGAACTGGGTGTGTTTTTTTGTCTCCCTTCTGACATTCCTACTTGAACCCACCAGGCTAACTAACTGCAAAGTGGGATTTGGTTCCCCCACATTTCTCCCTGTCTTACTGTTTCTACTAAAATGTTATACAGTTGTCCCTCGCCACTTCGCGCTTCAACATTCGCGGCTTCACTCTATCGCGGTTTTTTTCAAATATAGTATAGCATAGTATTTGAAAAAAACGCAATAGGGTGAAGCCGCGAAAGTCAAAGCGCAAAGTAAGGGGACAACTGTATATAAAGAAAGAATTCTACTTCGCGGAAATTCATTGGAAATTCATTTATCGTGGTAGAGTTTGGAACTGATTAACCATGATAAACGAGGGACCGACTGTATCAGTAATCCTTATCTCTGGTCCTCATTGACATGTAAATTGAAAGTGAGGCCTTCTAGACTTACTCTTATTTCAGGAGTTAGCCCATTAGTTCAAACTAGTTTCCAAGACTTATATATCCAAGGACTGTTGATTTGGAACCACTTTACTACCTTCTAGTAAGGTATTATTTTGGTGGGTTTGGCTTACCTTTGGGTTGTACTGCCCTTCTCATCTTCCCTAGCCCTGGTTTGGCCCCACACCCTGGCTAGTGTGGCTCAGTTGGTAGGGTGTCATCCTGTGCACCAAAAGGTTGCTGGTTTGATTCCTGGTCAGGGCACATGCCCGGGTTGCAGACTCAATCCCTGGTAGATGATGTGCAGGATTTAAAAAGAAGGCAGAGCCCTGGCCGGTTTGGCTCAACGCTTAGAGCGTCAGCCCGCAGACCGGAGAGTCCCAGTTTCGGTTCCCACTAGGGGCATGTACCTTGATTGCGGTTTGTCTGCGGCCCTGGTCGGGGTTGTGTGGGTGGCAGCCAGTCAGTGGTGGCTCTCTCACGTCGATGTTTCTCTCTCTTCTTCCCTCTCTCCCTCCCGCTCCATCTGAAGATAGGTGCAAAGGTGTCCTCGGGTGAGGATAAAAAATTAAAAAAAGAAGGCAGAGTAAAAACAGATGTGCAGAAAACATACTAAAGGCATTAGCCCCCTCCCCCTATGGAATGTATCAAAGCAATCCCTGATAAATATGCAGGTTGGAAGCGCCAGAAGCTGGCTGTACCCTCTGCCCCATTAAGGATTAGGCTTGGTGCAGCTTTAGTTCAGTGTGACTGACCCACCTTTCAACTCTGTGTTATTGTGGCAGAATATACATGAACTCTTATTAAGCCATCCCTTTCCTTCTTCCTTAGGAGTTTTTTTCCTTAAAAATACACTAATTGCAAAAAATGAAACCTAGAAGTTTACGAGGTCAAATTTCTGTTATCACTTGCTTCCCTGACCCCATGCTTTATCCATATTTCTTGTTTTGTGTGTTCCCAGAAAAAAAAGGAAGATGAATTGGATGGAAAAAGGAGAAAGGAGGGTGTGAACTTGGTGATTCCATTTGTTCCCTCGGCTGATAACTCCAACCTCTCTGCTGATGGGGACGACTCCTTCATTAGCGTGGACTCAGCCATGCCCAGCCCTTTCAGTGAGGTGAGGCTCCTTTTAGATGCCTTCATTGCAGCAGGGGACTGTGCTGACCTTGTAGCCTTTGCTTCTCCTGGGGTCCTCTGCCTTTTAGAAGATGGTTGCATATGAAATCTATAAGGAAAAAAGCAAATAAGGACAGGCTGGCTTCTCTGGAGTCAAAGCAGGGGATCTAACCCTCAGGAATGAAGCCAGGCAGGAGAGAGAAATAGTGGCAAGACCTGAGAAGCATGCCCTCACATATAGGTACAAGGGCTGTGGGCTATGAGCACAGGGAGTAGTGGTGATTCCAACCCTTCCTCCTCTAGATTTCCATCAGCAGTGAGCTGCACACCGGCTCCATTCCGCCCGATGAGAGCAGCAGTGACATGCTGGTCATCGTGGATGACCCAGCCTCTTCAGCCCCTCAGTCTCGAGCCACCAACTCTCCCGCTTCCATAACAGGCTCTGTCTCAGACACCGTGAACGGTAAGTGATGCTGCTGTCCAGTACAACCTGGACCTGGTCCACTGCCTCAAGAAATGCATTGGTTTAGTTGTGGGATGAGGTCCCAATTCCCTCTAGGATAATGGCATTTTCTACTTTCTTTAAGGAGTGGAGCAAAAAGAATTTGTAGGCTCATTCTTTCATTTGCCCTGTCAAGTAAAAGGGGAAAAAGAGGTTTAGATAAAGCAAAATAGGAACTTTGTTTTCTAGTCATCCCAGGCTTTCATGTTTCACTCTTATTTTGCTAATTTAGTCAGTTTCTCTGGGCCTTTCCTCACTTTGTCCTGTGGGGCCCGGTGTTCTGCTGTTTGTCGAGGAGCTCTTGGGTTAAACTTAGGAGTAAAAGTTGACTCTCCAAGGCAGGGGCACATTAGAGTGTGCAAGTGGGTCTCAGGTAGCCAGTCCCTGGGATTCATTTAGTAACAAACTCATTTGAGAAGAGATTCAGGAGTAATGGAACCACTCTTGAGGAGTCAGCCTGTTTTAACTGTTTAGAGCTAAACAGCTAAACTAACTCTTACTAACTCTGTGTGACTTGGTAGCCCAGCCATTAAATGAGCACATAGACTTCCCTTGAAGTCCCGAAACAAACACCTTAGAGCCAGCCTTCCCTATCGGGAGGATTCTGTTCACATACGAAGAGACTGACTTTTTGTCCTCTTGGCCCATTTGTTTCCACAGGAATTTCCATTCAGGAAATGCCAACCGCAGGACGTGGTCACTCAGCCCGAAGCCGAGGCCGCCCCAAAGGTTCAGGAAGCACAGCCAAAGGAGCAGCGAAAGGCCGGAGCAGGAAGTCCACCGCGGGCAGTGCTGCCGCCATGGCAGGAGCCAAAGCAGGGGCTGCAGCAGCCTCCGCGGCTGCCTTTGCTGCATACGGGTACAATGTGTCTAAAGGTGCGGAGGCTGGGGGCGCTGTGTGGGCTCAGTCTGGAGGGTCTCTTGAGCACTCTGCCAGGTAGAGCAGGCAGGACACCTCCAGGCCCGGAAGCTCCTTCCCAGAGCCTATATTGGGTTCTGCTTCTGCATTGAGCAGTCCTGACTCTCCCCTTGTCCTGTGACTAGTACAGTGCCGCCTTCGAGGTGGAAGTAGTTTTGAACAGAGAGAGCTGAATTTCTGGACTATACTACTTAAACAGTCATAATTTTTTCTGCTTTGAAAACTTATGTTTTTCCCGAGACCCATATTTCAGTAGTTACATTTCAGTAGTCCGGGCTAGCATAGGTAACATTTACCCAGCAGTGTGATCCATCACCTTAGGTATTAAGCACCTGCTGTGTGCATAGGAGTATAACACATGGACCCTGCCCTTGAGTATATAATAGAAGTAAGAAGGGGAAGCTGTACGTGGAATAGGTTTAGCAGCAGTACAAGGCTATATATGTGTGCTGAGTGAAAAAAAGGGAGCAAGGCCTTAATTGTGGTTGTAGATCAGAAGGAGGAACCATGGACCTGATGACAAAGCGGCCAGACTGTAATTCAGAAAGGAGAAGGATGAGGAAGGGTTTGGACTGGTGACAGAGTTGGCAGTGACCAAGGCCTATTGGGGATCACCGAGCAGGTTAGTCAGGCTTTGTTGAAGAGGAGCAGTGGGAGTCAAGGTTAGCAAGACATGGCAAGACCTGAGGGGCAAGAGTTTATCAGGGGTTTGACAGTGGACTCTGTAAAGTTTGAGAAGGGAGGTGACTGTTGTGACCATGACAAGCAGAGGGTAGTTAGTTGTAGCAGTGGAATGTAGGACATCCGAGATGGTGGGGGTGGGGGGGCTCCGGTTTACAGGCCTCTCTCCCCATTTAGAACATGGGCTTGTATTTAGCTCATAGGGTTTTTGTAGCAAGTAAGGGCATTATTGAATAGAGAGTGCTCAGTGTTCGTTCCCCTTCCTCCTACTGCAGGGATGTCAGCTTTCATTTATTTGTTCATTCAATAAATGTGAAGATAATAGCCTAGGCCAGTGTTTAGCCCTCATCACATCTTTGGAAAACAACAGTCTTGCCAGTGGTCAAGGCTGCCATGGCAGGGTCCCACCCACTGATGGGCAGAGCATGATAGTCATCAGGCTTTCTCCTGGAGACCCAACCTGAGAAGAGCACAGGAGGGGCTTGGCGAAGGAGGCAACAAGGGGTGGAGTGTCACAAAAATCAACAATGCTTGCCCTGGCCAGGTAGCTCAGTTGGTTAGAGTGTCTTTCTAATGCACCAAGGTTGTGGGTTCATTCCCCGGTCAGGGCACATACAAGAATCAACCAGTGGCCCAGGCCGGGTGGCTCAGTTGGTTGGAGCATCGTCTGTACACCAAAAGGTGGCAAGTTCGATTCCCAGTCAGGGCACATACCCAGGTTGCAGGTTTGATCCCCAGTCGGGGTATGTGTGGGAGGCAGTCGATCAATGTTTTTCTCTTTCTCTCTCTCCCTTTCTTTAAAAAAAAAATACATTAGTGCCTCATAAGTTACAGATCATCCCTCACTCTTGGCTTCCCCACATCATGTAATGTGTGTTTTGTCCTTGAGCACCAAGGTGATGTCTTACTCCCTGTTGATGAGGTGATGTAGGGAGGTCTGGGTAGGTGTCGTATTTCTTTTTAAAAAATGCATCCCTCTTACTGAAAAAAAGAAACAACAACAGTTGACAGGAAGAGCAAGTAAATGTGCTAAGAAGAGATTGGCAGGGAGAGTTCCCCACTGCCTCTCCTCCAACCCACACTCCAGTAACCAAGGTCAGGCCCTGAGGCAGCTCAGACAGGACTGGTGCTTATACTCTTGTCTCCTTCTCCATCCCCACAGGAATCTCTGCCAGCAGTCCTCTGCAGACATCTATGGTTCGGCCTGCTGGCCTTGCTGACTTTGGACCTTCAAGCGCCTCTTCTCCCTTGAGTTCCCCTTTGAGCAAAGGAAATAATGTTCCTGGGACTCCCAAGAGCCTCCACTTGACCAGCAGCCTAGCCCCAGACTCCCTGGTCCGGAAACAGGGCAAAGGCACCAACCCCTCTGGAGGACGGTAACCACCTGGGCCCTCCAGCTTCCTTCAGCCAAACCACGTGCTAAAGGTCTAGCCTGCAAAAGGTCTTTGGATGGCTTGCCCAGTGCAGCATCTTACATCCCAGGTCAGAGGGCAGAGATGACCAGTTGCAGCAAGTGAAGGACAGGCAGGTGGTTAGTATGAGCACTTTTATCACCTGTGTCTCAAGAAGAGTGCTCTGGGGTTGCCTGTAGGAAGAAGGCCCAAGGACAGGGATCAACCCTGCAGCATCTCAGATGAACTTTATAGCCACGTCTTAAACCTCACACTGGGGAAGGGCCTGACATAGACCCCTATAGATGCTCAGGCACACTGTCTCCATCCCCATTCAGCTCTGGTCGTGTCCCTTGCAAAGGCTCCACAAGTGCTGTGAAGAGCCTTACATGGTGGAAGCTTCTTTTAGGGATGGGATTTCCTATAGGGCTTGGAAGGGAGGAAATCATGTATCTGGTATGCCCAGTCTTTGGGCAGCTGCCCAGGTCTCCAAACTCCATTTTTCAGAGTGTCACCGTTGAAGAGAGCAATGAGTGCAAAAGAAGGTAGTGGCCTGTGAGGGTGACAGAGGCTAGAGGAAGCATGCCTGGAGGCAGTTGTTTTCCTAGCATTTCCTCCCGTCCTGCATGGTTCACAGCAGTGAACCTTCAGGTCCCACCAGCAACAGTAGCAGCAGCTCCCACCTTGGGACTCCCAGAAGCCAGTCAAGAGACCAGGAGCCACTTCAATCAGCAGGACATCCTCACTGCCCCTCTTACAGACTCCCCTTGCCCTTCCTGAATGCACAGTCTCCCCACCCTTGCCCTTCAGCCCCCTGCTTGGCTGTATGCACTGTCTGTATTGCACTGAGAAAGGAAGGGACAGCAGGAGTGAGGAGGAGAGGATGGAGAGAGGGCAGGCTCAGCACCGACCCTCCCAGCCCCGGCCCCACCAGCCTGAGCTTGCTTCCCTCCAAGAGAGGCAAAGGGGTGGTGTTTGCACGGGAGGTGTTTCTGCCCCCAGCCTGATGTTCCTGGTGGAGCAGGTGCTTCCAGGCGAGACAGCCTCTAATTTGCACACCTGAAAATCGCGGAATTGAGTTTAGATAGATTAATTTTTAAAACTTTTTTTTGGAGTAGGGGTGGTAGGGGAATCATTTAATTTAAATCATTAAGATTCCCCTGCCCAAACCCAGACTCCTGTGTACAGATGCTATTTAGAGGGAATCAGAAAAATGCCAAGCCTTTTTTCTCTTTGAATGTGCTGTCTATTTTTATAACTGAACTTGTACATATGTATAAAGAGAGACACATCTTTCTTTTACTAACTGGAGAAAAAAATCTTAAATAAAATGGAGTGAGATAATTTTATGTAAACTGGGGTGTCTGTGGTCTTTGCAGCTGCCTCTTCTTGGAGGCATTTGGGCTTTTGCTGGGGTTGTATGGCAGGATAAAGGGGAGACAGAGCCCCAGCATTGTTCCTGTGGTCAATGGAACAAGGATGTTTCTGTGATTTTTCCTCAGTGACATCTTTAATGGGGTTTAGGAATTTGCCTGGCATGCCTATGCCCCAAGGCCCTCGGGGCGTGGGCTGGTTATGACTCAGGACCTAGACTCCAGGACTTAGGTGTGGGCAGCTTGGCTGGTCCACCATCAGGCAGTCACATAGTGGTAATACTGATGGGTTCCTTCTCCTAACCACAAGTGACAGAATATCCTGGCAGTGTGCAATGCAGGGTGGGGCAGAAGTAGCTTACAGTTGTTTGTATGGAAAATAAAACAATAGGCCTGGCTGGTGTGGCTCAGTGGATTGAGTGTCGTCCCATGGACTGAGAGGTCCTGGTTCGATTCCCGGTCAGAGCACATGCCTGGGTTGTGGGCTCCATCCCCAGTAGGGGGTGTGCAGGAGGTGGCCGATCAATGTTTCTCTCTCACACCAATGTTTCTCTCTCTCCCTTCTCTCTCTAAAAAAATGAATAAAAACATATTTTAAAAAGGAAAATAATAAAATAAATTATAATACAAGAATTAATTATTTTGCATTCTCACAACTATAAACCTACTTTTGCCCACCCTGTATATAAAATCTCCAGCTGATAGGAATTTCATGGTCCTAGTTTCTGAAACTGTGATATGTGTACAAATACATGTGTATAAAACCCCATTTGAAGTCCTGGTACACACTGTGGATCCGTTAAGCCAGCAGAGATACAATAAGTCCTCAAACGTCATTGATAGGTTCTTGGAAACAGAAACTTTAAGTGAAATGAGTATAAGAAAACGGATTTTAGCCCTGGCCTGTGTGGCTCAGTTGGTTGAGCATCGTCCCATGCACCAAAAGGTCACCAGTTTGATCCCCAAAACAAGTAAGATAGTTATTTTCCAAACAGCTTATTCCAGTTTAGGGTCTTTGGTGGCTGGATCCTATCCCAGCCTCTCAGGGTACAAGGAGAACCCAACCCTGGATAGGACACCCTTCCATCAAAGGGCACTCTCACCCCACACTCACTTGGACCAGGACAATTTATTTTATTTTATTTTTTTTTTTAAACTCTTTAAAGCACTTTATTTTTTTTTTTTTTTTTATATAACTTATCTTTATTGTTGAATGTATTACAAATGTTCCTCATTTCCCCCCCCCCTTGCCCCCCTCCTCCCCATTCCTGCCCCCCTCCTGCCTTTCCCCACACTGTTGTCTGTGTCCATTGGTTATGCATATATACAAATAAGTTCTTTGGTTTATTTCTTCCCACCCCCAACCCCCCTTCCCTTTGAGGTTTGTCAGTCTAACAAGCAATTTGTACTTCTTAATCCCTTCACCTTTTTCACCCATCCCCCCAGCCCCCACCCATCTGGTTCCCAAAAAAGTTCTCTGTATCTATGAGAATGTCTTTGTTCTGCTTGTTCGTTTTGTTTGTAGATTCAATTGTTGATAGCTATGTATTTATTGCCATTTTGTTTGTTCATATTTTTTTATCTTTTTCTTTAAGAAGATCCTTCAACATTTCATATAAGAATGGTTTGGTGGTGATGAACTCCTTTAGCTTTTCTTTATCTGGGAAACTCTTTATATGGCCATCGATTCTAAGTGACAGCTTTGCAGGATAGAGTAATCTTGGTTGTAGGTTCTTGCTTTTCATCACTCTGAATATTTCTTGCCACTCCCTTCTGGCCTGCAAAGTTTCTTTTGAGAAATCAGCTGACAGTCTGATGGGAACTCCCTTGTAGGTAACTAACTTCTTTTCTCTTGCTGCTTTTAAGATTCTTTCTTTGTCTTGAACCTTTTGCATTTTGATGATGATGTGTCTTGGTGTGGGCATCTTGGGGTTCATCTTGTTTGGGACTCTCTGTGCTTCCTGGACTTGTATGTCTGTTTCCTTCGCCAAGTTAGGAAAGTTTTCTGCCATTATTGTTTCAAATAGGTTTTCGATTTCTTGCTCTCTCTCTTCTCCTTCTGGCACCCCCAAGATGCGAATGTTGGCACGTTTGAAGTTGTCCCAGAGGCTCCTTACACTATCCTCATTTCTTTGTATTCTTTTTTCTTTTTGCTGTTCTGATTGGGTGTTTTTTGCTTCCTTATATTCCAAATCGATGGTTTGCTTCTTGGCTTTACCTACTCTACTATTGCATCTGTGTAAACTATTCTTTATTTCAGTTAGTGCATCCTTCATTTCAGACTGGTCCTTTTTTATGCTCTTGAGGTCCTCACTAAGTCCACTGAGGTTCTTACTAAGTCCATTGAGCATCCTTATAAGCAGTATTTTGAACTCAGCATCTGTTAGGTTGCTTAACTCCATTTCACTTAGTTCTTTTCCTGGAGTTTTGTTCTGTTCTTTCATTTGGGACCTGTTTCTTTGTCTCCTCATTTTGGCTGCCTCCCTGTGTTTGTTTCTATGTATTTCTTAGCGAGAGGTATGGGGCTAGCTGAGACCAGATGCTGCTTGTTTGAAAGAATTTAGGAAAAGTTGAAGCAGGATCCAAGACAGGCCAATCCTATGGTAAAGCAACTGGCAACAGCTTGGGTGGGTCTGAAAGCTGGGTGGGGCGGGGCCTCAGGGAATCACCAGGGCGGGGCATACAGTGTGAGCCAGGTAGCTGGGGTCCCAGATATGGCGGCGTCTGCCGGCCCAGGGAAGGGCTCACCAAAGAAACAAAAGCCTCTGATAGCACGTCTGTCCAGGAGAAAGCTGCCTCTCCAGCCCTCGCTCCAATGCCAAACAGCTCAGTTCTTCCCCGTATGACTCTGGTGCCTTTCAGGCTCCCTCCCGCACGCTGGAGCCTGGAGGGAGCGAGTCCGAGTAAGTCCGTGCACAGGCCCTTTAAGAGGAGCTGCCGGGAGGGGGGAGGGGGCTCCAGCCGCCTCAGCCTCAGTTCCCGCTGGTTTTTTCCAGCCAAAAGTTATGGGGACTTCTCTTCCTGGCACTGAAACCCTGAGCTGGGCGCCTGGTGTGGGACGGGGACCCCTCAGTCCTCAGGGAGGACCTTCCCAGCCGAGGTGTCCCTCCTAATTTTTATCCGCCACACGTGGGTGTGCAACCAGCCCCTCGCGCCTCCGCCCCTCCTACCAGTCTCGATGCGGCTTCTTTAATTTTGTAGTTGTCGGACTTCCATTCAGCTTGATTTCAGGCGGTTTTGAATGATGGTTGTTCTGTAGTTTAGTTGTAACTTTGATGTGGTTGTGGGAGGACGGGATACCGCGTTTACCTACACCACCATCTTGACCGGAAGTGGACCAGGACAATTTAGACTCACCAGTTCACCTAATGTGCATGTCTTTAGGATGTGGAAGAAACTGGAGGACCCAGAGAAATCCGTGCAGAAGTGCAAAAAATGAAAACCACACAGACAGTGGTCCCATCAGGAATCTTTTTTTCCCCCTCATCAACCTTATAATGAAACAACATTGTCTGAAGACCTGCTATTCTCACACACTGTGACAGGAACTCAGTAGTCTCACAGTTAGCTGTACTTGTAAGAATCATGAAAGAAAACAGTGAATTAAGTTACCAGGAATTCCAAGACATCCAGGCTTTGAAAACGTAGCTCTCGGATCTGTTGGAAAGAGTGAATTCCCAGCCTGCACTGGCAGTTGGTGTTTCTCTCAGCTAAAACACTGATGCTCTTGCATCACCTTTGAGCAGGGCTCATGCTGTCCCCAAGTGTGCTGGCAGCATGGCCTCTGGAGCTTTGGCTCACCCTGCACACCCTTGATCGGGGTGGGCTGGCTCTTGGGCAACAGCTGCTCACCCAGTCACAAGGTTCAGCCTTTTCATTTTGTTGATCTCAAGTAGCACTGGGTCAGATACACTGGGTCTTGTTTTTCTTGCTGATAAACTTGACCAAGGCCTCACACAGAACAAACCAGTGTCCATTCCCCAATTATCCTTGCTCTGTTGTCATAACTGTGGCTTCTAGTCAACAAGCCCACTTGGATGGGTCCTCCCTAGTTATTACTTACAAGGCCCGCCGTGACATTGCTGCCAGAGCCTTGCCAAGGTCAGCGTGGCTACCTCTGGGGATCTGACAGCTCGAAGATCCTTGCACGGCTTGGCCCAGATGCTGTAGACCAGTGCTCTGTCCTGAAAAGGGGTACATTTTGGATCAAAGCCCTCCATTCTTCTCTGTCCCCAAACATACAACCATACTCTCCTTTTACCCATTTTCAATCCAATCCCTGAAGAAACAGCTAACAGCCTTAATGTCCCTCCTCACCTGTTCTTCTCTTACCTGAGGAAAGAGGGATGGGACTTGAATCTTAAAAGTGAAGGTTTCAAACTCATAACTTGAGTCCAGTCCTGAAGTTATGACTCGCCCTATCTACCCCACTTTCTGAAGACTTGTCCATCTCCCACATGAGAGCTAGTTCACCTTATGAATCCAGGAAGCCAGTCTCTTAACATACAAAAAAGCTGGGGAGGGCTCCCACCTAGCTAAAAGAAGCATCCCTAAGGAAGCCCAGGAGCCCAGTTCTAGAGTGCAGGTGTGGGCTGCTGCACAGTGAGGGCCAACCCTTCAACCAGTGTCACCTTGCTTCATGAGCCACCTCTGGGAATCCTAGATAAGTGGACTTTAAGATTGTGGGTCTGTATGAGCAGCTCTGGAAATGCAGGGCCTGCACTGGGCTTACTGTCACAGTTTCTGTGCCTGTAACTTTGTTGAAGCACCCAGGACTCCGGAGACCCACACCTAGATGCGCTTGGGTCTGTTTGGTCCTGAGGGTTGGGCTGGGCAAGGAGGCTGGTAGTCCGTACTGAGCAATGAGCTGGGTTTTTCTGTGCAGCCTTGCGCTGGTGTCTGCCAGCCTCTTCCATCCAGAAAGCCTCACTGCAGGCTTTCAGACATAGTTCATATACCCTCACTTATGTTCCTCACAGCACATCACCTGCCATTAGAAACATATCTCCTTAGCTCCCTTAAATACCAAACTGATTGTTGGGGGTGAGGTGAGGGGAGGCAGGAACGGAAGGAGGGCATCAAAGGGGGAAAGAGGAGAAACATCTGTAACAAAAATTAATTAGTGCTCACTTTGGCAGCACATGTACTAAAAAACCTGAATCGGTACAGAGATTAGCATGGCCCCTGCGCAAGGATGACATGCAAATTCATGAAGCATTCCATATTTAAAAAAAATAATAATTAGAGGTTGGGGGGGCGGGATGGGGAGGAGGGTGTCTAGGGGGGGAAAGGAGAAACATCTGTAACAAAAATAAATTAATAAAAATTGGAGGGAAAACCATTTAATAAGTGGAAAATCCAAAGGCCTGGGATTAAAGGCCCACTTTCAAGCTCTAAAAAAAAAAAAATTAATTAATTAATTACATTAAAAAAAAGAAAAGAAAATACAAAACTGAGGGGCTTGGGCAAGATGAGTGGGTTTTAGCTGGTCTCTGGAGTTTCAGAGATCCTCAGAGTGCCTCAAGGGCTGTTGTGAGTGATGAGCTAAAGGGCCATGAGCCTCCCAAATGGAACAGAGCAGCTCTGCTTTCTCTTACTGCCAGGTAAAGATTTTGTGTGCAGTTAACCTGTAAGAAAAAGAAAAAAAAAATTAGCCTGGCTGGTGTGGCTCAGTGGTTGAGCGTCGACCCATGCACCAAGAGGTCGCCGGTTCGATTCCTGGTCAGGACACATGCCCAGGTTGTGGGCCAAGTCCCCAGTGGGGGGCATGCAGGAGGCAGCCAATCAGTGTTCTCCCTCATTGATGTTTCTCTCTCTCCTTCTCCCTTACTCTCCCTCTAAAATCAATAAAGAAAAAAAAAATTAAAACCTAAATCATCCTGTAAGGCAGTGCTTTCCAAACTTTAATATGCACGTGATCATCTTGGAATCATTTTTTAACTTATCTTTATTGTTGAATGTATTACAGATGTCCCTCCTTTTCCCCCTATTGACCCCCCTCCTCCCCGATCCCACCCCCCTCCTGCCTTTCCCCACACTATTGTCTGTGTCCATTGGTTATTTGTATAAGTTTTTTGGTTTATCTCTTTCTGCTCCCCCTCCCCCCTTCCCATTGAGGTTCATCAGTCTAACAACCAATTTGTACTTCTTAATTCCTTCATCTTTTTCACCCATCTCCCCAACCCCCGCCCATCTGGCAAGCAACAAAAAGTTCTCTGCATCTATGAGTCTGTTTCTGTTCTGCTTGCTCATTTTGTTTGTAGATTCAATAGTTGATAGATATGTATTAATTTCCATTTTATTGTTCATATTTTTGTTCTTCTTCTCCTTCAAGAAGACCCTTCAACATTTCATATAATACTGGTTTGGTGGTGATGAACTCCTTTAGCTTTTGCTTGTCTGGGAAACTCTTGTTATATCCATCGATTCTAAATGATAGCTTTGCAGGATAGAGTAATCTTGGTTGTAGGTCGTTGCTTTTCATCACCTTGAATGTGTCTTGCCGCTCATTTCTGGCCTGCAAAGTTTCTTTTGAGAAATCAGCTGACAGTCTTGTGGAAGCTCCTTTGTAGGTAACAAACTGCTTTTCTCTTGCTGCTTTTAAGATTCTCTCTTCGTATTTAACCTTTGGCATTCTGATGATGATGATGTGTCTTGGTGTGGAGCTCTTTGGGTTCATCTTGTTTGGGACTCTCTCTGCTTCCTGGACTTGTATGTCTGTTTCCTTCACCAAGTTAGGGAAGTTTTCTGTCATTTTTGTTTCAGATAGGTTTTCAATTTCTTGTTCTCTCTCATCTCCTTCTGGCACCCCCATGATGTGAATGTTGGCACGCTTGAAGTTCCCAGAGGCTCCTTACACTATCCTCATTTTTTTGGATTCTTTTTTCTTTTTGCTGTTCTGATTGGGTGTCTTTTGCTTCCTTATATTCCAAATCAATGGTTTGCTTCTTGGCTTTACCTACTCTACTATTGATTCCCTGTAAATTAGTCTTTATTTCAGTTAGTGCATCCTTCATTTCTGACTGGTCCTTTTTCATGCTGTTGATGTTCTCACTGAGTTCCTTAGAGGTCACCTTAAGTTCCTTGAAGGTCTCACTAAGTTCCTTGAATGTGTCATCAAGTTCCTTGAGCAACCTTATAACCAGTGTTTTGAACTCCGCATCTGATTGATTGCTTATATCCATTTTGTTTAATTCATTTCCTGGAGTTTTGTTCTTTTCTTTCATTTGGGACATGTTTCTTTGTCTCCTCATTTTGGCTGCTTCCCTATGATTATTTCTATGTATTAGGTAGAGTTGCTATGTCTACTAGGCTTTGTAGGGTGGCCTATTGTTGTAGGTGTCCTGTAGGATCCAGTGGCACAGCCTCCCTGATCACCCAGCTGGGCCCTCGAGGTGCACCCCTTGTGTGGACTGTACACCCTTCTGTTGTAATTGAATCTTGATTGCTGTTGGCATGTCAATGGGAGAGATTTACTCTGGTTGATCAGCTTCAAGGATTGGCTGTGCTCACTGACCACTGACCTCTGACTATCTTGGAGGACCAGTGGTGCAGGGGCCCACCACACAGAGCAAGACTTATTTCAGCAGGGCTCTGGAACCCACTGAATCCACTCCTTGAGTGTGTCACTTGCAGAGGTGGTTGGGTGGTGGTGCTTTGACGTGGTCTGAAGCTGTCCACTGGGTGTGCTGGCTCTGGGGCAAGGTCAGCCTCTGCCTGTGTTCTACCCGAGGCCACCAGGCATAAGCTCCAAAGTGATCTGCAGATGGCTGCTGCTTGTGCTGGGCTTGGAGGTGCCCAGGCAAAACCAAGCTGTGAACCAAGCTGGCTGCTCCTAGAGCCGAGCCTGGGGCCACTTAGAGAGAGGTATGGGGCTCGCTGAGGCCAGATGCTGCTTGAGAGATTTTAGGAAAATCTGAAGCAGGAGCCAAAACAGGCCAATCCTATGGAAAAGCCACTGGAAACAGCTTGGGTGGGCCCGAAAGTTGGGTGGGGCAGGGCCTCAGGGAATCACCAGGGCGGGGCAAACAGTGTGAGCCAGGTTGCTGGAGTCCCAGGTATGGCGGCTGTCTGCCTGCCCTGTGGGGGAAGGGCTCACCAAAGGAACAACGGCCTCCCCCAGCAGGTCTGTCCGGTAGAAAGCTGCCCCTCCAGCTCTCACCCAGATGCCAAACAACTCAGTTCTTCCCTGAATGTCTCTGGTGCCTTTCAAGCTGCCTCCCTCACGCTGGAGCTCAGAGGGAGCTGGTCCAAGTAAGTCTGTACACGGGCCCTGCCCTTTTTTTTTTTTTTTTTTTAATCCTCACCCGAGGACATTTTTTCATTTTTTGTTCAGATAGAGTGGGAGGGAGAGAGAGAGAGAAACATCGACGTGAAAGGGACACATCGAGTGGCTGCCACCCGCACGACCAACCAGGGCTGGGGACAAACTGCAACCAAAGTACATGCCCTTAGCAGGAACCGAAGCCGGGTCTCTCTGGACCGCAGGCCGACGCTCTAACCGCTGAGCCAAACCGGCCAGGGCTGTGCACGGGCCCTTTAAGAGGAGCTGCCTGGGCCCAGCCAGTATGGCTCAGTGGTTGAGTGTCGACCGGAGCACCAAGAGGTCACTGGTCTGATTCACCGTCAGGGCACATGCCCAGGTTGTGGGCCAAATCCCCATGGGGGGCATGCAGGAGGTGGCCAGTCAATGTTCTCTCTCATCGATGTTTCTATCTCTCTCCCTCTCCCTTTCTCTCTCTCTAAAATCCATAAAGAAAAAAAAATTTTTAAAGAGGAGCTGCCTGGGGCTCCAGCAGCCACAGCCTCCCTCAGCCTCAGTTCCCGCTGGTTTTCACAGCCAGAAGGTATGGGGACTTCTCTTCCTGGCACTGGAACCCTGAGCTAGGCACCTGGTGTGGGACGGGGACCCCTCACTCCTCAGGGAGGACCTTCCCAGCCCAGGTGTCCCTCTTGATTTTTATCCGCCACATGTGGGTGTGGGACCAGCCCATCTACCTCTGCCCCTCCTACCGGTCTCAATGTGGCTTCTTCTTTAATTTCCTGGTTGTGAGACTTCCATTCAGCTCGATTTCAGGTGGTTCTGAATGATGGTTGTTCTGTAGTTTAGTTTTGATCTTGATGTGGTTGTGGGAGGAGGCGAGTACCACGGTTACCTACGCTGCCATCCTGACCAGAAGTCCCATCTTGAAATCTTAAAATGAAGATTCAGTCTCAGAAGATGTATGGTGAGACCTGAGACTGAATTTCTAACATCCCAATGATGGCCTCGCTGCTAGTACTTGGACCACATCTGGAATGACGAGGCCTTAGGGCACCTTCTGATCTCTCTCTCTCTCTCTCTCTCTGCCTCCCCCTCCCACTCTATCTGAAGATAAAATGGAAAAATATCCTCAGGTGAGGATTTAAAACCTGTGCCCAAGCACTTGCTGTGTGGTAGTAAATGGTGCTGAGAACGGCATCTGCCTGGGGGAGAGGCAGGAGCTTGGGCTAGTTCAGCCTTCCTGGGAAGATCTACCCATTTGTCACCCAGGAGATGTCTGGGTTATAGAGAGGCTATAGAGAGGCTAATCCCAGGTGGAAGCCCCCAAGGCTGGGTGCAAGAGGAGGTAGAAGGAAAGATGGGGAGGAGGAGGAAGGAAGACATGCCTGAGGCCCACTTCCTGGGTGTCCAGGGCCCCTGCGGAAGCTGGGTGCCTCCCTTATCACCAGGCCCCTGGCCTCTTCCTGTGCCCTCATTTTGTACTCCTGGTTCTTTTCTAACTATTGCCCAAATGAGCCTTCTACTTTATTGTTATTATTATTATTATTATTATTATTATTATTATTATTATTATTATTTAAGGCTTTTCTTGCTCATCAAAGCAAGGATACCAGGTAAAAGCAGAACTGGACATAGGACGTTACAAAGCTCAAGATTATATTTCGCAGTTTTTACAGTCCCTGGTCTATAGTTCCTGGTACCTTGGGTGAGAGAAACAAGGATTCCTGCTTCAGAGGCTCCCCAACTCTTATCTCCTACTCTTAGAAAGTAAGAGTTTCTTCCCAAATTGCAGGGGAATGTGCTCCTGTGAGCACCCCTGCAGGGCCTGTGCCTCTGCCCTCCTGCCCTTGGGATTTTGTTTTCTCAGGACCCAAAACTCAAGAAGAAATACCTGGCCCCAAGGTCTAGGGTGGCCTCTCAGGGTCTCACCTGGACTGGGACTAGGTTACAGCAGCTCTGAAGGGAAGAAGGAAGCAGGGGCACAGAGGGTCAAAGAAGCCAGTGGGGAGTTTTCTAAGCTCCCCAGCCAGGTGATGGCTCAGAGAGCAGCTCTCAGGGAGAATCTCACCCCCTCCACTGCCACCAGCACCCAACCACAAACACCACCCTGAATCAGGCCCACCTGTGGCTGTCCCTGCCACCAAAGAAGAGGGAAGGGGCTCCCTTCCCATTTCCCAGGTGAGGAGTCCTAGAAGACACCAAGCAGCTCCACTCCTTGCACCTGTGATCCTTGAGCAGGACTGTATCTACCTGGAAGGACTCCTCGTGGTTAACTGGGCTCAGATTTGTAACCAGTCTAGCAGCCGTTGCTGACAGAGGCCTCTCACGCACCCTGCATTTCAGGGGAAAGCCACAGACTGAGCTTTCAACCTCCTGCCTCCTGAGTCAACCCTTGCCAGGGAGTTCCCGGTTTCTTCTTTCTACTGAGCCGTGCCCATCCAATCAGAACTGCTCAACTACATCCTCATTTACATCTATACCAGCTAACCAGAAGTGTTCCACAATGACCTCAGAACTGCACAACTTGGGCCAATCAGAACTGTACAAATTTAGGTGCCTCGTTTGATAAAATTGGACCACTTGGGGATGTAGGTGGGACATTCCTATAAAAGGCAGCTCCCGCCTTGTCTTGGTGGAGCACACTTTCAGTTTCCACCTGAGGCTTGCTTCCTGACTTGCAAACTGTTCAGCTGAATAACGTCTCTCAGCTGAATAAAATCTCTCCTCTCTCTCCACCTCAGGTTGGTAATTTTTGTTGACACACCCTTGAAAAATCATGATGCCACTTGCCTGGGAATGTCTGAGGAGGGCAGTTTGCAGGAAGGGGCAGGGGGTTTGGGGGGGCAGTGCAGCACAGTGGTCTCATTTGCCCTCAGCCCAATGGATTTGGAAAAGGCAGCATAAACTGTTATCCAGAATTTTTCTGAATAGCTAAGTCTTTCAGAGAGCTGACATTTAATTCTTTAGAGCACCAGGATTTAGCTTGACTAGAACTCTCTTTAATAAAGAGATTTTTTGAATGTCACTGCTTAAACAAACCATACTGAACATACTCTTTCCTGAGAACCTGGGTCATGTGAGCATCTGGTGCTCAGGTTCACTGTGATGTGACTGCCGTGTGTCCAACACTAAATGATGCTGACAGCTACACTGGTGCAATTAAGTCTGCTCTGAATAGGACCTATGCAACTTCAGTGTTTGTGCTGATACGAGGCAGCCCTCCGTCCTGTCTGGCCTGCCTCTGGTCCTCTGCTGGGCTCCAGAACCTTAATGTTCTAGGTAAGCCAAGTGTTCTAGATGGGCGTGTTCTGGTTTGAACGAGTTCACGAAATCTTATTGATTTTCTCTCTCTCTCTTTCTCTGTATTGATAAACTTATGTACCCAGGAACAGGTCTGCCAAGGGGTCTAGGCGATGGATTGTGCAAACTCTCTACTGGAAGGCGATCTGAAGGCAGTGTAAGCAAATGCAGTCCATCATCTGAGTTTAGTGAGAGCAAGGACAATGAAATGGGTGATCTCAAAGGCCAGTATCATTGAAAGCAATCTCCTGCTCTTCTCCCCTCCTCCGTGCTTCATCTTTATGGAAACAGGCTGGTCATCCCTAGGGACTGGTTGCAGATGTAACTTGTTACTGAAAGATGGAAATCAAGAGGAAACCCTAGAGACATTTCCAGACAGATTTTATTAAGCTTATGCTTGAGCGCAAGGGAGGCAGCACAGAGGAAAGGAAGGTCCTTTGAACTGGCTTGGGCTGGCTCTGCTCGGCTGCTTGTATAAGCTGGGACAAAGCAGGCTTGTGCAAAAAGAGGGTCTTTTCCGAAAAAGGCAGGCTTGTGGAATTTTCCATTTCCGAGTTGGGTGACTTCCTTTTCCAGTGTGTTGCCGGGTAACTATGTTTGCCCCTGCACTGTGGGGGCAAGGTGGCGACTGCTCCTTACCACCACCCTAGGAAGGTCAAACGGTCAAACCTTGATCAACTGCACGTGTGGGTCAGTAGTTAAGCAGACAGTTAGAAGGGAAATAAAATCTGTGTTTAATAGTAGAAAATGGAGGAGTGGTGACATTTTTGCCTGAGTTCCTTCTGACCACCAGGTCTCAACTTGGTTTCCAGGCCACCCGGTATTTTCTATGCCCGGGTCCAAGTCCCCATGCTTTCTCACACTGGTTGGGTCATAAATCCTCTGACCAAATACCGTCACGGCTTACATCAGTTATAGCACACAGTGCTGTAATGGAGACCCTAAAATGCAATAGCTCAAATAAGATATAAATCCATATATCTCGCACGGCCAGTGTGGCTCAGTGGACTGGGCATCCTCCCAGGGACTGAGAGGTCCCAGTTCAATTCCCGGTCGGGGCACATGCCCTGGTTTCAGGCTCGATCCCCAGTAGGGGTTGTGCAGGAGGCAGCTGATTGATGTTTCTCTCTCACATTGATGTTTCTATCTTTCTCTCCCTTCCTCTTTCTCTAAAAAAAATTTTTTTAAATTAATAATAAAAAAATAAGTCCATATATCTCTCACATGAGAGTTTGCATTTGTATCTGTTCTGCACAGTTGTTTAAGGTTCCATCTTGTTTTTCTGCCATCTCCATGCTTTGTCCCCATCTGCATTGTCAATGCTGGTTTGCAGAAACATCTTATAGGAAGGAGAAAGACTGGGGCAGAGGCTCACCTGTTGTCTTTTTTTTTTTTTTTAATCCTCACCGGGGATATTTTTCCATTTGTCTTCAGATAGAGCAGGAGGGAAGGGGAGAGAGAGAGAGAGAGAGAGAAACATCGATGTGAGAGAGACATATTGATTGGTTGTCACCTGCATGACCCCACCTGGGGCTGGGGACAAACCACAACCAAGGTACATGCCCTTGGCCGGAATCGACCCTGGGACTCTTTGGTCCGCAGGCCGACGCTCTAACTGCTGAGCCAAACCAGCCAGGGCTCACCTGTTGTCTTAAGAGCTAGACCCTTACCCAGCCAGTGTGGCTCAGTGGATTGAGCGTCGTCTCATGGACAGAGAGGTCCCATTCGATCCGCGGTCAGGGCACTTGCTGGGGTTTCGGGCTCAATCCCCAGTAGGGAGCATGCAGGAGGTGGCTAATCGATGTTTCTCTCTCACATCAATGTTTCTATCTCTCTCTCCCTTCCTATCTCTCTAAAAAAATCAATAAAAACATATTTTAAAAAAGAGTTAGACACTGAAATGGCTCACAGTACTTTGGCTCACATTCTGTCACAGAGAGCTTTAGACCCAAAGACCCACTTAACTGCAAAGGAGGCTGCCATACAGTCACGGAAGAAGAAAACAACAGATTTAAATGGACACAACATCCCAAAGGAAAACTGGCAAATGTATTTACTCAAGATTTATTTATCAAGTACCTTCTATGTGCTGGGCCCAGTACACGAACAGAAAATGCACGTGCGTGCACGCACACACACAAACGGGTAATAATCTTATGGAGAAATATTCGAACTCATTAATAGTCAAAGAAGCGCAAAATAAAACAACAATGAGAGTATAAACTTTCCCTATCAGATTGGCTGAGATTTGTTTTTAAATAACAATAGCCAGAGTTGAGGGAAGATACAAGCAAATGGGTTTTATCACAAACTACTGGTGGAATCGGAGGCTGATTTCCTGTGAAACATTGTAGTTTAAGCTTTAGGACACCTCACTTTGTATGGGCCCTCTTTGCACAGATGGCCTGGGATGATGCTCCAGCCTAGAGGACTTTGTTTATGCCTTGGAAGAGGTGGTCCTGGGGCTACTCCTCAACTCCCTGTGATAATCTCCCCTTGGTGGCCCTCATCCAGTGTCCAGACCCCATTGTCAACCCCAGGGAGAATGATCTGAACAAGACACTGTTCCTTCTGGACCCGGGCTTTATGGCCAAAAAGCCCCCCAAGAACTGGCATGGTTGGGGGCATCAGAGCAGCTGGGAAGCCATGCCTACTGAGATCAGTGAGCGAGGCCTCGCTGGAACCGGCATCTTCTGTTGTTTTTAAAGAAAGTGAATTTGCAATATCATTTTGCTTGAAAAGGCAATCAAAGCACTTGCAGCCCTTCACACCACTAGGGTGGCTGCAATAAAAAAGACACCTGTTGGTGGCTGTGGAGAACTAGAATCCTTCACTTCTTGTGGGAATGTGAAATGCTGCGGGTACCATGGAAAAGTTTGGCAGTCCCTGAAAAAACGGAAAAGTATACAAAATTGACTACAATGGTTAATTTTATGTATCAAATTGACTGGGCCACAGGGCACCCAGACATTTGGTCAAACATTATTCTGGGTAGTTCTGTGAGGTTGTTTTTGAATTAAATTAACATTTAAGACAGTAGACTGAGTAAAGCAGATTGCCCTCCCTAATGTAGGTGGGCCTCATCTAATAAATTGAAGGCTTCACTCTAGCCTGTTTGACTCAGTGGTTAGAGTGTCGGCCTGAGGACCAAACAGTTGCAGGTTTGATTCCGGTCAAGGGCACGTACCTCGGTTGCAGTTCAGTCCCTGGCTCTGGTCGGGGTCTTGCGGGAGGCAACCGATGGATGTGTTTCTCTCACATCAATCTTTCTCTCTCTCTCTTTCGCCCCCCCACTCTGTCTGAAGATAAATGGAAAAATATCCTCGGGTGAGGATTAAAAAAATAATAAGATAAATTGAAGGCTTCAATAGAACAAGGCTGAACCTCCCTCCAGTAAGAGAGAATTTCTCCTCTTGACTGCCTTTGAAAGGGAACATTGGCTTTCTCCTGCCTTCACACTAGAACTGAAACATCACCTCTTTCTGCTAGCCTTCAGACCAAATTATACCATTTGCTCTCCTGGATCCCTCACTTGCTGACGGACTCATCTTGTAGATCGAGACAAGCTACAACAGGGATGAAACTTGAAAACAATATGTTAAGTGAAATAACCCAAACACAAAAGATCGTATAGTGTATGATTATGAAATGTCCAGAGCAGGCAAATCTAGAGAAACAGATTAGTGGTTGCCCAGGGCTGGGGTTTGGGGGTAACAGGTAAGGGGTGTGAGGTTTCTTTTTGGGCTAATATTTCTGGGTGTCTCCGCAGCATTTTCCTTCCCACACTGTGCTAGAGCCACAGGCATAGTCCTGACCCTCGCCCACACGTCTTGCCACAATGACCTGGTCAAGGATGGCTAGGGGACCTGGGCCCAAGGCAGTCAGGAACTTTGTTACCCTCCTTCGTGGCTATCCTTATATAAATTGGCCAATCAGAGCAAAGCAGAGGTCCTGAGCCCTTTCTCCGCTCCCATGGATGAACAGGAAAACGCGTGCCCCAGGTGCTGAGGAGAAGCCAGCCTGAGGGTGAGGCTGCCACACAGGGAAGGGTAAAGCGAGAACTAGGAAAATGGAGCAGGAGCCATGACTGAGCGTCACCAGAAGCTCCCTTCCTCTTAATTTTTGAGTTTCGCCAACCACTCCTATTTGACTTAAGCCCATTTGAACTGGATTTTCTGTTATGTGCAATTAACATGAAAGGTTCATGACAGCATGATCAAGCCAAGCAAAAAACCGGAAACAACCCAAATGCCAGTGCAAATGGAAACAATATAGGATTGGTTAAATATTTTTTTGTACATCAATCTGATGGAATATTATTAGGGGGACCGGAAAGTAATGTCGTGTTTTTACGCCATTTATTCAAACAGATAACGTTTTAATAAGTTTTTATTTTTAATCAATTATGTAATCACCCTCATTATCAACAACCTTTTGCCATCTAGTGTGCAAATTTTCAATGCCGGATCGATAAAAATCAATTGGTTTTTTAGCAAAATATCTGGAGATGGCATTTTGGACATCATCCAAATTGTCAAATTGCCCTGGCCGGTTTGGCTCAGCGGTTAGAGCGTTGGCCTGCGGTACAGAGAGTCCCGGGTTCGGTTCCCGCTAAGGGCATGTACCTTGGTTGCAGTTTGTCCCCAGCCCCGGTTGGGGTCATGTGGGTGGCAACCACTCAATGTGTCTCTCTCACATCGATGTTTCTCTCTCTCTCTCTTCTTCCCTCTCTCCTTCCTGCTTTATCTGAAGATAAATGCAAAAATGTCCTCAGGTGAGGATTAAAAAAAAAAAACCAAATTGTCAAATTTTTTGCCACTTAGAAAATGTTGTAGCAATGGCGCAATATTGGGCGAGTATGGTGGGTGAGGCAATACCTCTCACCCCAATTCATTAATTTTTTCCAGGGTTCGTCTTGCGCAGTGCGGTCTTGCATTATCATGTTGCAGAATAACGCCTTTTCTGGTGACAATCGCTGGGCACTTTTCAATTAAAGATTGATTTACTTGATCCAATTGTTCACAGTAAATGTCTGCATTCAGTTTGTCCAGGTTTCAGCACTTCAAAATGAATGAGACCCCGCGAATACTCCACCAAACACACAAAAGTGCCTTTTTGGGGTGTAAACCTGGCTTAGCTGTACTTCGTGGCGATTCCTTCGGAGAGAGCCACTGCCTTTTGCATTTTGGATTATCATAGAGGACCCATTTTTCATCTCCGATGATCAAGCGATCAAAAAAGGCTTCTGGTGCTTGCTTCGGCAGCACATATACTAAAATTGGAACGATACAGAGAAGATTAGCATGGCCCCTGCGCAAAGATGACATGCAAATTCGTGAAGCGTTCCATATTTAGAAAAAATAAAAAATAAATAAAAAAAAAAAAAAAAAAAAAAGGCTTCTGTATTGTGCCGCTGAAGCAATAAGTTGCATGTGGTGGACTGGTTAGCTTTGTTTTCTTCGGACAGATTATGCGGGACCCAAACACCTGCTCTGCTTACTTTACCAATCTTCTGCAAATGTTCTTGGATGGTCGACCAAGGTTGGTTAAGAGTGTTTGACAGTTCCTCGATTGTCTGACACGGATTTGCTTCCACTTCCACCCTTAACATGTCATTGTCTAAAGTTGTTGGTCTTCCTGATCGATACGAGTCAGAAAGATCAATTTTACCGAATTTGAACTTAGAAAACCACCTTTGGCATTTATGAACGTCTAATGCACTTGGATAAACATTGCAAATGTTTTTGGTAGCAACTGTTGCGTTACTACCCTTGTGAAACTCAAAAAGCATACAATGCCGGATATGTACCTCTTCTGGTATTTGGCTGGCCATTTCACTATAAATTGCAAAAAAAAAAAAAAAAAAAATTAAGATTTAATTATTTACGAGTAAACAAGTCACTCTAACCTTAAAATGTCTTTGGCACGATTTTGAAGTACACAATGAGCTGATAAATGACAACTAAATATTGAAACGTGCAGAAACGACACTACTTTCCGGTCCCCCTAATAAATGGCCATTAAAAACATATTTTCTTTTTTTAAATGTGGTTTTATTGATTTTTTCAGAGAGAGGGAGGGAGAGAGATAGAAACATCAATGAGAGAGAAACATCGATCAGCTGCCTCCTGCACGCCCCCTACTGGGGATCAAGCCCACAGCCTGGACATGTGCCCTGACTGGGAATCGAACCGGTACCTCTCAGTCCATAGGACGACACTCAGTCCACTGAGCCACACCAGCTGGGCTATTAAAAACATATTTTCAAGAATAGTGGATCACATAGGAAAATGCTCACAGTTTAATCTTAAGTGAAAAAGTAGGACATAAAATAATAAAATGTGATCAATTTTGTTTTCACTTAACATGTATATATGTTGGTTTTTAATAGAATCGTAAGAGGAAGAATGAAAAGGAAGTAAGCTTTCCTGGGTGGTGAAATTATGAATGAATTTTTCATTCTTTATACCATTCTGTATTTTCCAAAACTTATACTATGATCATGTGTTATTTTATATATATTTATAATAAGCACTATTCATAAAGAAGTATATGTTTTTAAAAATAATTCAGAAAAAAACTCAAAAGCAAAGAAGAAAGTAAGCTATTTCCCACAATCAAAGCGTTCTTACAGCGTGTCTCCCTATTTCAATTCAATTCACGAGATAAAATGATAACATGGTAACACTGCCCTCACCGTAATGTTTTCATGGGGACTTTAGAGAAACTGTTCTTCAGGCAAAGGCATGGGCTGGAATGTCAGACGCCAGGGTGAGATATTTTAAGGCAGGTATGTCTTTTTTCATGCCTCAAATTAGATTCTGAGCATTGATAGACCCCCGCTCCAGTTTTCAAGGCCAAGGCGCTGATTTACCTGGGCCTAGGGCCAGCTTTTCCTCTGGGTAGAAAAGGGAGACCCCTGCATGGCCCATCACCCTAATAAGTGCTTTTTACCTCTGAGGGTTATTTCTAGCACCTCTTTGTGGGTAGACTTTTTCTTTTCCAGATCTGCATTTTATTTTATTATATATTTGACTTATTTAGTTATGAATAAGTAGTAAATTTGGAAAGTTCAAAATAAAAAACATACAAAAAGGGCATAAAAAGAAAAAGGCTCTCTCCCACTCCATTCCCTGGCCCCCAATTCTCCTCCTGGGAGGCAAATTGTGTTGACAGTTTCTGGTGATTTCTTCCAGACACATTTCTTTTTTTATTTTTCAGACACATTTCTATGCTTTTTAAAAGATATGATTTTATTCATACTATGATCTAACTTTGTATGCTTTTTTTTCACTGAATATTATGTAGTAATGTTAAGAGAGTAAAATATTTTCCTAACATTAGTAACTACTCTTCCTAAACATTCGTAATGACTGCAAACATGCCGTTGGAGGGAGATGAGCCATTTTGGTTGTCCTACTGCTGGACAGTTGGTGTTCCCTCCTTAAGTCCTCTGACTCTGTCCAAATGAACCTGTCTGCCTGGGTTCAGCCAGGAATTGCATTTGCTTTGGATCCCGACTGGCCATCGGCTCCCTGGGGACACAGGGCCCAGGGGTCAGGAGGAGGGAGGAGGGGTAGATGGGGCTGGCTGTGTGGTCCCAGCCAGCAGAGGAGATATATTTAGCTGGATCAGATGCTGTTGACTGTGTCTTGACCCAGGACTGTGCTGTTGGTAAACAAACCAGAATGGCCTGGCTCAGCCAGCCCTCCTTCCTCCTCTCTCTCCCCAGCCTGCTGGCAGGACAGAGGCTGTAAGGTAGGAGGGGGCACTGACCAGAGGACCACCTGGAGGCACCAGCCCTGGCAGGTTTTGAAGCAGCCTCCTCTCACGGCCCCAAGTTAGTTGGTTTTCTGTCATTTCCCCTCTTGCCTTCCTTTGCCCACCCTCCCCAACACGGCAGAGCCTGGGCAGCCCAGGGGGCACTCCCTTCCTCCTCTGCACCCCCCATTTCCCTTCCTCCCTCCACCCGTCAACCTGATCTGTTCTCAGTGCTCTGCTCATTGAGAGGAGTTCATTCACGTAGTTCTTCATGCAAGTCAACTCATTTAGACACTTACTTGTTTAGCAAATATTTTTTGAGGGCCTGAGATGAGCCAGGCTCTGCGCGGAGCACCAAGGAGGCAGCAATGAACAGGGAGGCGCTGGCTCCGGCTCTCCTGGCGCTAACCCTCCAGTGAGGTCAGAGACATTCAAGTAACTCATTAGGTGTTGGTGAAAAATAATCGTGTTAAATAATCATAGCCAACATGCACATAGAGCTCTAAAGTATACAGAGTGTTTTTCACCAAGAGCACATCTAATCCCAAGAATCTGAGAGGTTGTTTTGATTATCAGTCCTGCTTTGAAGACGAAGAGATTGCTGATCAGAGATATTAACAACCTGACCAAGGGCTCACAGGGCACATGGGGCGCTGGCTCTCAAACCCAGTCCCTCTGACCCCCAAGCTCATGTCCGTCCTGAAAAAGAAGAACCACTGGAAAAGGGGGAGAGCTGGTTTCGGTGCAGCTCTTCATTTTACATTTGAGACGATGGAGGCCCAGAGAGAGGAAAAGTGCCAGGAGCTTAAAACGGAGGCTGGACCCCCTGGGTCTCAGCCTAGTGCTCTTTCTTTGCAACTAAACGGCAGTTCACTGCCCTGGCCAGGTGATGAGGCTCTGGCAGATTTGAGGTGGGGGTGTCATAGTAAGTCTGGCTCCTTCTCTCCCCTGCAGCTCCCCAGCCCAGCCCCCACTACTGCACAGTCCCTCATGTGGGGAGACAGCCCCATCCTTCCCTCGCGAGTGCCTTCTTCTTGCCCAGTGAGTGGGCTTTCAGCACAGCGCTGTCAAGCTCAGGGGTCAGACATGTGGCAGGGCCCCAGAGTCGGGCCTAGTGGTCAGGCAGAGGGGTTCAGGGAGGCTTCCTGAGCCCTGAAATCTAAGTGACAAGTTGGCCTGGCTGGAGCTGACAGGGAAGAGACTTTCAGGATGAGGGAATGAAGGGTACAAGACAAGGTTAGAAGGCGCCCTGCGCGTCGCAGGCACACTGCAGGCTCGGCTCCAGCTGCTCGGTGTAAACCATGCCTTTTGGGGCTGCCGGTGGCCTGGGAGCAGGAACCGGATCTCCCTTCCTGTGGAAGCCCCCACGGGGAAGGCCTACTCCTGGGGGCAGATGCCTCAGGCACTCCACGTGAGCAGCTTGTCACCAGCTTTTACCCCCATGGTCAGCATCTCTCCCAGCCAGAGCCATGCGCTTGTCAGACACTCCCCATCCCCTGCCACCCTCCCCAGCAGGCACAGACAAGACTAGGCCCAGGGGGCTGTGCCTGCTGGAGGCTTTGACTGTAGTGGGGAAGCCATGGGTGGATACATTGCTTCTCCCCCAGTCACAGACACCCTCAGGCTATGCCTGGGAAGGCCAAGCTCCCCCTGCTGTGGGGACAGGGAGCACCACCCCCTGAGAGAGGCGCAAACAGCCCCCCAGCTTAGTGCCCAGGGTGGGGAGGACTAGCAAGGCGGCCCTTCCCTCAGCGTGTTTAGGACCTGGCCTCTCTCAGACGGAGGGGGAGAGAGTGGGGCCAGCCCAGGATGGCAGCCACTGGCGTGGGTCAGCGCTGTCCCAGTGAGGTGCCCGCTGGGGCTACCCATGCCTGGCTGGTCTTTGCCCCAGTGGCTCCCAGTCCCACATCCCTGGGCTGTGCACATAAACATCCAGATTGATGATTAGCCTGGGTAGGCAGCTAGGAGTAAAATTTTCACGGGGTCTTACCCTGCGAGAGGACGTGTGACATTGTGTTCAGAAGGGTGTCTCATTAAACCTATTTCCCATAGGTCCCCTGAGCTCCTCGGGCCCCCCCCCCCCAGCTGTGCTACGTGCTGGGATACACACAGTTCCCGCCCTGGGAGCGGGGAGGGGAAGGTCGGTTTAGCGGGTCAGACCTGCAAACAGATCATGAGGGCCCCCCCCACCCCTCCTACCCCCCCACCCCCCGCCAGCGGAGCAATAGGGGGGCGGGGGCAGCAGCACCTCTGGAGGCAAGATGCCAGCGCTGAGCGCTGAAGGATAGAGGAGGGCTGGGCAAAGTTGCCGGGTGGGGAAACAGTGGGAGCAAAGGCTTGCTGGCCAGAATTAGCATGAGGCGGGGGCGACAGCAGGCAGCGTGGACATGGGGCTGGGATGGAGGGCCCCAGGGTGGGCTCCAGGCTGGACGGAGAGCAAGGGGCCCGGCCACCAGGCAGTTCACCCCGGGGGCCGGTTGCTGCTGTCAGATCCGTCGGTGTGGAGGGTCGTGGCAGAATGAATATCCAGGGAGGGCACACAGCTGGGGAAGGTGGGTCAGTTTGGAGGCCGTGAGAACCACCCAGGGGAGAGTGGTAGGGCGGTGGTAGGGGGTACAGGAAGCAGCATGTGGAGGTGTGAGGGAGGATGTGTGGAAATAAGGCTGGGGGGGCGGGGAGGGCTCCGCCTGGGCTCCACCCTACTGGAAGGTGGGTGGTCCAGGGAGAGGCCAGGGCGAGGGGCAGCATCCAGAACAGAGCCAGGGAAGGGACTGCAGCACCAGGTGAGGGAGAATGTGCAGTGGGGGGTCCTGGACTAAAAAGAAGGGACAGACACCGGGAGAGGGGAGGGGAGGGGCCAGAGACCAGACAGCAGCTCCGTGGCTGAGCCCCAGGAAATGCCCAGGGCAGGGGTGAGGGCAGGGGGCCGGCCTGAACTGGTGGGGACTCTTCCAGGGCAACCAGGGAAGGGCAGAGGAGAGTGGCCTCCCTGGGCTGCTGGGCTGGGGGTGAGGGTCCAGAAATAGGGTGAGGAGGACAGAGGACAGGACTGGTCGGGGGCTTTGGTCACCCCCTCTGACTGCCACCTGATAAAGCAACCTTGCTCGGTCCCCGTTTCCACAGCCACCATGCAATTTACTGTCCAAACCTGGACACTTTTGAGAATGAAAGTAATAATTACTTCAGGACAACCAAAGTAAACTAGGCCTGTCCTGGACACACTGGGATATGTGGTCACCCCAGCCATGGGGTGGGAGGCTGGCCCCTGTGCTCTCCCCATGGCCCTCAGGGGGACACTCCCTGTGACCACTGCCTCCCCTAACCTGTCCTTGGGCACTGAAGTGAGACTCAGCCTGGAGCACCCAACCCTCCTCAGAGGCAGGCCCACTCCCCACACCCTCTGCTCTCTGACTGACATGGCTGCCACCACTGTCTTTAGGGCAGCAACAGCCCCCAGAGGCGTGTGGTCCTTCCTGGGGCCTGCGGGGGCAACCTGGAGAACCCCAGGAGCCTGCCCGCCCGAGAGGTTGCATGGAGGCCACTGTTCACCCAGGTCCCCCTGCACTGTCCATGCCCCTCTCAGCAACACCCTGGGATTCCCGTCTTCTCCCTCCTGCTTGCCCCCCACTTGCTGCGGGCTGCCCCACATTCTGGGGTTCTGGTTTAGTTCGGCCTCCCCAGCACTTGCCTAGAATGTTACAGCAGCCCCCCCACACCCCCGGTCTTGCCGCCCATCAGCCACCTTTCCCCTGCCGCAGGCACAGCCTCTCCGAACCCAGGCCTGAACACAGCCTCTGCTGGACCAGCAGACAAAACAAAAAGAACAAAAACAAACACCTTCGCAGGAGGAAAAACACATGAAAAAACAAAAGCATCACCACAGGGCTCAACTTCCCTACAAGATAAAGTCTACAACTTCCTCCACGAACTGACTCCAAAGCAGCTTTTAGCCTGGTCCCCAAACCCCAACGTTCCCTTTGCACAGCTGCTTGCCAGACTCTGTTTCACTCCCCCACTGGCTGGAGCCATCCTCACACACCTGGAAAGCCCCTCTACCGGGTGGATTCCCGAGGCGTCTTCAGGGCCCCACCACACCTGGCCACCTCTGCCCCATGCCCTGAGCTGCGGGAGTTGCCCTCCACCCAGATCAGGTGTGAGGATGGGTCTGTGTCTGGCTGTCTCCCACAGCTGGAGGTCCAGGCCCTGTGGCCTCTGTGGCCTCAATAAACAGGGATTCAATTGGCTGATTTTTCCTACTCACATGCACCTTTCCAGAAGGACCTCAAGGAATACAGAGAATGGCTTCTGAGGTCTCTGCTAACTCCGAAACTGCTTAATGCTGCAGTTGAAGTTTAGGCATCCACCCTTCACCCTGCTTGAATTCCTCCAAGTGAAAAAAAGAAACTGAAAAAAAATTTTTTAATGATCCTACACCCGAAGTCCTCGAAAATGGTCCAGGAATCCCTGAGGGTCCCCAAAACTCTCTCAGGGGGTCTATGAAGTCAAACTGTTTCTATTATATAATAATGCTAAGAGGTTACTTGCCTTTTTACTGTCATTTCCTCATGAGCGTTCGGTGGAGTTTTCCAGAGCTATTTATGTGGATCTACAGAAGACTGAATGCAGAAGAGATGAGAATCCAGCTGCTTCCATTGTCAGACATTAAAAATATATAAAAGTGCCACTCTTATTATTTTTTTATATTGTTTTTATATTTTTATCCTCACCCGAGGACATTTTTGCATTTATCTTGAGATAGAGCAGGAGGGAGAGAGGAAGGAAGAGAGAGAGAGAAACATCGGTGTAAGAGAGACACATCGACTAGTTGCCACCCAAACGACCCCAACCGGGACCGGGGACAAACCGCAACCAAGGTACATGCCCTTAGCAGAAACCGAACCCGGGACTCTCTGGTCCATGGACCGACGCTCTCACCGCTGAGCCAAACCAGCCAGGGCAACCACTCTTATTATTAAGTTTGTTTTGGAAAATAGAATCATTTTAAAAAATATATTAACATGTAATGGATTTATTATTTTTAATTTAATAAATACATTTTATTTTTTATTTTTATTTTATTTTATTTTTTATCCTCACCTGAGGACACTTTTTCATTTTTTGTTCAGACAGAGTGGGAGGGAGAGAGAGGAAGAGAGAGAGAGAGAAACATCAACGTGAAAGGGACACATCGAGCGGCTGCCACCCGCACGACCAACCAGGGCCGGGGACAAACTGCAACCGAGGTACATGCCCTTAGCGGGAACCGAACCCAGGTCTCTCTGGTCCGCAGGCCGACACTCTTACCGCTGAGCCAAATCAGCCAGGGCGCCAGTGTTCCTTCTTAAGCAGCCTCTTCCCTGCCCTGAATCCACAGAAGGCCCACTCGACCCAGGAGGAATGACACCTCAATGAGACAGGCTAGTGAGCCAGGACAAGCAGAATAGGGAAACTGAGACAGTAAAACAAGCAGTTTGCAGCCATCCAGTAAATCCTATCTTCTGTAACCAAGGACACCTAAGAGTACTATAAATAGCCCTGGCCAGCTTGGCTCAGCAGTTAGAGCGTCGTCCCTCGGACCAACGAGTCCCGGGTTCGATTCCAGTCAAGGGCACGTACCTCGGTTGCGGTCCCTCCCCAGCCCTGGGAGCCGACCAGTCGATGTGTCTCTCTCACATCAATGTTTCTCTCTCTCTCCCTCCCTCCCACTCTATCTGAAGAAAAATGGAAAAAAATCCTTGAGTGAGGATTTAAAAAAAAAAAAAGTACTATAAATAGTTTACACTTCTCCCTAACTAGAGGGTAAATAGCTTAAATCACCCTACTCAGAGAGACAGATAGTAGAAATCTAATTATTGCCATTTGCCAACTACACCCAAGGACAGATGAAGTCAGAGACAAAGCAGCCCAGCCTGTGCTCATTTCCCCACCTAGCTCTCTCCTGTATCCTAGGCTCTTCCGTATCACGGCCCCCAGCTTTAATAAACGTCCTCTGAAAATCACCTAGATTCGTATTGTGAAATCTTTCCCGCAGGAAGTCAGGAACCTACACACGACCAGCCGGCCTGAGGCAGACCTGCTTCGGCCAGGTCCCCTTTCTGGTGACAGCAGCACAGCTCACCAGGCTGGCAAGCAGGACGCAGGATACAGTCCTGCCGCCTGTCTACCCCAGGTCCCCTTCGCCACACCACTGTCCCAGCTGGTCTGACCTTGCTTCCCTCTCTAGCACAGGCTGCTCCCTGCCTCTGTTCACTGAAGACCCCTTCTCAGGCTCAGGGCTCAGACCTATCCCTCCCGCAGAGAGCCTTCCCTGACCACCCACTCCGGGCCAGGAGCCCTTTCTAAGCTGAGCACCCTATTCTCCTCCTGTCACAGCACATTTCATGCTGAATAGGCACCATTCAGAGTTTGCAAGCTCTGAGTTCCTTGAGGAGGAGGATGTCTGCACTGCTGTACCCCAGTTCCTCGATCAGTCCCTGGCCTGCAGCGGCTTAGGCAGTACCTGCTACATGACTGGGCTGAAGAATTCAAACACATGCACAGCTGGCAGGCAGCCCTCCCCACCCCCATTTGGTACAGAGCAGGGCTCTGCTCTGAGCACCCCGACGGGCCTCCTGAGCTCCCCACCCAGGGCTCCCTGCCCCCCTGCCTCCTCCTGTTGTGTTGCCCTGACTGAGCCTCAGAAGAACCTGGCTGGACTCCACGTTTCCCATCCATGGCCAAGACATGAGGCTGCCATCATATGGGCACACACCCCAGGCACAACACTGCCCAGTGTTGTTGGAGCTGACCCTGCTGGGGACACCCAGACCAGTCCGGGAGACCAGCCACAAGAGGAGCAGCAGCAACACATACCACTTGGTGTCCCAGCATCAACTAATGCTCAGGAGGCTGAATATGTTCCTGGAGGTCACTGGGCCCGTGAGGGAAGGGGCGGGGTTGGAGCCAGACTCTTCTGATGTTAAAGCCTGTCACCTGGGCCCCACACCCATTCTGTAGGTCCAGGAAAAGGAGGAGAGGATGAGCCCACTGAGGAGCCATTCCTACATTCCCAGTTAAGGAGCCCAGGATCAGGCTGAGATCTTGGGACCAGGATTTGTAACTTGGGGTCAGGGCGGGGAGGAGCAGCCAGGGGCAGGCATGGGTGAGCAAGCAGTAGCCCAGAGGGCACCCCAGCAACTCATTCCATTATGGGAGAGTCCTGGCAGGTCAGGGTAAGAGAAAGTACAGCCCACACTCCAGAAGAGGCAACAGTGAGCACCTGGACTTCAAGTCCGAGGGCTACCAAGTCCTCCAGGCCACAGGCCTTCGCTGTCAGCATTATCCCAGAAGTTGTCACAACCCTACCCTAACCCACATGCTCCTTAAGCAGGAAGCCAGAGGTCAAGCCTCACTATCAGGAAGAGGCAGCAGCTGGCCTGGGAGAAAGACCTGGTCTGGGCTCCAAGTCCACCAGCCTCCTTGGGGCAGGAGACACAGGGTACCGGGTCAGTGGCAAGAACACTGCTCACAAAGCTGCCAAATACAGCCACAGAGGCTGAATTCTCGCGACTCAGTGGTGGTTTTTTTTGTTTTGTTTTGTTTTTGGTACATGCCCCTAGCGGGAACCGAACCCGGGACTCTCTGGTCCGCAGGCCGACGCTCCAACCGCTGAGCCAAACTGGCCAGGGCTCAGTGGTGTTTTTTAACGTCCGCCAAGACATGGACGTTTCCCATGGGTGTCGTGTAACCTGGCAGTCCTGCCTATTCCCTAGGAGAAAGAGATGAAGACAAAAACGGAGTCCTTTCCCCTCTTATGAGGCTTCCAGGGCTTCACCATTTCACTCTTCCCCACCCACCATCTAATGAAAGAATCACATTCCAGCACAGCACAGATAATAAGAGATCAGTTTATGGGTAATAGTATGGGACAGACTGGGATGGCACCAGGGTCCATAGTGAATAATTTCCCAGGAATAAACAGGCAGATAGGATTGGCATAGACAGACAGACAGGACAGGGAAACAAAGCCCAGTGGGTCAAAGATCCAGGCGCAGCCTCAGCAGCTATGCCTGGGCTCCAGATCCAGCTTTGCCCTGGGGACCTGGGGGATGAACAGGGCTGAAAGGGGCCTCAGTTCCTTTAGGGCCTCCTCTCCTCACTCCCTTCTGTCCCTCACCAGCAGGCTGAGACCTTTCAAAGGTGGTATTTCTGGGGCTAGGGAATGGTTAGTTTGGGGATCAGGGGGTTAGAGGGTCAAGGCTCTTGGAGGCTTCCTGGGGAGGTGGAGGCCTGGGTGGTGTGGGGTTAGCAGCAGCACTGAGGGGAATCTGGTCAGGCACCTGGGGTGGGGCACTGCTCAGCAGGGCCCATGTGTCCAGGGCAGGCCCCTCACCCTGCCCACCACACCAACATGGTGCAATAAATACTTTCAAGTGTCAGGCAGGAGAGAGTTGGATACTGATGGGCAGTCAGGGGCTTAGGGAGAGGAGCCCCCACTGCCCACTGAGTCCTCTTAGTGAGCTCCAGCTGTATCAAGTCTGTCTGTGCACACAGGAGTGGGGATCTGGCCCCCACATCCACGGAGGCACTCCCTGCAGGGGCTCAGCCCCTCAGACCAGTGCCAAAGTCTGCTCGGTGGGGCAGAAGCAGGGCAGCATGGTGCCCACAGCATCCACGATGGCTGCCAGGTGCTCGTCCTGTGCCTGGGGCCCACAGAGCTGCATGAAGTCCGCCAGGCGCAGCAAATACTCAAGGTTGTGGCCTGAGAAGCCGCGGCAGGCCAGGATCTGCGTAGCAATGGCCTCCTCGGGTGCAGGGCCTAAGTAACCAGGGTTCTGTGGTGTGGCTACATAGGCCAACGCCTTGAGTGGTTGGTCAGGGGTATCTTGCGGGTAGAAGGTCACCTCCTTGGTATCGTAGCCACCGAGCACTGCTTCCCGCACGTTCAGGTACTTCAGAGCCTCGCTCACCTGTTCATCTCGCACCTGATACGCCACACCCCAAGTGCAGCCCTGGGAGGAAACATGGGCACAGGGGTCAGTCACAACAGCTCCTTGCTGGTCCCACCCCAGGACTCTGCTTTCTCTATAAGGGAGGTGGGAGGAGGACTGATGACCATCTAGTAGCAGTACATCAAACCCTTTTTATCTCTTTCTTAACAAGATCGACAAGGTGGTCTAGCCCCAGGGTGAACAGGATTACTAGTCAGACTGTGGTCTAAGAACCAGTAGCATCCTCTGTAAGTTTGTCAGGAACCTGAGTTTCAGGCTTTAACAAGATTCTCAGGAAACTCTTATAAGAAGCACTGATCTAGACCACCCTTTCCTTCTGCCAGGGGGACATCAAATCTAATCTGGACCCACGAACTGTCTGTTAGCACCTCTCCACACTTGGCCCCAGGATCCCTCTTTTCACTCAGGCACTTACCTCATGGTCTTCAAGAAGGGTCACTACACGGCCAGGCTAGTGAGGAAGGAAAGATTTTGAAAAACAGGAGTTAGAAATCACATCTGCCATCAGTGCCGGAAGATTTATCAACCCTGCAAGCACAGGCCTCAGGGAGCCCCAGTCATCCAGGGGAGAGTGGAGGGAGTGATGTATGGATGCAGGAGAAATAGACACATGGCAGTGTCCCGGATTGATCATCAGAATTATTCATCAACAAGACTCCAGCCATCACACAGTGATCCACTGGGCACACAAATTTAAGCCACAAACCCCGGGCACTGGTTTACCTATTTTCTCCATCAGCAAGGAGTCAGTCTGCCCAAAGAGCCCTGGATATTCCAGCGCCCCCTATCCTGCTCCTACCCCCATCCCTATTCCCCGGGGCATGATCCAATGCTCACCATCTTGTCGCTGCCCCGATGGAAGGTGTCTCCCTGCCAGAACCGGCGGCTGTAGCCGCGCACAAAGCCCACACGGCTGTCGCTGTAGGCGAAGTCAGGCCTCCACACCAGGGAGCCATAACCGAAAATCCACAGCGCTTGGGGGACGCCGTCGTCCCGGGGAGGCTGCGCGGGCGGCGAGGCGGGCGGCGAGGCGGGCGAGGTGTTCTGGGCTGCGGACTCCTGCTTCATGGTGCCGGGCACAGGGACGGGCCCGGGCGGTCTTCCGAACAGGTCTCCTGCGCAGGCACGGAGGGACCGACGGACGCGAACACCTGGCCTGGCACCGCTTAGTCGTTCCAGCTGCGCGGCCCTCTCCAGGCCCCTTTTTAAATCCTCCGGTAGGCAGGCACTGCCCACCGCGGCCAGCTGCCGTGGTGATTGGGGCGGGGCAAATCTCTTTTTGGCCAATTACCTTTGGGTTTTGCTTCCCAGTTAACCGCTCCGCCCTGTGAGTGGGTAACTGAGAGGCCTGCCCCCGGCCCATCGCGCCCGCTGATTGGTTCGGCTGCACCTCTGTAGCAAACCCGCCAGGAGTGATGCAACGGCGGGGTAGGTTTCCCCAGCTCTGGCATGCAGCAAGGGCGCCTCGGATTGCGTCAGGCGGCGGGCAGTGGGCACAGACGTGGGCACCGGTTGTCACCTCGGCAACCTCTCCATGGCCTGAGCCATTCAAGAACCACGGTGGGTGGGTCCCAGACGGGTATCTCCCCGGCAGTCCTGCGGATGCACCTGGCCGAGCACTGCAACCCTAGGCAGCACGGACTCACCAGGGCCAGTCAGGGCACGGCCAGAAAGAAGGAGTGCTCTAGGCGGCGTAAATGCCTGTCTCTGGGGCTCCGCCTGGGAGCACGCACTCTGGAGAAGGCGTCGGAGGCACCCTCCGCATTCCGCACAGGTGTTTCACGCTGTAGAACTCGTGAGCAAGTGGAGAAACTGAGTCACGGGAGTGACAAGGGGTTCTGCAGAAGCTGAGTCAGACCAGGCGCCCAAAGCTTCCCAAAGCTTGCGTGCCTCACGTGAGGGCTATGCCTCGAGTCAGGAGTGGGACCCCCTGAGCCCAGGTAGGCTGGGGAAGAGCCAGAGTTCTTCTAACTGCCGGGGTCACTTTGGGTTGCTGTCCAGGCATGCAGAGAGAGGCCATAAAGGTAGAAAAGCCAGGTAGTTCTGCCTGGGAGTGAATCTTTGGCAACAATGGTCGGATTACTCCTTAGACAAGGAGATTCTGGGAGCCACAGCCAAGGGGGGCCGAATTGAGGCCCCCAGAGGGCTGTGAGCAGCTACTGGCCTTCTCCCTTGGCTACTGGCCTCCCAACTGACAGAGAGGGTCCTCAGGCTGCTTGGGGTTGACCCTCTAAGCATTGGCAAGGGGCTGTCCCTTGGGGATACCTCTGGTTGGAAAAGGGAAAGAGAGACAGCAGAAGGCCTGTCCCTCACAGGAGAGTGCTGACAAGGTCTGGGGTGAGCCCTCTGGCAGGGAAATGGACAATATTGCTCTCATTCTATTCTAATTAGATATTTAAACTAAAAATTATCTGCACACTTAAAATAATCATTCCAAACGTGTTTAAGATATATTCTCCAGTAGGAATGTTGCACTATGGTTTGTATAGCATGAAGCTAGTTCTTTTAAAATAAAACAAGTTATATGTTAATGTCTGTAATAATAATAATAATAATAATAATAATAATAATAATCTGCAAGAATATACCTGAACTATTAGCAGAGCTTGTCATCAGAGGAGGACTTTCTTTTTGTTTGTTTGTTAATCCTCGCCCAGGGATATTCTTTCCATTGATTTTTAGAGAGTGGAAAGGAGGGAGAGAGTGGGGGACAGAGTGAGAGAGAGAAACATCCTTGTGAGAGAGAGACATGCATCTATTGTTTGTCTCCCACACACACCCTGACCAGGGCCAGGGATCAAACTCGCAACCCAGGTAACGTGCCCTTGACCAGGAACTGAACCCAGGGTAGAGGAGGACTTTCAACATTAAATGTCAACATTTATGGAAAAGTTTGGGTTTTTTATAAGGAGCATGAATTACTTTTCCAATTGGAAAAAATTACAGGCAAAATGTTTTTTTTCTGATCATTCCTCTCTCTTTCCCTCCATTCCCCATGTTCACTCTCTCCTCTTCTCTGCTCTCTATCCTGTTCCCTTTAGTCCATATGACACTTCCTTAGCTGCTAGCTTCTTAGGGAGAATATCCCCCCTCTATCTACCACATTTGGGTAGTGGGGTGGGAGGCGGGAAACTGGTACCAGCACATTGCTGGAAGTATCTGAATTGCCACAAACAACCCTTTGAAAAAGCAGTTTACTGATATGAATCAAGAATCATAAAATGTCCCTGCCCTTTGACCCAATACTTCCACTCCAGGAAATTATTCAAAATATGGGGAAAGCCATATGCCTGAAGATTTTCTAAGCATTGTTATTTATTAGAGCAAAAACAAAAGAAGAAAAACTACTTTAATATCCAAAAATAGCTAAATGTTTAAGTAAATTATGGTCAATTCACATAATAGACAAATATACAAACAGAGACACACATACAAAACAAATATCCAACAATAGATAATTAGTTACATAAATTTGATATCAACATAAAAATAAATCTGTGCAGTTATTAGAAACAATTATATATCTATGATGTATAATTAAGTGAAAAAGCAGGTTATAAAATAACCTAATATAACTCTTTAAATGTGAAAAGTCTTTTGTGTTTCTTTGCTTAGAAAAAATCTGGAAGGACACATAAACATGGTCCGTGATTACGGCTAAGCAGTAGGACTATATGAGATTTGTGCTCTCTTTTTCTTAAATATGTTTTTATTTATTTTTTAGAGAGAGAGAAAAGGAGAGAGAGATAGAAAAATCAATGTGAGAGAGAAACATCCATCAGCCGCCTCCTGCATGCCCCCCAGTGGGGCTCGAGCCTGCAACCTGGGCATGTGCCCTGACTGGGAATCGAACCTGGACCTCTCAGTCCATGGATGACACTCAATCCACTGAGCCACACTGGCCGGGCTGTGCTTTTTTTTCATACCAGTTCAGATTGTGTGGGATTTATTTTTTTTTAATCCTCACCTGAGGATATTTTCCCATTGATTTTTAGATAGAGTGGAAGGGAGGGAGGGAGATAAACATCGATGTGAAAGAGACACATCGATTGGTTGCCTCTCAAACGATCCCCTCAGCTGGGGCCAGGGATCAGACCTGCAACTGAGGTACATGCCCTTGACCAGGAATCTTTGGCCCATAGCCCAGTGCTCTAACCACTGAGCCAAACCGGCCAGGGCTTGAATTTTTTTTTTTTTTTTGCTACAAAAATCTTTATTGTTTCCATTTGGTCCAGTGCATGGGAGAGGGCTCCAGGGTGGTTAAAAGAGTGGTTAATGGTTTCAGGAGAGAGGCTCAGGCAAAAGCCAGACACCAGGGGATGCAGAGGGGCCCCTCAAAGATCTCTGGGCTCCAGAGGCTCCTAGTGGTGCTTGAGGCTGAGCCTTTCAAAGAGATACTCGCCCAGCCCAGCCCGGGGGCGGCCAGCTTTTGAGATGAGTCAGGTGGTCGCCCACATTCTTAATGAGTTTCACCTCCTCCTCCAGGAAGTCACAGAGATGAGGGTCTGCACTGGTAGAACCCAAGCATGCAGATCCAAAAGGGCTTGGTTCAGGTACTTCTCCAAGGCCATGGTGGCTTCCATGGCGTCCTGAGTTTTGCCCCACTCATCATGGGAAGGCTTCAGCATGTCCTGGAAGAGAATATGGCCACCGCAATAGTTTTGCAGCTTTAAGAGATGCTCAGCACCCTCGCTCTTCTCCACCCACGCCCTCCAGAGCCACATGGTCAGGGTGGAAATAGAAGCCCAGAGAGAGGTGGGTGCAGGAGGCCCAGATGCAGGGTGCCAGGCAGTTGACCGCAGCCTCCACCGAGGTGGAATAATTCTGACAAATTTGGGAGCTCCTGGTTGTTCTGCAATAAGGAATTAAAGTCAGAAAACAGTGTTGACTGGTCTCGGAGGGTGAGGCTGTTCCGAAGGTGGTGATTGGAAAAGAGGTTGGAGGGTGGTTGGAGGCTGGAAGAGGGGGCGTCCCTGGGCCTGTTCCGTCCAAACATTGTTGAAGCAAAAGACAGATCCGGGGGACACCGAAGGCACTGCCGGATTTTTTTTTTTTTTTAAGAGAACAAAAACCACTTTATTTTTTATCCTCATCTGAAGATATTTTTCCATTTATCTTCAGGCAGAGAGAGAGAGAGAGAGAGAAAGGGAGTGAGAGAGAAACATCGACATGAGAGAGACACATTGACTGGTTGCCTCCCGCACCACCCCGACCAGGGCTGGGGACGAACTGCAACCGAGTTACGTGCCCTTGGCTGGAATCGAACCTGGGACTCATTGGTCCTTGAGCCGATGCTCTACCACTGAGCCAAACTGGCCAGGGCAAAACCACTTTTATTTAGAAAAAAAGTTTAGTCCAGCCAGTGTGGCTCAGTGGTTGAGTGTCAACCCATGCACCAAGAGGCCACCAGTTCGCTTCCCAGTCAGGGCACATGCCCAGGTTGTGGGCCTGATCCCCAGTGGGGGGCATGCAGGAGGCAGCCAGTCGATGTTCTCTCTCATTGATGTTTCTATCTCTCTCTCCCTCTCCCTTCCTCTCTCTCTGCATGGGTCAACGCTCAACCACTGAGCCACACCGGCCAGATGAAAAAAAAAATTTTTTAAGAAGAAAAAGTTTAAAATCAAAATAAAAGTTTATTATGAAAACAACATACTAAGGAAATCCTGATTTCCGGTCAAGATGGCGGCGTAGGTAAACACCATATCGCCTCCCATAACCACATCAAAATTACAACTAAACTACAGAAGAAGCATCATTCAGAATCGCCTGAAATCGAGCTGAATGGAAGTCCTACAACTACGAAATTGAAGAAGCAGCCACATCCAGACTGGTAGGAGGGGCAGAGGCAGATGGGCTGGTCCCACACCCAAGTGTGGCGGATAAAAATCAGGAGGACACCTGGGCTGGGAAGGTCCTCCCTGAGGAGTGAGGGGTCCCCGTCCCACAACAGGCGCCCAGCTCAGGGTTCCAGTGCCAGGAAGAGAAGTCCCCATACCTTCTGGCTGTAAAAACCAGCGGGAACTGAGGCTGAGGGAGGCTGAGGCTGCTGGACCCCCAGGCAGCTCCTCTTAAAGGGCCCGAGCACAGACTTACTCGGACTTGCTCCCTCTAAGCTTGGAGGGGAGGCAGCTTGAGAAGCATCAGAGACATACAGGGAAGAACTGAGCTGTTTGGCCTCGGGACGAGGGCTGGGGAGGCAGCTTTCTCCTGGACAGACGTGCTGGTGGAGGCTGATGTTCCTTTGGTGATCCCTTCCCTGGGGCGGCAGACAGCCACCATATCTGGGACTCCAGCAACCCGGCTCACACCGTTTGCCCCGCCCTGGTGATTCTCTGAGGCCCCGCCCCACCCAACCTTCCAGCCCACCCAAGCTATTTCCAAAGGCTTTACCATAGGATTGGTCTATCCTGGATCCTGCTTCAGAGCTTCCTAAAATCTCTCAAACAAACAGCATCTGGTCTCAGGGAGCCCCATATCTCCCATTAAGTGGCCCCAGGCCTGGCACTAGAAGCAGCCAGCCTTGGTTCACAACTTGGCTTTTCCTGGGCACCTCCAAGCCAAGCACAAGAAGCAGTCATTTGCAGATCACTTTTTTTTTTTTTTTAATCCTCACCAGACATTTTTGCATTTATCTTCAGACAGAAAGGGAGGGAGAGAGAGGGAGGAAGAGAGAGAGAGAATCATCAATGTGAGAGAGACACATCGAGTGGCTGCCACCCACACAACCCCAACCGGGGCCAGGGACAAACTGCAACCAAGGTACGTGCCCTTAGCAGGAACCGAACCCAGGACTCTCTGGTCCGTGCGCCGATGCTATAACCACTGAGCCAAACCGGCCAGGGATGCAGATCACTTTGTAGCTTATGCTGGGTGGCCCCGGGTAGAACACAGTGGCTGACCTTGCCCCAGAGCCAGCACACCCAGTGGACAGCTTCAGACCATATTGAAACACCACCACCCAAACACCTCCACAAGTGACACACTCAATGAGCGGACTCAGTGGGTACCAGAGCCCTGCTGAAGTAAGTCTTGCTCTGTGTGGTGGGCCCCTACACAGCTGATCCTCCAAGGTAGTCAGAGGCCAGTGGTCAGTGGACACAGCCAGTCCCTGCAGCTGATCAGCCTGAGTAAATCCCTCCCATTGACATGCCAACAGTAATCAAGACTCAATTACAACAGAAGAGTGTACAGTCCACACAAGGGATGCACCTCGAGGGCCCAGCTGGGGTGATCAGGGAGGCTGTGCCACTGGATCCTACAGGACACCTACAACAATAGGCCACCCTACAAAGCCTAGTAGACATAGCAACTCTACCTAATACATAGAAATAACCATAGGGAAGCAGCCAAAATGAGGAGACAAAGAAACATGTCCCAAATGAAAGAAAAGAACAAAACTCCAGGAAACGAATTAAACAAAATGGAGATAAGCAATCAATCAGATGCGGAGTTCAAAACACTGGTTATAAGGTTGCTCAAGGAACTTGATGATACATTCAAGGAACTTAGTGAGACCTTCAAGGAACTTAAGGTGACCTCTAAGGAACTCAGTGAGAACATCAACAGCATGAAAAAGGACCAGTCAGAAATGAAGGATGCACTAACTGAAATAAAGACTAATTTACAGGGAATCAATAGTAGAGTAGGTAAAGCCAAGAAGCAAACCATTGATTTGGAATATAAGGAAGCAAAAGACACCCAATTAGAACAGCAAAAAGAAAAAAGAATCCAAAAAAATGAGGATAGTGTAAGGAGCCTCTGGGACAACTTCAAGCATGCCAACATTCACATCATGGGGGTGCCAGAAGGAGACGAGAGAGAACAAGAAATTGAAAACCTATTTGAAACAAAAATGACAGAAAACTTCCCTAACTTGGTGAAGGAAACAGACATACAAGTCCAGGAAGCACAGAGAGTCCCAAACAAGATGAACCCCAAGAGACCCACACCAAGACACATCATCATCATCATCATCAAAATGCCAAAGGTTAAATACGAAGAGAGAATCTTAAAAGCAGCAAGAGAAAAGCAGTTCGTTACCTACAAAGGAGCTTCCACAAGACTGTCAGCTGATTTCTCAAAAGAAACTTTGCAGGCCAGAAATGAGCGGCAAGACACATTCAAGGTGATGAAAAGCAACGACCTACAACCAAGATTACTCTATCCTGCAAAGCTATCATTTAGAATCGATGGATATAACAAGAGTTTCCCAGACAAGCAAAAGCTAAAGGAGTTCATCACCACCAAACCAGTATTATATGAAATGTTGAAGGGTCTTCTTGAAGGAGAAGAAGAACAAAAATATGAACAATAAAATGGAAATTAATACATATCTATCAACTATTGAATCTACAAACAAAATGAGCAAGCAGAACAGAAACAGACTCATAGATGCAGAGAACTTTTTGTTGCTTGCCAGATGGGCGGGGGTTGGGGAGATGGGTGAAAAAGATGAAGGAATTAACAAGTACAAATGTGGCCCTGGCTGGTTTGGCTCAGCGGTTGGAGCGTCGGCCTGTGGACCAGAGAGTCCCGGGTTCGGTTTCCGCTAGGGGCACGTACCAAAAACAAAAAACAAAACAAGAAGTACAAATTGGTTGTTAGACTGATGAACCTCAATGGGAAGTGGGGAGGGAGGGTGGGATGAGATAAACCAAAGAACTTCTATGCATATATGCATAACCAATGGACACCGACAATAGTGTGTGGAAGGCAGGCGGGGGGCAGGATTGGGGAGGAGGAGGTCAATGGGGGGAAAAAGGGGGGACATCTGTAATACATTCAACAATAAAGATGAATTTAAAAAAAACAAACATACTAATAATACATATGAATGCATAGTAAGGCCAAAATGCAAAATATGACTATCACATGCACTATGATTAAAACTATTTTTTTAAAACTTCTCTTTTTGTTTTATTAATCCTCACCCAAGGATATTTTTCCATTGATTTTAGATAGAGTGGAGAGTGGAGTGGAAGGGAGGGAGAGAGAGAAACATCAATATGAGGCACATGGATTGGTTGCCTCCCACCAGGGCTTGGGATTGAACCTGCAACCCAGGTATGTGCCCTTGACCGGGACTCAAACCCTTGTCCCACAACCCTTCGGTCCTCAGGCCAAAGCTCTAACCACTGAGCCAAACCAGCCAGGGCAATAAAAGATTCCCTTTAAATAAGTGTAATTAATGGTTTTCTGGTAGCTAAGGGGCAGACAGCACAGCAGAATCACCTGGGGAACATACTCAAGATGCCCATTCTGAGAAATCCTCCCACCGGGACCAAGGGCTCAGGGTTTATTTATTTATTTATTTATTTATTTTCTTTATTGATTTTAGAGAGAGGAAGAGAGAGGGAGAGGGAGAGAGAGATACAAACTTCAGTGAGACAGAACATTGATTGTCCGCCTCCTGCATGCAGGGATTGGGCCCACAACCTGGCATGTGCCCTGACCCGAGAATCAAACCAGCGACCTCTTGCTGCATGTGTCCACGCTCAACCACTGAGCCGCACCGGCCAGGCAGCCCCAGGTTTTAATAACTCCTTTGGCGAGCTCCTACTCCAGGCTGAGTTAGGTACGCCCTCCTCTGTTTCCACAGCCCTTCACCTCACTTGTGTTTACAATTTAGTTCCTTCCACCTCATGCTTATAACAGAAACAATCATGTATCTCAAGTTTACCATGAGCTAGGCAGTTTGCTGTTCTAATTACAAACGTCACTACTTTGTGAGATAAATATAATTTCACAGATGGGCAAACTGGAGCACACAGAAGCTGGGAAATCTACTCAAGGTGACATGGCAAGTGGGCAAATGGTGGATCCTGGGACTGAAGACAGACAGTCCAGCCAGAGCCTCCTTGCTGATAAGCATTTGACATTCTGCCCCCCGTGAACCTGAGAGATCCCTTAGAGCAGACTTCACTGTGGAAGGCCCAGAGGAATCAACACAGAGCTGGCTCATGGAAGTTTTCCCACAAAAGTAGGTAGAAGTGAAGCTCTTATTTGTAAAAGGCCAGAGTAACCCTGGCCGGTTTGGCTCAGCGGTTAGAGCATCGGCCCGCGGACCAGAGAGTCCCGGTTCGGTTTCTGCTAAGGGCACGTACCTCGGTTGCAGTTTGTCCCCGGCCCCGGTGGGGTTGTGTGGGTGGCGGCCACTTGATGTGTCTCTCTCACATCGATGTTTCCCTCTCTTCCCCCCTCTCTCCCTCCCACTCTATCTGAAGATAAATGCAAAAAAAAAAAAAAAAAAAAATGTCCTCGGGTGAGGATAAAAAAAAAAAACAGAAAAGGCCAGGGCACCCTGGGGTTTAGACCTGGAGTTAAGAAGAGGAGGAATCCTGCAAGACACAGATTCAAAATGGGATCCTCACAAAAGTTGGCCCAGGGGTCTAGACCACCTTCCCAGGAACATGTCTTCTTTCTATTCCTTGCTTATCCTTACCAACAACATCTGTCTCTTTCCCTCCCAGTGGGACACACCCCGACAGTAAACTACCCACTCAGCTGCTTCCTCTTGAATGTCTGCAGCAACCATTCCGTCTTTTCTCCTAAAATCCCCTCAGGACGGGGCTGCAGATGTCACGTCCACAGAGGTAGCAGCTCGTGAAAGGTGATGAGAGCATCGTCTCCACCTTGAGGAGGCACGTGACGGCACATGGTGCACGTGGCGGCTTCCTCTTTTGGACCTTTCCCAAATTAGTCTTTCCTTATTGTTCCCCTTCAGGCATTCACTTCTCATTTCCTTATGATCTGTTCCTTCTTACTTCTCATTCCAATCACTGTAATCAACCCCTGGTGTTGCCTGAAACAAGGGAAGTGTGTGTTTTAAGAGCCAGGGAATAATGCTAATTTATTATGGTCACCGATGAAGTTGCTTTATGTAGCTGCTGATTCCAGAAGGGTGAAAAAACATTCCCAGACATGGGCTCTAAGCCCAGCTTGCCCAGATTTGAGCCTTACTCTACCATTTCCCATCTGGATGACCCCAGGCACACTGTCCCTGGTCCTCGGTTTTCTCAAGGGTGAAATGGGGAATAACAGGGCCTACCTTGTAGGTTCTGATGAGGATTGAAAGAAATGATACCTTAGCCAGCACCTGCCATGTGGGAGCACCCAATACATGTTGGCTCCTTATTATTTTTACTTTAGACTTTTCACTTTCCATTTTATTTAGGGTAGAGCCATAGTCTATCATGATAGTGTTATTTATAATAAGAAATAAATATTTGGTCTTTGTCCTCCTCCTGGAACAGAGCTCCTAAAACCCTTGGGATTTCCTAAGTGATGAGAGTGATAAAGATGTCTTCTGTTGCTCATGAGAAGCCTCGGCGGGCCGGAGTGGCTCAGTTTCTTGAGTATTCTCCTGTGCACCAAATGCTTGCCAGTTCAACTCCTGGTCATGGCACATGCCTGGGTTGTGTGTTCAATTCCCCAGCAGAAGGCAACCGATCCACATTTCTCAGGTAAGAATTTTTTTTAAAAAAGCCTCTCCTGGCTGGTGTGGCTCAGTGGATTGAGCGTCGTCCCATGGACTGAGAGGCCCATACCCGGGGTGCAGTCTCAGTCCCCAGTAGGGGGCATGCAGAAGGCAGTTGATTGATGTTTCTCTCTCACATTGATGTTTCTATCTCTCTCCCCAAAAATCAATTTTAAAATATTTTTTTAAAAATAGCCTCTATCACCCTGGCCAGTTTGGCTCAGCTGTTAGAGCCGTCGGCCTGCGGACCAGAGTCCCAGGTTTGGTTTCCGCAAAGGGCACGTACCTCGGTTGCAGTTTGTCCCCAGCCCCGGTTGGGGTCGTGTGGGTGGCAGCCAGTTGATGTGTCTCTCTCACATCGATGTTTCTCTCTCTCTCTTCCTCCCTCTCTATCTGAAGATAAATGCAAAAAAAAAAAAAAAATGAGACCAAAGAAAAATAGCCTCTATCAACCACACCTTAGTTTATCTAAATGAGGGAAGTTTGGGGAAGTCCCTAAGGATGGGATGGTTACCAGGGGAACCAACTACATTGTTAGAAGACTGGAACTTTCAGTCCCATCTCCAGACCTCCAACCTCCTGGGAGGAGACAAGACTTGAAGATTGAGTTCAATCACCAACAGCCAATGATTTAATCAATCACGCCTATGTAATGAAGCCTCTATAAAACCCAAAAGGACAGGATTCAGAGAGCTTCCATGTTGGTGAACACGTGAAGGTTCTGGGAGGGTGGTGTGCCCTGAGAGGACCTGAAAACTCAGCATCCTTCCTACATATCTTGGTCCTATGCATCTCTTCCATCTGGCTATTCCTGACTTATATCCTTTTATAATAAACTAGTAATCTAGTAAGTAAGCTGTTTTGCTGAATTCTGTGATGCACTCTTGCAAATTAATTGAACCCTAGCTGGGGGTTTGGGGAACCTCCAGTCTATAGCCAGTCATTAGACGCCCAGGTTACAATCTGGATTTGTAGTTGGTATCTGAAGAGGGGGCAGTCTTGTGAGATTGAGCCCTTAATCTGCGGGATATGATGCTGTCTCCAGGCAGAGAGTGTCAGGATTGAGTTAAATTGTAGGACACCCAGCTGGTGTTGCAGAATTGTTTGATGTATGGAAAACACTCATGTCTGGTGTCAGAAATGAAGTAGTGTTGTATATGTGCTCACTTAATGTTATTGCTAAGTTCTTGGAAACTGCAACTGTAAGCAAAACAACATATAACAAAACCAACTTTACTGTAGGCTAATTGCTATAAACAAGAGTTAAGTTCCTATAGCATATTTCTGGTCACAAAAACATCATTAAACCAAATAAAGAAACCATACACTTCCAATATTAAGCATTGAAATACATATGAGCTATACATACATTTAAGAAAGATTGCCCTGGCTGGTTTGGCTCAGCGGTTAGAGTGTCGGCCTTCGGACCAGAGTCATGGGTTCAATTCCGGTCAAGGGCACATGCCTCAGTTGTGGTTCACTCCCCAGCCCTGGATGGGGTTGTGCGGGAGGCAACCAATCAATGTGTCTCTCTTACATCGATGTTTCAAGAGAGAGAAAAAGAAAGATCAATAAAAACAAGTGGAGATACCAAAGAAATGGTATTTGAAGAACTGGTTTGGGAGACAAGACTCACAATCATGCAAAGATGACCAGTAATAATGATTGTATAAAAATAATTATAAAAAAGAAAAAGAAAAACAGGTAAGTAAGATGATGATTTCCCAACCTGCTTATTCCAGTTCAGGGTCATGAGTGGCCAGAGCCTATCCTGGCTGCTCAGGGTACAAGGGGAACCCAACGCTGGACAGGACACGCCTTCCATCACAGGGGCACTCACACACAGCACACACTCAGACTGGGACAATTTAGATGCACCGATTCACCTCACATGCACATCTTTGGGATGTGGGAGGAAACCAGAGTACCTGCAGAAAACCCCTGCAGACATGGGGAGAACGTGGAAACCTCACAGATGATAGCCCCAGCCGGGAACTGACTTTTTTTTCTCATCAATGTTATAACGAAACAGCATTGAACAAAATGACAACTTGAGGACCTGCTGTAGTAGAGCTCTGAGAATAGACGAGATACTCAGGAAGAGTGCTTTCCTTTACCCTACTTCTCAGTCTGACACAGAGAGCTCTGAAGAATTGGGTGGGTCAGGAAAGTGATCAGGGTAAGTATTTTTGATTCAGTGAAGGAAACCTCCAGCTATCTCACCCTTCATTCTTTATTTTTTGTTAATTCTCACCCGAGGATATTTTTCCATTGACTTAGAAAGAGTGGAAGGGAAGGAAGGAGGGGGGAGAGAGAGAGAGAAACATTGATGTGAGAGAGAGACACCGATTGGTTGCCTCCTGAATCATCCAGACCAGGGCCAGGGATCAAACCTGGATCCAACCTGCAACCTAGGTGCGTGTCCTTGACCGAGAATCAAACCCACAACTCTTTTGTGTGCCGGCTGACACTCTAACCATTGAGAAACACTGGCTAGGGCTCACCCTTCATTTTTGCCATACAATTCACAGATTGTTCCAGCAAACAGGGTACTAAAGGAGTGGTGTTTTTTTTCTTTATTGATTTTTAGAGAGAGAGGAAGGGAGAGGGAGAGAGAGATAGAAACATCGATGAGAGAGAACATCGACTGGCTGCCTCCTGCCTGGCCCTCACTGGGGATCGGGCCCACAACCTGGGCCTGTGCCCTGACTGGGAATCGAACCAGCAACCACTTGGTGCTTTGGTGGATGCTCAACCAGTGAGCCATACCAGTTCGGCTAAAGGAGTGTTTTTAGAAGGCAGAATGGGCGATAGTCTCCCCCAAGAACACTATAAACAGAATAGCTGCTTGAGCAAAGAGAGATTTTCTGTGTATGCTTGTGGGGAGGGGTGCTAAAATAAATTAATTAATTGGCCCTGGCTGGGTAGCTCAGTTGGTTAGAGCATTGTTCCAATACGCCAAGGTTGCCGGTTTGATTCCCCGGTCAGGGCACAGGGCACCTACAAGAAGCAACCAAGGAATGCATAAACAAGTAGAACAACAAGTCCATGTTTCTCTCTCTCTCTTTCCCTTTCTCTTTCTCTCTAAAATAAATAAGTAAATAATCAATCAATCAATAGAATAAATGATCCACAATCTATGAGGGGCTGCACTTCCCACAGACCTCTGAGAGATAAGTGTGTCCTTAGGCCCTTGGCTCATGTGCAAGGATATAGGTCCCACCCATACTCTAGCAAATGGATGGAAAGAAAGAGTAGCTGAATCCCTCGATACAATCCACCTCAGAAGAGGGAAAGGAGAAGACAGATGCTCTGCTGGTTATGCCAGCTGAATCCAGGGTCAAGGGGCAAAGGCTACTTGGTTCTCTCATCCACAAAAGCAGGGACTATGAGGGTTCACCCATGTCCTGGCAGAAGGGTTCATGGGATGGTGGGAAAACCTGGCTCCTTGCCCACTTCTAGCTTCCAAGGAGGGAGGAAGATGCAGCTGACTGGATACCCTAGGGTGGCCAGGGTTCCAGTTATTCAGACCTCCAGTCTAGTCTGCCTGGAAGGGGAGGGCCAGGGCTCCAACAGAGGGTTGAGATGGTGAGGCCTTGCCCCAACTCCAAGGAAAGGGGAAGGTGTGCTTTGTGGGGGCAGGAAGTGGCTGGCTGCTGGTCTACGGAGAACTGCAGGTGGGAGCATTTCAGTGGAGTGACATGGCTGGTGTGGAGAGGATACACATAGGGTCAGAGTCAAACATCAGACCCCACGGGAATGCTGCAGTATGGTAGGACCTGGCTTTAGAAGAACATTCCAGGAAAATAGCCCATTTGGAGAATTACGATTGTGGGGGCAAACTCTGAGGCCCACAAACAGCCAAGAAAATGAAGCCCCTTAAATGAGAGCAGCTGGAACACCATCCCCCAAAGGCCTACTGAGAATGGGAAGCAGATCCCAGAACCTTTCAGATCTCTTTTACCAGAGAGATAGAAGAAGATGCACTGAGTGAAGAGAGTCACTGATGGAGGTGAAACTTGGCAGACCAGGTCTAGTATGATGGGCCTGGCTCATATGTCTGCCACTGTGCAAAAGGGACACCAATCCTTGGATAAGCCAAGTGGCACATGCCTTTTTGCTAACTCCCAGGACTTCCTTTTCCTCCAACCTGAGCCAGGAGAAAGGACCACTGGAGGCAGACAGGCTGGCCCTGCCTGTCAGGGCTTTGGCTCTGCCGTGACACAGCATGGCTTGGGCCCAGAGCCAACCTGTTGCTAAATCCAGACTCCCGAGGTGCCAGTTACCTTGTGTCTGGCTGTAGTCTCAACTGGCTTTTTGGACCCTGTGCTGTGGCTCAGAGGGTCTTTAGGGATGAAGGGAGCAGGCTGAGCCCACTCTTGGCCAAAGCATTACAGGGAACAGGGCCCCAGAGGCCAAGGAAAAGGTGGCAAAAGCCACTTGTGTGGCCGATCTCCAAGGGGAAGGGGACTCTTGAGGACTTGGGGTCCTATTGACCCTTCCCACAGCCACCGTCTCCCTTCCACTACTCCCCACGTCAGAGGAGGTTGACCTAGACTAGCTGTGTTCTTAAAGACAGGGTACAAAAGGAAGCAATGGTGGAGGCAACCTGGGATCTCAGCTGCCTCCTTGGTCCTAGGGCTACTGCTGAGTCCATCCAAGCTCCTCTCTAGCCCACCCCCATCTTGTGGTTGGCTAGCATAGCTTGAGAAGACTTGACCAATCAGTGGGGAAACTCGTTGCTCACAAATATTTTCACACCCTAACTCATTTCAGTTTCATAGTAATGTGCCAGAGGTATTATCCTCTGAGAGGTTCGGGATAATTAACTAGATAGTTGGCGTTCTTTGGCAATGACCATGTTTTATCGCCAACGCCTGGCATATGAAGGGGGCTCCAACAGTGTGGAAGGAATGAAGAAATAGATGCACTTGTCCCAGGTCACCTGGCAGTAACAGGTGGTGCTGGCAGGGAGCCTCAGCCTCTCGACTCAAACCCAGGGCCCTTTCCAGCCCTTCCCTGTTCCCTTCCATCCAGGATGCTGGCCGGAGGCCTGCGGACTGCGAGGTGGGGAGGGAGCTGGCTGCTGTGCCAAGTCAGAGTATGCGAAAGGGCCCTGCCTCTCTGGACACCCTGAGTCATATTTAGGGGAAAGCGTCGCATTGAACTCTCCCCAATTTACTCCCTCGGTTAGGGGTTCGGGGCCTGGAGGGACCTCTGCGCGAAAAGGACGAAAACGGAATTCGCGTCCAGCTGCCCCTCTCGGGGCTGGTTCCGTGGGCCCAGGACCGAGAAGGGCTGAGCCCCGCTCGCAGAGGCCGGCGGCCCCACTTCGTGCTGGGCCCCGACGGCCGCGCAGCGCCCCCTGGTGCCGGGCGGGGGCCCGAGGCCTCCCAGGCCGGGGCGGGACCCGGGGGTGTGAGAGGCGGAGCGAGCGGGCGGGGTGTCTGCGAGAAACGCACGGCCTTCGGCGGCTTCCCGGCCCGGGAAGCGAGCCCGGGTCGGGCGGCCGCAAACAGGAAGCTGAGCTGTAACAAAGAGCGTGGGGGGCGGGGAGCCCGGGACCTCCGGGGCGCTCGGCGGCCACAGCAGGTGGAGGGCTGACGCGGCCAGCACGCCACACCTCCTTCTTCCGCCGCCGATCGAGCCTCCGGGTCCGAAGGGGTCGGACGGTGCGCCCTGGGCGCGGCCGCCCCGGGCAGGCCGCTGGGACCTCCCAGGCGCATCCTCTCCCCGGGAAGGGACAGTCATAGTACCCTGAGTGAATCACTTCCATCCCTTTCCCGGAATGCAGCAGGCCACGCGGGGGGTGGGGTTGCTGGGTCCGCGGATCCTGGGGACCCACGCAAAGACTGGGAGTGCTGCAAGGAGGGGAGAGCCCTGTGGGTCTAGGTCAGGGATAGAGCATCCATACTACCCGAGTTTAGTCTAGTGGCTTAATCTAGTTTGGGATGGGGGAGGTAGGGGCCACTGTCTTTTTCTACCCCCTGACCCGTCTGACCATGGCCCTGAGGCAGCAGAGGGGACCTTGGCTGAGCAAGCAGGATAAAGGCATTCATTCCTTTCTTCCTCATAGCCTCTCCCTGACTCACCTCCCCATAGTGATATCCAGGTGGTTCCCAGCCACTGGGCCCTGAAAAAGCAGCTGTCCTCAGAGCTGGAGGTCACTGCCGGGTCAGACTTTTATCCTGTAGGCAGGGCACTGCCTCCAGGCTGTTGAAGAATTGCTAAGCTCGGAATTCTCTTGTGAAATACCCATGCAGATTAAACATGGGCATTTGCTAAACCATGGCGAGTACTCTACAGTGACTCTAAAGCTATCATCTGGCCTTGTTTCTGCCAAGCCTGGAGGTCTCCTGTGCACCTGGACACACCATCAGAAAAGTCTTGGGTACCTTACCTATGAGAAGGGGCTGGACTCTCAGGAAGTGATCTGGAAATCCTGGGGAGAAGAGGGCGTCCACTGTGGGCTGTTCACATTCTAAGTGCCTGGCCCACCTTGTGCCATGTTGCTAGAGGTGGAGCCTGGCATGCGCTACAGGTTGGAGCTGCCCAGACCAAGTTCACATATGGATTCCCTCTTTCCCCAGAAAGCTGGTGTGGTGGGCTCTCCCAGCTCCCTGTCTAGGGTCTCAGAGCCAGTGAGTGGGTTTAGCCAGCCAGCTCCTCTCCAGCCAGCTCTTCTTGGAGGGGCTGGCAGCCAGTGCAGTTCAGCACAGCCTGGTGGTGTGGACGTGCAGGCCTGCGGGTGTCCTACCTGTCCCCCACATGGGAGCCTCGTCATCTGGCCTGCGTGTCCCAGTCCAGTTTCCCCCGCCCCCCAGGGTCCGGGAGCCGCTTTCCTGTTTCATTTTGGGCAGGAAGAGTGAGGTCGTGTTGTTCTTCCCCCTGCTGCCGGCTCAGGCTGTGGGAACGGTTCCCTGAATGCTTTCCTGTTTGATACCCTGTGTGTGCAATGAGGGAACAGGGACCAATGAGCGAGGTATGTGTGGAGCCTGTGCGTGCAGGGAGTGTGATGAGCCTAGGTCTCTGGCTCCCGGGTCTCTGGCATAGGCACACAGATCAGAGGCAGGCACGCTGTGTGTTTGCCGGGAGAAAGAGGAAAAGGGAGGCAAGTAGCACTGCATATACTTGGACTCCATTGGGAGCATCTGGTGGGTCTATTTTGCCTTACTGTGGACAGGCTGAGAGCTGGGAGCATCTGCTCAGCTTTTTGTCAACGGCTCATTTTTTTCATCATTTGCTCTCCATGGGGTATGTGTGTGGCTGTAAAGAGACGACTGGCGGCAGCCTAGGACCATTGTGCACCTTAGAAGAAACTAGGAACGAAATTGAGACTGGAAACTCCCTCATTAGTGTCTCAGCCAGAGAAACCTGGACTCAGGAAGGCCATCCTCCCTTCTTCCTCTCCTCCCTGCAGACCAGGTGCCCAGACTCAGCTCTCTTGCCCAGCTGCAAGGAGGACAGACCCAAGGCAAAGCCTTCCCTTCCCCAAGACCAGTGCCCTACGGGGGCTGAAAAAAAGAGTAGGGTGCCAGCCCATCTAAAACCCTGCATTGGCAAGAGGAAGGACCCAGATGTCATCATGGTTCAGAGACTTCATTCTCCAAGAGAATCCTTTTCAAAAGAGGAAAACAGGCAGGATTGTCCTCTTCCCCCAAATTCCTGTATCCCCCAGGGTGACTTGGGAGCCCATGAGCTTTTTCAGACTTGAGAGAAAAGGGGGATAGATTTAGGTCAGGGGGCATATCCCCCAAGGAATGCTGGAAGCATAAGGAGGATGGGGAGCCACAGCCAGCCTCCAACCATCAGGCAGAGAAGGCTGGCCTAGGCTGGGTACTAGATGAGCGAGGCCAAGCTCCCCACGGACTGGGAGGGGACAAGAGCCCGGAGCACAGCAGGCCTAGCCCAAGTGTATGCACAGGGCCCAGACGTTCTTGTGGAGCAGCTGGCAGCAATAGGAGAAGGGAAGTCAGAGAGGATGGAGATTACAAAGACAGGACCCAAGAAGTAATAAATTCCTATACACATCTGTTCCATATTATAAATACACATTATATACAAAATAATGTTATAAAATGTAGAAAGGTCAGTGCTTCTGATTCTTAAATTATCGAAATACTAGACTCCAAAATAAACTACAAAAAACAAACAAAATAAAAACTCATATTATTGATTTCTGAAGATTGACTAAGGGCAGTAGTGGGCGTGGGCAGAGCTCAGACTCAAGGCCATAGGAATGGGCTTGAGGGAGGAAAGGGCCTAGGTGATGACAACCCGAATCTCTCCCTCACTAGAATTTCCAACATCACTGCCCTGAGCTCCCAAGTTAGGCCTGGCACCCCTGGCTGGCCCTCCACCTCTCTGCTCACAGGAGCCCAGAGGCACCCAAGGCCAGAGACTATGGAAGCAAGGTAAGGCTTACCAACATTCTTGCCCAGAGGGCCTGGGCCAGGGAGAGGCTGGGTGGTGTTATGAGCGAGGCCCATATGCAGTAGTTGGAGGCACGTGGGCAGAAAGTACTCCTCCCGCTTCGGGTGCTCACCTCCCCTGCAGGACAGCCCCTGCCAACAGCCACACCTGGTGGTTTCCTGGCCCACAGATGGCCCTGCCCTTACTGGCCTTCTTTCTCCTCTCTGATTTGGACCCAGCTGTCACCACGGAGCCTGGGCCAAAGGCACTTTTGGAAACACAGATGCCAGTGGAGGCCACAGCAGCTCCAGGCCCTACAGGGCCACTGCCACTCCCTCTGGAAAACAGGCCAGAGCTCCAAAGGAGCCCTTGGCAGGGCAGGTCCAAGTGGCACCTCTCTTCTCCTCTGTTCCCCTGGCTGGTGCGGCTGCCAATCTGATGCCAGACAGACACCCAAAGGTGTGGAAGGTACTGCATCTCTTGGCAAATTCACAGTCTGTCCAGTTCATGCCATTCCCTCTTCCTCCTGAGAGCAGCACGTTGCATATGAAAACGTCCCATCCAGGATGCAATGTAAACAATGCAGAAGGAAGGTCCAGCTGCTGGGCAAAGCTGGAATGTCCTGGGAGGCTTCTGCCTTATACCTGAGGAGAATGTAGAGAGTGGGAGAGTGGGTTACCCTGGAGTACAAAGCCCTCCCTCCATGGCTACCCTGGGCCTTCCCAGGAGAAGCCAATAAGGCAGGTGGGGTGAAGGAAAGGTAGGGCAGGCCTCCCCAATCTTCTGTCCCAGCACCCACACATGCCTGGGAGCCTATGTTCATAAGGTGGGCCAATAGAGGAAGCCAGGGAGAAGGGGCAGGAGAGGCACAAGGCAACCACCCTCACCCACCAGCAGCTGGGAAGCAGCGCCTGGGAGCTGGCCAGGTGCCACGGCTGCCCAGCCCAGCACTAACACGGCAGGAAGAGCCCAGGCTGGGCTCACCCGCACAGCTCCTGTTTCACACCCTCTGTTTCAACGAGGCCAGCAGGGACCCAAGAGCCACTGAACCTGGCCTGCCAAGGAAGGGTCCTGACCCACCCCAGAGTGGCCCCTGGGGTCAAGAGTAACCAGGCCACTTTCCCATCCCCAAAATGCAGGCGGGGACACGCCGGAATGGCAGGCGAGCCCAGCACTCACCTCTGTGGCAATGACACATTCGTTCCTCTCCTCTGATATCAAACACACAGACTGGTACATGGAGTCCCTGGGGGAGCATATCGCTGATATCCGACACTCTGGCTTTTCACTAAGGGAACACAAGACAGGCCGCTGAGGGAGGTCTGGGGAGAGAGCTGGGGGAATGGTGGGGGCACTAACCTGGACCCTGGAGAGCCAAAGGACACTAGCATAAGTGACTCTGGGAGAAGACAGGGACTGGGGATGTCCAATGCTAGCCTGGGGGACAGGTAGGAACAGGCCCCTAAGAGAGCCACAGGACCCCCAACCTTACCAGAGGGTCTCAGGCCTGGCAAAAGCCAGCACTGCCACTAGAGAAAAGCCATGACATAGAAAGATGGAAGTCACAAGAGACACCATATGGACACTTGACATTTGTGAATGAATGAATGAATGTGAGGGAGGGACAAAAGACCCCCAGCAGAACTTTTGTTGGAAGATCAATAGCAAAAACCTCTTTTTGCTTAAATGTAGTCAAAGGACTGGTGCCAGCCTCCCACTTGTCCTGGGGGAGCCCAGGAAGCACCCTGGTCTGAGGCCGGGCCCTGGGCCTCCAGGTGCTGCTCACCTGTGTAATCGCAGTGGCGCCTTCTCCCCTAAGCTCTTGTCACTGTGGGAATACTTCCCCAGCATGGTCCCCCGCCCCAGGGGTCCTGGGGCCAGATTGTAGTCCAATGTGTGGTTCTGCTGTTTGCCACAGTTAGACTTGTCCAGGCTGCAGTCCACTTCCAGCTCCTTCTTCTGGTTTGTGTTCTTGAGCTGGGCAGCGGGGATCAGGTTGTCCTTCTGGAAGTCTGACAAGTTGTTCATGGCCTCCCTGCTGCCGTCATCTGGCCGCCGAAGCCGCAGCTGCCGCACAGCCACTGCCACCATGCCCAGCAACACCAGCACCACCACCAGCCCCACGCCCAGGGAGACAGCCACCCAGGGGAAGCTGGGTGGCATGCTCACAGGGAACTCGCAGCGGCTACCCACAAAGCCATAGGGGCAGTTGCAGACGAAGTTGTCAGGGGAGCGGCCAGGGTAGCAGGTGGCCCCATTGAAGCAGGGTCCTGAGGCACAGGCGTCACTGGGTGTCCGGACCTCACAGCGTCTGCCAGAGAAGCCAGCAGGGCAGGTGCACACAAGCCCATTCTCCAGGTCATGGCAGGTGCCACCATGGGCACAAGGGCTGCGGGCACAGTCGCTGATGGGGAGTTCACAGTGGGCGCCTGTGAATCCAGGACGGCAGCGGCATATGCGGTTTGGACCTCGGTTCAGACACTGGCCCCCTGTAGGTACACACAGGGCACAAGTCAGCCATCGCCTGGGAACCCCTTTGGTGCAGAGGGTGAGTGCTCCATCCCAGGAACGAGCTCAGGTCCTTCTGCCTCCATGAACACAGCCAGCATTTACAGGTCCCACTACAAGGATCACTGCACGAAGAGTCGGGAGACCTGGAGGTGAGGTGACCCTGGTCGCTACGCCTGCATGGGCTCATGTATCAAAATTACTAGCATCTCACAGAGCTTTACAGTAGAATCAGACAGACATGCTTGGGTCTGAATCTCAGCTGTCTCTAGCTGCGGATCTGGCACCTGCTGCTTTACCTTATTTCTCAGTCTCAGTTTCCTTATGTGTTAAATTGGAGTATAATGCTATCCCCTCCATAGGAGGTCTCTGAGGGTTAGGTGGGATGATGCATGAAGGCAGGAACACATGCCTGGTATGTAGTAAATGTTCAAATAAATGTAATTGTCATTGTTTCATCTAATCTTCATAACCACATGAAAGACAGAGGGCAGGTGTTATATTTCCCCTTTAGTGATGAAGAAACTGTGGCTCCAGGGACTTGACTAAGTGATTAGCCAGAAAGCAGAGTCCATCTCAGCCCTTCCAACCCCTCTCCAGCTCCCGAGGCTTCTCTCCTGCGCAGTGCTGTACGCCTGCCTCACAGCAAGTCACCAGAGGGCCATGGAGACAAAGATAACCAGCATGCTTTGAGTCCCAAAAGATGCTGAACATTCTAGATGCCTTGTCCCAAACCAGGCTCCATGTGGCCACAGGGCAAGGTGAGGCCTTCAGGAACAGGGCCCTGCCCACACCAGCCTCTCTTAAGGAGGGACAAGAGACCTCCAACATCCCTCTCTCTAGCCCAGGGTTCCTGGAGAAGGTCAGAGGCCACCCCAGCAGGGACAGGGCTCTGACATGGAAACAGGAATAGAAGCCTCTCAGGGTACACACTACTCCTTCTCCTAAGGGCTGCACCCATGGCTAACCTGCTCCTCTTCCAAAGCTACCCGACTGATCAAGCAAGCTCTTCACCATCCAGAGCAGAAGGGGACCCATCTCAGCCTGCCCGGAGTGACAGACAAGGTCTCTCTCCTCTCCTGACTCTCCCTCACCAGAAGTCTCTCTTGTTCCCAGGGCTGGTACACCGAGTTAGCAAGGCAACAAGACGCACCATTGGCACACGGGTTGCTGGTACACCTGTCCACTTTCTTCTCGCAGTTGGAGCCAGTGAAGTTGGGAGGGCATTCACAGGCGTAGCTGGTCCCCTGGTTGCGTTCCTGGCAGGAGCCCCCATTGAAGCAAGGGGAGTTGGCACAGCTCAAGGTGCTGTGTTCGCAGTACAGGCCATAGTAGCCCGGGGGACACAGGCAGTGGTAGCCATCCTCCTGGTCCTGGAGAGAGACCAGAAAAGGGCCAAAGTCAGACCCTGGTGGGGCCGGGATGCATGACTGGGGGCTAGACCTCACATGTGCACAATGCCTGCCTATGGCCACCTGGGGCGGGGATGTCTGAGCACCACCTGGCCAGACCTCTGCCTTCCTGCACTGGCCTAGGCCTCACCTTACAGCTGCCTCCATTTCTACAGGGGTTGCTGTCACACTCGCTGAGCTTCAGCTCACAGTCCACGCCAGTGTAGCCTGGGCGGCAGGTACAGGTATAGCTCCGCTGCCCGCTGTTCGAGCACGTTGCCCCGTTCTTGCATGGGGAGTGATGGGTGCAATAATTGAGATCTGCGGAGACAGGAACCAACCAGCTGAGCAGAGCCAGAGAATCGTCCCCACCTCCAGGCTCCTCTTTTTTTTTAATCCTCACCCGAGGACATTTTTGCATTTATCTTCACATAGAGCGGGAGGGAGAGAGGGAGGAAGAGAGAGAGAGAAACATCAATGTGAGAGAGACACATCAACTGGTTGCCACCCACACGACCCCAACCGGGGCCGGGGACAAACTGCAACCGAGGTACGTGCCCTTAGCGGGAACCAAACCTGGGACTCTCTGGTCTGTGAGCCGACGCTCTAACTGCTGAGCCAAACCGGCCAGGGCTCCAGGCTCCTTATAGTATAAGTTCACTGCCCATGTTTGTCCCGGAGGCTTCAACTCAGTCTTCCAGGCCCAAATACCCTTCCTCATCCCCGAGTGAAATCATGTAAATTGAAGCACCTTGACTCACACCTGAGCAGTGCAATCAATCAAAGTTGAAAAACACAGATAGACAACTGCCTGAGAGGCGAGCTCACAAACACCAGCAGGCAGGGTAGAATGAAGGCAAGGAAGAGGAGTGGGCGGCAAGGCCAGTGTTGAGGAGGAAGTCAGAAAAGGCTTCATGGAGGAGGGGAAGCTAAGATAAACCTGGAAGGAAGAATAAAAATTTAACAGATGGAAATTGTACAGGGGGCGGTAAGAGCCATCATAGGTAGGGACTGGGCTTTTTTTTTAAGGGGAATTCGTTATTAGGGTATTTTGAAATGTAAGTAATGCCTTGGCTGGTTTGGCTCAGCAGTTAGAGTGTCAGCCTGGGGACCAAAGAGTCTCAGGTTCAATTCTGGTCAAGGGCATGTACCTCGGTTGTGGTTCGATCTCCAGCCCTGGTTGGGGTCTGTGTCTCACATCAATGTTTCTCTGTCTCTGTCTCTCTCTCTCTCTCTCTCTCTCTCTCTCTCTCCCACTGTATCCAAAGATAAATGGAAAAATATCCTTGGATGGAAAAAAAAATCCTCGGGTGAGGATTAAAAAAAAAGAAGAAGAAATGTAAGTATTTGTTTTCTTATTTGGGAAGGACAGGGAGGGAGAACCAGACAGAGCAAATATTGGGACTGTGAGGGCTGTGTTTGCATGTGATGAGTATAGACTGTGTCACCTGGGAGCAAATGTGTAGAGGAAAGAGAATGGCAGGAACCAGGTGTGTGTGTGTGTGTGTGTGTGTGTGTGTGTGCATTTGGGGACGGGGGAGAAAGCAACACATGCACAAAAGAATACAGGGGCTGAATTCCAAGCCCCTTGTTGCCTGCGAGTCAGGGCCTCTGCAAGTTCTTCCTATCCTGGAAAGCCCTCTGCCCACCCTACCCAGGCTTGTGCTGGTGTTTCCATGGCAGCAGCCACCCCATTTGCCCCTGAAAATGGGAGGCACATGCTGCAGCTGGCTCCCAGGATGAAAGAGATAAAAGATCCCTCCTCCACAGTTGGGGCTGGCAGACCCCTGTATAGCCAGAAGAGTGACCAGCCCTGCCAAACACCCAGGAAGAGACAGTGTGGGCTCAGGCAGCTGCCTGGCAAGTGCAACTGAGAATGAACAAGGGAGGCTGTTTCTGCCCACACCGAAAAGTCAGTTATATGTCACTCCACCCAGAGGCCCAGCTCACACAGCCTCTGGGCAGCTGGTGGGCACGCCCCACCAGACAGCTGTTTAGGGGAGAGCTGCTCAAACAGCCCTGGCAGGTAAGCAAACACTTAGGGGGTTAATAGGTAACTATGAGGTAGAAAGAGGAACTGAGCCCAGCATCCCCCTCTCTCTCTGGCCTTACTAGAATATTTTTAAATGTTTTTATTGATTTTAGAGAGAGAGGAAGGGAGAGGGAGAAACATCATTGAGAGAGAAATATCAATGGGCTGCCTCCTGCACGCCCCCTACTGGGGATAGAGGCTGAAACCCAGGCATGTGTCCTGATGGGGAATTGAACCAGAGACCTCTTGGTGCATGGGCCAATGCTTGGCCAATGCTCAACCAACTGAGCCACACAGGCCAGGGCATGGCCTTTCTAGAATTTATGAGTGCAACCTCCAGGCTACCAGTCTGCCATCCTCTTGGCTTCTCCAGCCACCCTGCCTCCCCTGCACCAGAGGAAGAAGCACCCACCATCTTATTCTAGGCCAGTTGTAAAGATCCTTGAAAGTTCCAAACTCCTTGAAGCATAATGTGAAAGCCAGCTCAGCAGTCACCAAGTAAGAAGGGTCCAGGTAACAACTCTGGTCCCACCCCTTGCCCATCTCTCCCACCCTCTGCATCCTCTCTTTGCCCTCACTCACCTTGATCACAGAATAGGCCTCCCCAGCCCTCTTTACAGGTACATTGCCAGGGGGTGGTACAAGTGCCATGGCGACAGCCATTGTGGGGGATGCATTCATTGCACAGGCGGCCCTGCCAGCCTGGGCGGCAGCTGTGAAACAAAAGGGAGGCTGAGGTGAGCTGAGGGCCTGGCCAGGGGATGCCCCCTTCCCACTTCCCGTCCCCTACTCACATGCACTCTGCTGGCTTGCTGCAGTAGCCATTCTGTTCATGACAGCCAGAAAGACAGACAGCTGAGTAAAGAAAACAGAGCTGGGTGAGGTTGGGATGCCAATGACTCTGAAGCCCACTCTCCCTCTCCTGGCCTTGGGAGTGCTCTCAGCTCCCCTGGGCTCACTTCCCACTCCTGGCCTCCCAGAGGAGCCATGGGTGTCTTAAAGGGAACTGGTGGCAAAGGGAAGGAGAATCCAGGCTGGACTGAATGCAGTAATGGGGTCCTTGTAGGCTTTGGCACAATGGGGAGGAGCACTTAGAAAAGTTCTGAGCCCAATCCTGTCCTAAGCATCCCCAGCTGTTCCTGAGGCCCAGCTAGTGGGCAGCCCAGCTCTGTGAGGGAGGCAGGCTGTGAGGAGAAGCCATGGTTTTTGTTTTTTTGCTCAGGGGACCACCCCCCTCCAGGTAGGTGGGAGAGAGCTTGGCTGCTTACGCTGTTCGCAGTACTCCCCAGTCCAGCCGGGCAGACAGGACAGGCTGCCATCTGACTGGCACACGTAGTGGCCGAAGTGGTCATTGCGCTTCTTGCACAGGCGTGAGCAGCTGTCCCCATAGTAGTTGTCACTGCAGATGACCCGGTAAGAGTAGCGCAGCCTTGTTGAGAGAGGGCCGGTCTGCTCATCCAGTACCCAGTTCTGGCCCACAGGTAGGGAGCCCTGGATGGTGATCTTGCTGATGAGCACGTTTGGTGGCATGGCCTCTGAAGGGGCAGAGGGCCAGGTCAAGGAAGGGCAGCCTGTCCCCGAGGGTGCCAGCAACTGCTGGATCAAACCAGTTGTCCAGATGACCCCCACCTGCCAGCAAGCACAGTCCAGAGGAACCCAAGGGTCCCACTTCTTAGCTGCTCTGGGTGTGTGCATGTGCAGGGGGCCTGATATTATTCAAAAGGGGAATAATAGAAGGATGTTAAGATATCCCAGTGTTCTGGAAGCAGATAGGCAGGGGAAAGAGAAAAAGAGGTCAAAATGGGGAAAAGAGAGGGAGAAGGAAAAAGAAAAAGAAAAGCTCTCCATGCAGGGAGGACCCTGGGAGCCCTTAAGGGGTCCTCGGGTGCCCATTCAGGGTTTCTGCCCTCAGAGGTGGGTAACGCTTTTCTTTTTCCTTTTCAAAGTGAGAATTGTTGTGCTGCTGAAATATCCTTTTCCTCTGTGTCAGAACAACATCCCAAAGCCATTATTCCCTTTCCAAAGGAGCGGAATTCGCGAAAGGTGTAAAATACAGGAAGGGGCCCGTCAGCGGCGCTGGCAGCTTCGGCCTTTCTCACCGCCGTGCTCCCCGCGTTCCCACGCCAAAAATAACCCGCAGGAAACGCAATTGTGCTCAGAGTCCAAGCAGCGGGCGGAATCCGAGCGTCCAGCGCGGGGCGCAGCTCCCGGCCGAGCTAAGCGTCCGGCCCCCCACACCCCCACCCCGCACTTCCCCCGCCTATTATTACAAGTTAACTCTTTCGGCGCTGAGCCGTGTCGCCCCCCTGTGGCGGCGGAGCAAGCTACTCACCTGGCCGCAGGTCTTCTCCCGGCGCGTGCCAAGCTTCGATGATGAGTGAGAAGGTACCCTGGGAAGCGGAAGGGGGGCGGGGCGGGGTAGACAGAGAGATAGTGAGATGAGCAGGGGGGGGGTGGGGGTGCCTTGTGGCAGCCGGTTTAATTAATCTAATTGCAGGATACAGTTACTGCGCCCGGGTCAACCTAACGGGTCTGCTCGCAGCATCGCGCGCGAGAAGGAAAGGCGAGAGGAGAACCCTGGATGGGAGGAGGGTTGAAGGATGGGGAATGTACGCGAGAACCATTCGGAGGTGGGGGACGCTCCGGGATGATGAAAATAATATCCCAAGAGGTGGGAAAGAGAGGGCGTAGAACTGGGAAAGGGAAGCTGGTGACAGCCTTCCAGAGGATGAGGTCCCAGGAGAGTCGAAAGAATCAGAAGAGAATGCCCCTTGTTTTGTTTTGTAGGGGAGCGAGGAAATCTGGGGAGAAGGCTTTGGTCTCGGGGAGCCCCCTTCTCTTGGCTTTCGTGACCTCCCAGTGCGCCCAAGCTGTGCTCACCGGCCAGGTGAAATTGAAAGGCAATTGGAGAGGGTTGCGTCCTCCGCCGCTACTGTCGTCCCCGACCGCGAAGGAGTTGGTGCCCAATACAGGTGTGGAGACGCTGCCGAAGGTGCAGGGCCCCGGCGAGACCACCGCCTGGAAGTGCTTAAGGCAGACGCGGAAGAAGGTCCGGCAGCCCGCTTCGCACGGCTGTCCGCTGGCCAGTACGCCGCGCTCGTTGGCAAAGTCCTGCAGCTGCAGCTGGAAGACTCCGGAGCCGGCCGCGCGCTATTGCACAGGGACCAGGGAAGGAGGGAGGGGAGCCGTCAGCTCGGTGGACACCCGGACTCAGGCCCAGAGCGCGATGGGAGGGGGCGGAGGGGGCGCGGGACTTTACCTGCTGATAAAGTGCCACCAGCAACAGTAGCGCCCAACCAGAGGCGCTACTGGACGCGGCTGCCATTCCCTGGGGCGTCGCTCTCTCCACCCGCCCGCCCTGAAGCTGGCTCGGTTCTGGACGCCGCCTCCCTGTGTGTCCACCCGCGGAGGAGTCTCTGAAAAGCCAGGCTCCGCTCGGGGTTTTCCTCCCGCCTAGTCTTCTCGCTAGCTCCGCTCAAATTGCCGCGGTAGGTAATCCAGGTGAGGGCGGCTGGGCGGCGGCAGCGCTGAGGACGTGTCCTCGGGCTAATCCTGGGGCTGCAAGGCGGCTAGTACCCGGTACACTGCACTGAGGCGGCTTGAGCTGCAGCTCTTGGCCTCTTGTTCCCAGCCTGCGCTCAGCGCCGCTACTGAAACCTGCGCGCTCGGGAGCCTTCCTTATATATATTGGCTCCTCTCCTCTCTGCCTGTCACTCTCCCCTCCCCTCCGGGCCTCTAACTGCTACAGCCTCAGCGCCGCCCGGAGGGGGCCTCCGCCCCCGCCATCCCCCCTCCTCTCCAGCCAGTCAGGCTCAGGTCCCCGCCCATCCGTGCGGCTGTCAGCCCCTGGGTCCCCCAGCTCTGCGCGTGCTGAGATGACCAGTTCTCAGCAATTACGGGTTACGCGCGGAGACCCTGGCAGTGGGAGAATAGTGGGAGAGCTGGAGAGAATGGGACAGGAGGTGAGCGAGTGATTCCCGAGTGATCATGGGGGCGGAGACACTGGGGAGTCCCTGGGCACGGTACGTCCGCAGCCAGCACTAGTTACCTGCAGCAGGTAAAAAGAACTTATATCGGGAAAGCGAAACCGGTGCTAAAGGACTCCGATCTCCGGTTCCTTCACGGAGCTTCTGGAACCCTCGCCTGGTCCGGCCTCAACCTGCGAGCGCCCACCCACCACGCCTCCCGGACTCAACAAGGAAGCCAGTGGGCGCGTTGACCCTCTCTGTGGCCGCAAGGCTTGTGGAGAGGGGCCAAGCGTCTAAGGATCGGAGCTCCCTCCCTCCACCTGGTGGGCGTCACCCTCCCTTGTTGGGGGGGGCGTGTCCAGCGCGTGCTTGTTCCCTTCTGCCCATCCCCCCCATCCTCCAGGCTTGGGCTCGGCGCGTGCCAGCCCTAAGACGCGTGGTCCAGGAGATGGGGGAGGGGGCGTGGTCCCAGAGGTAGAAGAAGGGCGGGCATCAGCTGTATGGTAATGAGGGTCAGACCCCACCTCCAGCGCCTCCCCTCACCTGGGTTCAGCTTCTGCTCCAGCGCCTACCCTCTCTATTCCCCACCCCAGCAGCCCCAAGCCCCTCCCGCGTCCTGACGCTTCGTTGGTGCAGAGAAGAACTCTCCTGGCTCCAGAGTTGGTTCAAGCCACTGGAGAGTCCAGGTGAAGGGCTGAAGCCGGGCAGACCCGGGTCCTTTCCTTCTAGGATGAGATGTAGAGTGGAACTGGAAACACTCGGACTCGTTTTAGTTTCAAAAGGCTATCCGTCTCTCCGAGCGACTCCCCCGGTGGCCCCACTTCTCCGAGCGGCGGCAGGGCAGCTGCTTTCCCGGAACCCAGCGTGATCCCCGGAGGCCTTAGATCGGGGAGGGCCGGCTTCGCCCAGTCTCGGGGGGTGCCCGGAGAGCTCTCTCTGCGACGCTGAGGGTAGCGGGGGCCCTGTGGCTTCAGCTGTCAGCCTGCCCGCACGGCGATGGCTGTCGTCAGGCGATAAGATCGGCGCGGGGGGAGCAGGGACGCGGCGCGGGCCCGGGGGAGGCTGGGGGAGCCACGGAACAGAGCCCAACAGCTGCCTATGCCGGGCATGGTCTGATTTTTTGACTTGGGGGTGGTGGTGAAGGATTGGGGGGAGGATGAGGAACAAGAGGTTAGGAGCGTGGGTTGGGGGAGGGGCGAGGTGAAGAGACGGGCTCCGGGGTCCCCCACGCACGGTCACCCCTCCCAGCCACCATCTGGCGCGAGGGGGTTGGCGTGGGGAACCGAGGTGGGGCGGGGGCCGGCAGATGGGCCCAGGCTGCGCTCCAGAGTTAATGTAGGTTATGGGCAGGCGGAGTCCCCAGGCCCGAGGGGGGGAGAGCCCAGGGCATGCCTCCCAGCGAACCTGATAAGTGGGTTTTCCATCCTCTTTCTGCCATACTCCACGGGTCCCTAGACCTGCCTGGGATGCCTAAGAGTGCCCTTCACTCCTCTGAGCTGACATCCAGCCCTACCTAGTTCTTGTCTGCCTTCCCACCAATCCTGACCTGGGGATTCATAAAAACTCGGTTCTTTCCTGGCGCTGACATTTGTCTAACTGTCAAGGGAGGCATTTGCTTAATACTGGTAGATCTGGAACAATCTCTTCCCCTCATACACATCCGGACTAATATGACCAAAAGCACTTTGCACACAGTCAAGGACCAAACAAAAGTATCATCATTTTCCTCAGACACAGGAAAGCAAGGGATCCCAGAAACCTAGAAATCCTCCGAACCTAGGGACGAAAGTCATCACCATCAAAAGTCAGTTATGAAGCACCTATTTCAAATTCATTATCCCACTAGGACTCCACCCTCGGCCCTGAACCCACTTGAGCTCCAATTATCCGGGTCCAGCTTTGGCCACTTTTGCTGAGCAGGAGAGGGTCGAAATGCGGGCAGGGAAACGACATCAGGACCTGGGGCTCCTTCCTTTTTCTCCCACTCACGATTTGTGAACAGAAGGACCCCACAGGTGTCCTGGGGGCTCGCAGGAACAGGAAGCTGAGAGGTGATTAGAGGCCGAAAATCAGAGTGGGGTTGGACCCAGGTGGAGGTCTGCTGACCCTGCCCCTATGTAGACAGACTTGCCCCACCGACCTGGGCTGCCCCGGACCGACGTCCCGGGTTCCTCACCCTGATAGGCACCCGCCAAACTATTCGGAGTCCTGAGCTGGAGCAAGGTCGAGGCCCAGAGTCACGAAAGACCCCATAGCCTGCTCCCCAGGGGCCTTCTGCTGTCCTCTCCGCTTGCCAGCTGCACATAGTCCCCCAGCAGGCAGAACCCACACCCGGGCCGTGAAGCGCCAAGGTTATCTTCCAGCAGTGCCCCCAAACTGACCCTGGGTTTTGGGGGGCAGGACAGGGGCCATGTAGAACCTCGGGATCCCTCTCATACTGGATAGCCTACTCACCCTCCCCACCCCTCCCCCACAGTCCCAGGACACCGTTCTCCTCACCGCAAATTGCACCCAGGTAGGAGTGCTGGGGGCCTGGCCACAGCGCCCGCCCGCCGGGGCTGGCCAGGGGCGCAGGAGCAGGCCTGGCTTGGGCGGGGCACTTAAGACCTGAGGGGTGTCTCTGTGGTCGCTGCAGAGAAGGGGCCAAGTGCAGGGAGAGGCGGCCGGGGAAGCAGCACAGAAGGCGGGGAGATTTGCAAACTGTTGCTGCCACATGGCTGCTCCATTCGATCCATTCACATTGAAATGAGGCCGGCGCGTGCCTCATCTGCCGCAGGGCGCTGCCACGCGTCAGCCCGGCCCGCCGCGTGCCAACTGGGGCAGTGGGGCTGGCAGGGCCTGCCAGCGTGGGGGTGCAGCCTGGGCCTTGGGGCCAAGAGGGGGCAAGGGGACAGAGCCGAGCTACCCTAGCCACTTAGGCGCCGCAGTTCCGCGGACCTTGGCCCTGCAAATGGGAGCACGCCAACGAGAAAAGACCGGGACCAACGGGTTTCAGAGGGGGACCAGGATCGATGCCGCCGCTCCCCGCAGATGCGCCCCGGCAGCGCTACTCTCCATCTGCCGCTGCTCGCACCTGCCGGTCAATAAATCGATTTTACAATTTAATGCAGCAGCTTCCCGCCAGCCTGGGACAGATGCCGCCGCAGAACCACCTCCCGCCCTCGCCCCTCCCCTCAAGGGGCGCCAGCGGTTAGGGCCGGGATTCCCGCTCCGCAAGCGGCGCCCCGCGGGGCTTCGTTTGCTTCTCTCTGGAGTCGCTACAAGGAACTGCCTGCTCTGGGTCTTTCCCACGCGGGACAGAGTGGGTTCCCCACAGGACAGGCCTGAGGCTGGTGGAGGAGAGAGAAAGATGATGACTTGGTGGTGGCCTTGAGGACTCGTTTGGGGTCTTCACAGTGTTTGTGGAGGCGGGGGAAGCAGAGGAAGAATGCAGTGGCCGACGGTCTGCGAGGGCCCCTGTGAGAAGGAGGAAGGGGCGTGGACGCTGAGAGACACTGAGTCCTGAAGAATCTTCATGATGAGATGGGGAGGGTTGAGGTAGAATGAGGCCTCTCCCCAGCCTCTGGTTGAGTCTGCTGAATAAGCATGACCTGGACCTGGCTCTTGGCACTTCCCAACCCTGTGGTCTTGGGCTTGAATTTTAACTATAATTCTACACCTCAGTTTTCTCATCTGTACAATAGGGATAATAATGATAGTGACCTGGGAGAGTGACTGAGGGGCTGTATCTGATTATGCATTTGCAGGGCCCAAAAACCATTAATTTCCTTTTTCACAGGCGCCATCCTGACAGAAGGGGCAGACTTGGAGTAGAGGGGAGGCCCCTGAGGACAAATGAGTTCCAGGGGGAAAGGAAGGAAAAGGGAGAACTGAAGATAGTCATAAGGGATGAGGCAAGAGGAGCAAAAGGAGAGAGAGAGAGAGAGAGAGAGAGAGAGAGAGAGAGAGAGAGAGAGAGAGAAGAAAGCTAGGAAGCCAGGTAGGGCATGGAAAGGAGATGCGCCCTGTGGAAAACCTCAAGTGTGAGAGTCTTTTGTGGGAAGAGGATTTGACAAGGTTCTTGACTGGAGGGAAAAGACTGGAGTTTTAAGAATGGGTTTGGAGAAGAGATAAAGGTTTGGAAGAACCAATTGCCATGGCCTTGGCCTTCCAAAGATGACGCTCTGGCCAGAGCCCAGTGTAGGTCTCAAGCTGACACCCCTCCATCTTCATGGTGGTGTTTCAGAGCACAGGTGTGTAGGAGGAAGAAGCCAACTTCTGAACTGTTCTGGTCATTGAGGCTTCTGGCAGCTCAGGGGGCTGTGCCCTCCCCGAGTCACCAAGAGGGCACATAGATTGGGCTGGACTGTACACTGACTGATGGCTCATGACTGATGACCCAAATGTCCCAAGGAAAGGATGTCGGAGTGGGTGAGACCATTGCACGAGTCAGGATGCCTCCTCTGGCTTCTTATGAGACCAGGAAGGCCTCCCATCTTCTCTCTCCCAGGTTCCCAGGAACCTGAGGGCCCAGGCTAGCTCCATACTCTGATTCCTTTGACTTCTCTAAACCCCAGGACAGGTGGTAGCTGGTGTGGACTGGGCCCTCTCTTCTCAATGAGAACAGCTTTGGCCTGCAGAGACAATGGGCCCAAGAGAGAAGAAGCTGAGGACCCCTGACCTAAGAAGCCCCTTTTAACTGTGTAGGAAGGAAGCTCTCCCCAGGCCTCTTGTGCTTGTCAGGAGGAAAGGAGAGAGGAGGGGCAGGGTGGAGACCTGCTGGCTGGAGGCAAGGACCCTCACTGGCAGTGACCCGGCAACTGCCCTAGCTTCATTTGCCAAACCCAGGGGATGCCTGGAAAGCTAGGGCCAGGAGCCATGCAGCGGGTATTTCCAGCCACAGAGGAGTCCGGGGTTTAGGGCAGACTCTACAGCAACTTTCCCAGAGCCCCTGGCTTCCCCTTCCCTAGCTCCTTCCTGTCCCCACCCTAGCCAGTGAGCAGGGAGGCTCAGGGGAAGGGAGGGAAGGTTCAGGGAGGCCTCTGCATGGAGACCCTCAGGCTCAGGCCTTGCCCCAGATCCCTCAGGGCACAGAGGACTCTGAGGGGGGCTTATAGGGCCAAAGAACAGAGGGCACCAGGTAGAGGCATTGCTGAGAGTGATGGGGGCAAAAGAAAACCTTCTGCCACCTTGAGCTGAAGGACAGGGGGTAGGTGGGTATGGGAGCAGAGCCTGAGTTGAAAGCAAAGGTTCAGGTACGCCCTCAGCCCTAGATCTTGCATCAACTTCCCTACCTGGAGGGTTTTCCTCCCCTGGAGAAGAAGCCTCCTCACCCGTTCATCCTCTGCCCTGGCTGTGCTAGCTCCACTGTCCTCTCCTGTCGCCCACTCCCCGTGTACAGCTCACCTGCGTCTGAAACCTCTCTTCTGTCAACTTTGACAGGTGGGAAGCTCTCCCCAGCCCTACCCTCCCCCTCAGTCCTCACCCCAATTTTCTGGTTTTCCATCAGCATTTAGGCCCAGCATTATCCCTGACCCCTTGGTGTCCCTGGGTCCTCGTGTGCCCTTCACCTTCCTCCACTGAGCAACAGCTCATCTCCTGGAAGAAACTCTGACCTCTCCTCATTTCTTCACACAATCTCTGATCTCTGATCCCAGGTGCCACCCAGGACTTGAAGCAAGAAGAGATAGGGGATGGGGTCACACCTCTCCCTCTCTGCAGCTCTAGGAACCCGGGAGTGGGGGTTACTCAGGCCATGGTTCCAGCCTCCCTGGAAGGAAGGGTCAAGCCTGAACCAGGAAGTGCTGTTTCAAATACTCGCATATACAGAGAAAGAAACCAGGGACAGGTGCCAAATCTGTGAACAGCTGCCTGAACAGGCAGGTCACTGTTCCCTGGAGCAGGCTGAGGAGGAACTTGACTGTCTTGGTCAAGTAGGTAATGGGTCTTAAGCAGAGAATGGTGACCGGCTGTCACCTTCTCCCACCAAAGTCAGAATGAGAGGAAACAGGCTTCAATTGTGGCAGGAAGGATTTAGGTTAGACACATGGGAGAACTTCCTGTGACAGTGTCTACACTGTATATCCCAGTTGGTAATCCAGATTGATCTCTCTCCTGGAGTTGATGAGAATTTCATGTTGATGTTTGCTAATGAGTAACTTGCCTTGCGGGTGATTAGCAAAGAACTTCCAGCCCAGAAAATTCTCCTTGTGTCTAGACTGTCTCCAGGGAAGAAGTCCAGAGAGACCTGGGAGGCACCAGGACCTAGGTAGGCCTCCTCTCAGCCCCAAGGAGATTTTTGGACAACATTAGACAACTCTGAACTATTGCCACTTCCCCCTCTCCTGCCCCCAGCCCTCTGGCTGCCACTCTCAGAAAAACAAGCCCTATGGAGCTGTCCAGCCCAGAGTGAATTCCCAGAGCAATGGTGAATACTCGGGGTCTCCAGAATCAGGGGCTTCAGTAACAGCCTCAGCTAACACTATACATTTAGAAACAGGCAGGCTTCAACCCTCTTTTGTGCCCACTCACCCCAGTCTCACGCATCTTTCTTGGGCAGCATGTACACTCCTTTTGTTGGATCTATTCTGCCACGGAGATCCCTGTGTTGCCCTGTGTCCAACTCCCTTTTCTCTTGCTTCCTCTTCTCTCCTTTGTGGCTTAATCCCCTGTCCCCATTACCATAGCCCTTCTCCAAGTAAGGAGGAAGCTGTGGAGAGCTGGGACAAGTCCATTAAGCTGCCATCAAAAGAAGAGAATGCAGCCCGGCCAGTGTGGCTCATTGGTTGAGCATTGACCCATGCACCAAGAGGTCTCCGGTTCGAGTCCTGGTCAGGGCACATGCCCAGGTTGTGGGCCCGATCTCCATGGGATGTGCAAGAGGTGGCTAATTGATGTTCTCACTCATCGATGTTTCTATCTTTCTCTCCCTCTCACTTCCTCTCTCTAAAATCAATAAAGAAAAAATATTTTTAAAAAATTAAAAGAAAAAAAAGAGAAGAGAATGCAGGCAAAAGATGCATTTCATCTGGGGCATGGTACTGTGTACCCATGGTTCATTTTCCTGGGGCCTGTGTGTGTGACCACATGCATATGCAGAGTTTGGGTTCATTGGTCGACCAGTTGTAGAAGAGGTCTACATCCACTGGTCTGTGTCCACTACTGGGTTAAGGTCAGTGAGGCCAAAGGGAACATTGGATTCAACTCCCAATGTCCTGGGATGTGCAGATGAAATCAAGGTCCATGAAAACAAGTGTAACGACTTACAGAATGAGGGTTCAGAGAGGGACCAGGGCCTCAATGGTCAAAGGAGGCTCTGTGGGGGAGGGGAATTGCACTGGGCCTGGAAAACAGAGCAGAACTTAGATAAACAGAAAAGAGGGGATTCCTGGCAGGGGGAATAGGGAGAGGAAAAAGATCAGGGTGGAAATGAAGAAGGTCCAGCTGGAATGGATTTCTTACGTGAGGAGCTTTGACATGAGGTTAGATAGCTAGGGCATGGAGATCCACAAGACAGATGAATTCAGACTTGACTGAGAAGCTTGAGGGAACCTGTGAGTTTTTGAGCAGAGGAGTGTGTTCAACCACCATCTGGCAGGGGCTCACAGAGTGGTCTGGAGCATGGAGGTGCAGAGGGAAAGCCAGGGGCAACTAGGAGCATCTGCGGCTGGTGGCCAGGTGTGCACTGATGCCTGGGTCCTGTCCCTAAGATGGCTGGGCACCTGAGAATGCCAGACCCCTGATGGCCTGCTGGGACAGGCTCCATACTTTCCTTGCCAGCAGCTGCTCTTTCTTCTCACCCCCTGCTTTCCAGATAAAGCCCGCAACAATGACCCGCAGCAGGGCTTCCCTGGCTCCTATGCTGAGAGGGGGGCCCGCTTTGGCCATGCCACACTCCCAGACAGCCCTCCCCCTTCCTCCCTTTTCCCTCAGAAGCCAGAGGACCTGCTTGGCATCCCAGACTTGCCTGGAAGAGGATAAAGGTTGGATGGGGCTAGGGTTCATCCAACAGCAGACCTGTAACTCACAAAGGGAGCCCAGAGTGTCTGTAGGGAACAATCTAGGGCCCTATATCTAGAGACTCAGGGTGAGGCGAGCTCTCAAGGGCACTTACACAAACCCCATATTCTGTAGTCAAGGACTTGAATACCTCCAGGGACAGGACCCTCACCCCCTACCCAGGCTAATCCCTGCTCTTGAAATGGTTGTGGTTATAGAAAGTGTATCCTCTTGTTGATCTGAAAGTCTTGCTATGGTTAGAGTGGGTTGGTGGTATGGGAGACCTGTTTGGGCTAGGCCTCATGGAGGGGTTTCTGGAATGGCACTACCAGAGGGAGGGTCCACCAGCCACTTAGGTCTGGGTGGCTCTGCTGGGTCCTGTGGGCCCCCCTGCTGCGCCTGCTTGGCGCCCTGGGCTGGGGCAGTTTAAGCGTGAGAAGTGCCAGTCCGTTCCCAGCTCAGCCCTGGGGGTGGGGCAGCCAGGGTGAGGCCAGCCCTGGGCAGCCCTTCTCAGCCTCATCGGGAGGCCAGGCTCTGGTCAGCCTGTCGAAAGGGCCAACACTCCCCAAGCTGAGATCATCAACCTCCGGCCTCCATGGCAGCCCCCACCCCCAGCTGAGCTCACTGCTCTGGTCCTCTGGGGGACATTGTTGTCTCCCGGCCCCTCCCCCGGGCTCAATGAGCTGTTTGTTGGCATGTCCGGCTAGGGCAAGGGGAGGGCGGGCACAAGACGCCCGCACACAATGGGGATTCCGTCCATTCTGAGGTGGCTGCGGGAACCAGGCTGGCTTTGTCCCTGGGACCCTCATTCCCACCATTTAGCGGAGCCGGAACTCCAGGCGGAAGGCCCCGTATAAGAACAACAATGTCGTCACCCTGTCTGTGGGGGAGGGCACTGTAGGCCAGGCCTCCTGGGGCCCAGGGGACCCACAGTCTGGGGCAGCCTGAGGGGCACTTGGGACAGGTCTAGAACTGAGGCTGTGCCTCAAATCTGAGGGAGACTCAGGAAGCAGATGGGCGCCCCCCCACCTGGCCTGCCAGTCCATCTGCAGCCTGCATCAAGCGGGAAGGGTTGGAAGGGGCTCCCTGGCACCCCAGCTATGCTCAGCTCCTCCAAGTGCAAAGAGGAGCCCTAAGGTGCTGAAAGGATGGGTGCATCCGGCAAGCCCTGTTGGACGGTGTGCCACAGAGAGGCTGAGTAGGGGCAGCCTGACCTGCAGGCTTTTCTGCATCCAACTTGGGCAAAGGCCTTTGCTCAAAGCTGGGTCAGGTCTGTTTCTAGGCCTCTAGCCCGGCCAGCCTGCCCCTTAGGAAGTGGCGCTGGCCTCTCAGACAACAAGTGTTTATTTTCCAGGGCGGGGGGTGGGGGGGTGAACAGGACGTCATGGCGTTTCCCTCCTGCCCGGTGCTGCAGTGGTTCTCACAGTCCGGGCACTGGTGACATCACCAGCCTTTCCTCAGCCCTGGCCTCCTTACCTCCTCCTCCCCTTCACCCCATGCTCTGACCAGGCCACACACTTCTGAAGCTCCTGCTTCCGGTGCAAGCACCTCTGAGCGGGCCCTCTTGGAGGGCGTTGAGAGCGGCCAGGAAGAACTGGACCAGCCCCTCATCACTGCCCTTGGCATTCAGGTTGAGCCTAGGGATAGCCCTTCAGTGCTTGCTCTCATCAGAGTGGTCGGTATCCCACCCAGGCCCACTCCAAGTGCGATGCTGGCCCTTTAAGGGTCTTGGGAAGCCAGAACAACAGGAAATCCAAACGGCCTCATTAGGCAGCTCGGAGCTCAGCACAGTAATTAGTGCCCTGAAAACAAAACAAGGAAAAGCAGGTGGTGGTGCCCCCCCCTCAATCTTGGCTGCCCCTGGTGTGGCCTGTTAGTACCCAGAGCTAGGCAGCTGGGATTGGAGCCCCTCCCTTCTCGGCCCCCTCACCCCAAGCTCCTGAAGCTTGCTGCCCACTGCCCAGGCCAAGGGTCAGAGCCTAAGCTTCTGGGGAGCAGGCAGCAGCTTCTCCGCCAACTGCTTCCCTTTGGGGAGATTGAGGCCCCAGGGACATGCGCTGGGGCTTCCCCTCTCCTGTAGCCAGGTGGCCACTTGTCCATAGCATCTTCCACCTGTTTGGAAAATGCTATGATGGGGGCTGGGAGCTGGGCTGGGCTCCTCCAGAGGGAAAGGGGACACCCCTGGGAATCCCAGGCCAAGAAAGCCACCTTAGGAGAAGGGGAAAAGCCTGCTCTGTGCTCCTGCCTCTCAGGATCTCTGGTGATTCTCCAGGTATACAAGGCCACCTGAGCAGATGGGGCAGTAACCCACAGGCCCTCTGGTCAGACCTTGGGGACTTGCAAGCTCCTCAGTTAGTAAAAGCCTGGCTAGGAGCAAAAAGGAACCCTAGTGCCCGGCCAGTGTGGTTCAGTGGTTGAGCATTGACCCATGCACCAAGAGGTTGGTAGTTCAATTCCCGGGTCATTTCCTGGTCAGGCCATATGCCCAGGTTGTGGGCCCAATCCCCAGTGGGGGGCATGCAAGAGGTGGTCAATCGATGTTCTCTCTCATTGATGTTTCTATCTATCTCTCTCCCTCTCCCTTCCTCTCTCTAAAATCAATAAAGAAAAAAAAATTTTTTTTTTAAAAAAGGAACCCTAGTGAGTTCTCTTCAGCCAGACTGCAGGCCCCCACTCATTTTGTCCTCCCCCTTCCCATTTGATGCAATTGGAACCCCACTTTATCCCTGACCCCTGAGATATCTCCCTTTGTTTGTACTGTTAGGGGAGGGACATACTATGCTCTACTTAGGAAACAAATATTCATTCAACAAACATTTATCAGTGGTTGTAATTCTCCCTACACTGTGCTGATGGGGAGTTCTGGGAAGGTTTTGGGAATGCAAATGGTACTACCTTGTAATAGCTCATGACAGTCTTTCCCTCTGTCTTTAAAAAAATATTTTTTTTTCTTTATTGATTTTAGAGAGAGGAAGGGAGAGGGAGAGAGAGAGAGATGGAAACACCAATGAGAAAGAACATCGACTGGCCGCCTCCTACATGCCCCCCACTGGGGATCGGGCCCACAACCTGGGCATGTGCCCTGACCAGGAATCGAACCGGCGACCTCTTGGTGCATGGGTCGACACTCAACCACTGAGCCACACCGCTGGGCTTCCCTCTATCTTGATAAGGCCTTTGAGAGGAGGGACTGTGGCTCTTTCCATGTGCATATCCCCCCAAAGACCCAGCATTTAGTGACTGGTACATGCATATAAATAATCAAAAATGAAACAGGGATGGTCTCTGACTTCAAAGAGGTTACCATGGAAGCCTAGTATTTGGCATAGCACAGCAGCAGCACCCTGGTAGGGACCCCCAACCCTTTGGGAAAATGACAGCCCTGTGCTCAGAGCCCAGACCCCCTGAGGGCCCTAGGTTTTGTGCAGAGCAAGGGCTGAGGGCATTGTAAGGGAAGGGACCTGGGTCCTCCTGAGAACAAAGCTGGAGATGACACTGGGGTGTGGGAAGGAGCTGTGCTGGGCTTGCCTGGGTTTGGGGGGATGCTGAGTGGGAGAGCTGGCCAGGCTGAGTGTTCTGTGGCCAGCCTGTGGCCAGTGAATGGGGCTGTAATTAAGCTGTGGGTAGGTTTCTGGTCACAATTCTGTTGGCTAAGAACAAAGGCCCCAGGCATCATTGCCAGGGAGAAGGAGAAGGAGCCGAGAGAAGGGGCAGGGTAACCCAGAACCTGCCGTTGGGTTGGGCAGCTGGCCTCCAGCCGGGCAGAGAACCCTGCAGTCACCTCTAGAGGCTACCAACTTGGTGGTGACTTCTGAGGGGCTCCAATCTGGAACTGAGGGGACCAGCCAGCGGTGACCAAAGCGTCACAGGGTCATAGAGCAGGGGTTGTCAGTCCTGACTACATACAAGAATCACTTGAGCAACTCCCTAGAGATTCTAATATAGCTGGTCTGGGATGAGGCCTGGGAGACACCGTTCTTCCCTGAAAGCTCCCTAAGAGACCGAGTGTGCAGCCAGGGTTGAGAACTACTGCTCGCCAGGGGCTCAGGACCCTGCTTTAAATCCCAGGCCCTCACCTACCCCCTCCCTGGAGCCCATCGTGCTCAGAGACCACACCCACTGGAGCAAATAGCACAAGTGTCCTGGGCAGAAAGGGAAATGGGCACCAGACTCTCCTAGACCTGGAGGTGGGGCCTTTGGAGAAGCCCTCCCCTTCTTGACCCCCCACTCTCCAGTGGAAAGTTACCTAGGGAAGCAGCTGTGGGCAGACAAGGCCACATGCCTGGGGGAGGGGTGCCTATGGGGAACAGCGCCCCAGGAGAACAGGCTGGGGACCAGCAGGGAAGAAGGGTGGACGCAGAGCACCTGAGCTGAAGGGGCTGCTCTGTTCAGGGACGTGTGCTGGTCCTGAATCATTTCCCGGATATAGCTTAACAGTCCAGACTTCAAGGTTTTGGGGGGGGAATCTTTTTTCCAAGTTCCTCGATCTGTCATCCCCCTCCCCCACTGGCCGGATAGGCCTGGACCAGTGTCCTCTCTCTGCTCCCCCTCAGCCTCCCAGCTCGGGCTTCTCCACTGAGCTCCCTGGACATTGTTTCCCGCCTCAGGAAGTCTCTGATGCCCTGCGCTGGATTTTGTTTTCCTTGTTATCGGGACAACTAATATTTTTTCCTGTGCGGAAAAAAAAGAGATTTTCCCAAGCAGATTACAGCTGTCAGTGAGGGGGGAGGGGTCTGGAGATTGAGCCCTCCCTTCACCCTCCCTCTCTGCCACTCTCACAGGGCTGAGCTCTCACACGAAGGAGGAAGCCCTGGCCCCTCAGCCAGCCAGGCTGGAGCAGAGGGCAACTCTGGCCTTGACAGGAGAGACCCCTGTTCTCTGCCTGGGGGGCCCTGCTTCCTGTTAACAGGGTTGACCCATGGGGTGGGCCGCATTTCCAAGGGCAGGGAGAGGGTCCTGGGGCAGAAAGGGCAGGCTACCGCACAGCTGCAGGGTGGCAGGACATGAGGACAGACATGCAGGGAAGAGTGGGAGCACACAAGAGACCCAGCTGTGCCAAACGGTGTGACTTCAGGCAATTCTCTCACCTCTCTGTGCCTTGGACTCCTCACCTCCAACACGGACATATTGATCAGGCCTCACCTACCTAAATAGTTACGTTGTGAGGATGCAGATGAGATAAAGTATCTGATTCAAGGTCAAGGCTTCTTATGAGTCGGGTCATAAGGGTTAATGACAGGTGTCTCAGTACCTGTGTGACTTGCCTGAGGCCCCCACAACCAGCAGACCAGAAAACAGAGGCTGTCACTCAGCAAATTCTGTTTGAATGGCACAACCCAGGCACACATGCACGTGTGCGACACAATGAAACACACACGTGTGCACACGCACACAGGCCCGTGCATTCTTTCCTGACAAACGGTCGATTGCTACATCGGGGTGCTGTGGTTCCTGGGACAGGCTGCCTGGACCTTTGGATGGGATCTGAGCATAACCACCACGCAGCAATAGAGCCTTATCTAAAAGGATCAAGTTTTGCCCTGGCCAGAGTGTTCAGTGGTTAGAGCGTCAGCCTGAGGACTAAAGGGTTTCAGGTTTGGTTCCTGGTCAAGGGCATGTACCTGGGTTGCAGGTTTGATCTCCAGCCCGGTCAGGGCATGTGTGGGAGGCAACCAATCCATGTGTCTCTCTCATATCGATGTTTCTCTCTCTTTCCACTCCTTCCCTTCCACTCTCTCTAGAAATCAATGGAAAAAATACCCTCAGGTGAGGATTAACAAAAAATAAAATAAAATAAGAATAAATAAAATGACCAAGTTTCTTTTCAGGTTGACAACAACAAATAGAAGGGCTTCAGATGTGGGTTACTCAGTTGTTTGTGTTTTGCAATGTATCAAGAAAACTAGCCCTAGCCCCCCCCCCCCCCCCCAAGCCCTGCACCCTCCTGGGAGGTGGCTGGTCTGCTCGGAGAGAGGCTCTCCTACCTTGTCTCTCAGTGTGGCAGGCGTGCAGGGGGCTGTGTGTGGACGTGAGCAAGGTCCTCTGTGAAGGGGGGAATAGGAGGATGTCTGTTTAGACTTATTTTTTAGATAAAAAAATTAAACTTTAATATTTAATATGTTTTGACTGTAGTGCACAATCTATACATAAATATTCATAATCAAAAAATTTTGGAGACTACCACCCTGGGAGATTAGTGAGGGCTTTATTTTATTTATTTATTTATTTATTTATTTATTTATTTATTTATTTATTTTTAATCCTCACTCAAGGATATGCTTAGAGAGAGGAAGTGGGGAAGAGAGAGAGAGAGAAAGAGAGTGGAGCTGCCTTCTGTACCTGCCCCAGGCCCCAGGAGGAATCGTCTTTGGGTGCATCTATCAGAAGCTCATTCAGATTAGGTGCTGGGTGAGGGAAGGGACTGTGGATGGAGGAGGGGCTAGTGAGGTCTGGGTGCAGAACCCTTTGGGCCCGATCAGACTACCAAATGTCACCAACAGTGTGGACCTTCCTGGCCACCCCTGTCCCCCACCCCCCACCCCCACACTCTACCTTCTTCCTGCCCATCCTTGAGCCAGCCTGTTTAAACCCCAAGTGGGTTCTAGAATCTTTGACTGCCATGCTTCCTGCAAGGGAGAGAGAGGTCCTGTATGACACTCCCCTCACCCTCAGGCTGGCTGAAGTGTGGCTGGGGTCCCAGTAGCTGCCCTGTGTGCTGTGTCACCCCCAGGAGAAAAGTCCCTGGCGGGAGGCGGCCCTCTGCCGGGAGGCTGTTTCCTCAACTGGCCAAGGTAAGAAGTGGGGGATTTCCAGCCCTGTCCACTGTGCTAACTTCAGTCCTGGGGGCTCCTCTCCTTTCTCATGCAACCCAGGCCTGTGTGAGGACAGAAACTCCAGAGTTAGACCCGATAATTGGCAAGGGGATGTGGGGGCATCAGAGTCAACTAAGCCCACAAGGCGCCAGCTGTTCCTCTGTGCTCTGGAGGGACCCCAGCCCAGGGCAGGACCCCATGGCTGCACCTGGGACCAACAGAGACCCAGCTCGGGAAGACCCCGACGGGCATCTTGGTGAGGAGTAGGGCTGGAAATCCAGAGCCACACTTACTCATGGGTCTGTGGGCAATGACTCAAATCAATGAATGCCCCGGCCTAACCCCAGTCTGCCCTCGTTCTGGTGGTCAGGGGAATGGCAAGTCCAAATCTCACCCTTTAAGCCTCTCCTACCAGCTGGCACTTCCAAGGGACACTGGAAAGCCAAAGGAGCCACTGCGTCCCCTTGAGAGCTGGGAGCCGAGAGCCTCACAACCCAGACATTTTGTCCTGAAAGCTTGACCCAGGAAAGGAGATCCATACTCTATTCCTGCACTGTGGAGCTGGGCAGGGAGGCGGGTGCAATCCTGGGGGCTAAGTGGAGGGAGAGGTACAGTAGTGGTAACCTGGTGATGGTGGTACACGCAAATGTCCCAGCTGTAATGTCAGCCCACCCAAGTACAGGCTTAGGAAACAGCTAGACTCTTACTTGACCTTCATGGAGATTCTCCTGTGCCTCAGACACGAGTTTCAGTTCATTACTTGCCTTGTATGTATTTGCTGTGTGCACGTATACATGGGCTTTGTGCACACGTACACATGCTTGTAGGCTTGTGTGACTGAGGCGTGCCAGGCCGAGGAACAGGCCGGGATTCATGCAAGATCCCCGAGGAGAGAATCTGAGAGGAGAAATAATAAATCTAGCCACCAGCAGTGCAGGCTAGCCACATGCCCTGATAACGTACATGCATTATCTTCAATCTACACAGCAACCAGTCCTCTGAGAAAGGTGTTATTATCTCTATTTTACAAATCATTAAGTTGAGTGAAGCTTAGAGAAGTGAAATGCCCTGCCTGAGGTCACACACTGAGTAAATCTAGGCCAGGATTTGAACCCAGGTCAGTCTAAGGCCAAGCCACAGATCTCTCTGGCAGGCTCTCTCAGCATGGTCCTCCTCAGTTACATGCCATCAGCCCCTTGTCTCTGAGGCCCTGGCTGCCCTACTCTGAGGTGACAGGCCCTTCCCCTCCCCTTCCCCCTCCCCTCCAGTCAAGGTGGCAAAGCAGAGCCTGTTCAAGGCCACAGGCAGCCCAGGACGTTGTGCCCAGACCTTCACACGTCAAGCCAGTCCCCAGTTCAGAGAGGGTCTGGCTGGCCCTGGGCAGGATCAGCTAGGGCTGAGCTGGGGCAGCTGTTTACAGTAAACAGAAAGCTCCAGAGGAAGGAAGGAGGGGAGGGGCTGGGGTCGTCATGGAGACAGGGACGAGCTGCCGGGCCTCAGCCCTGATCCACAACTGGTAAGACATCCCTGCCCGTTCTAGAGCCAGAGGAGGCCCAAGGAAGGTCTGGATAGGGCAGCCTGAGCAGGAGAGGCAGGGCTGGCAGGCTGGGCCTCAGAGCAGTGCCACTGAGGACACCGCCCACCCACCTCATTATGTATTTCTACTTACTATTAACAATAACAGCTACTGCTTATTGAGCTTTTACTGCGTGCATGGCCCTAGGCCCTTGAGAATATGTTTTCTTATTTGACTCTAACAACCAGGAGTAGGTACAATAATAGTCTCTCGTTTATAGATGAGGAAATTGAGATTCAGAAAGATTAAGCCATTTGTCAAGGTCATACAGCTTGTAAGTGACAGAGTAAACATTTTGGATCAAAAACCCTTTACCAAGGCAGGTAGGAGATAAGCTAGCTGGTGAAGCTCTGAGTGCCTCGGCCAGTGGGGAAACTGAGTCCCTTGGGTACCAAGGGGAGTTTCCTAGGCTTCTGGCCTTAGTCAAAGAGATTGCTGGGGACAGAACCCATGTGTTCCAGTCCTAACCACTAGACCACACGGCTTCTCCATGGCTTCAGCTGGGAAGGTCCAAAGAGAAACTCCCTTTCCAGCCCCAGCCTGGAGTGTAGACTCTTCCCCAGCTAACAGGCTGTTTCTGTCGAGGCCAGGCTGGGCCAGGGTGCTGTGAGGGATGCTGGGGGGTTTCTGCCCACACATATGGTTTCCAGATTCCAGGGGATGAAAAGGAGGCCCTCAGGGGCGGAAATGGGGGATGTGCGATGACAAATTTAGACTGATTACTTAAAAAAAAAAAAGAAGCCAAGAAACCCTAAAAAATAAAAGCAAAAATTCCGCTAGAAAACCAAAGGGAATTATTTGATTGTGAAACTGAGCACCGAGAGGCGCAGCGTAGTTTGGTGTGGAACACTGTCAAGGGTTCTCGGACGCAGCCGCTCAGAGGATGGAGGGAGGGAAGGAGCCTCTGTAGGCTGTTTTTGGTTTTACCTGCTGGGCTCTGGGACAAGGATGGTCAGGCAAAGCACCTAGGAGGATGTCTGGGAGTTCAGGAACACTTGTTGGGGGGCTTTTCTATAAGGCTTGGGTCCTTCAGACAGCTAGACTCCAAGGGTCCTGCTGGCTTGTGGCCAAGGGTCCCCCCTGGCTCAGGTAGGGAGCTGCCCCAGGGGAGGCTCCAGCTAGTCGATCCCCAAGAGCAAGTGAAAGGGTGAGCTGTAAGGTGGGGGGCTGGGGTGCCTCTGGGTCTCAGCCTTAAAGGGAAATGACCAGGAACAGAAGGTAAAAGAGAGGACAGCTGCCTGGAATTCTGGCCTGTAGCAGGACTAAGGGGTCAAAGGTCAAAGAGGGGACAAGGGGGACTTCCTGAGGCTCCCAGGGGAGTGCCAGCTATCCAGTCAGCCAGATTGTTGTGCAAGCTCTGGGCTGGACCGTAGGGCAGGCTGGCAGAGGAGCCATGCTGGCCCAGCCTCAGCCCATCCTGCCCATCCCCTGGAGCTGGAGGAGAGCCCTCTCTCCTCCAGGACCAGAACCTGCCCCCAAGGTAGCAGCACTCCTGTCCCACCTCAGTGGCCATATTCTATCTGCCTGAGGGCTTCCTCAAGTAAGACTCTTCCATTTCCAGCCTGATTCCCAAAGGGATCGGAGGGGTTTCTGAGGGAAGAGCACGAGAGGGCTCACAGGTGCCAGTCCCAGAGGAGCGAGGCACAGAGTGAAACAGAAGAGAAAGCAAGCCAACAGGAATTGCTCAGGTGCCAGGCCCTGGGCTAACCTGGCAGAGGTGCGGCACTGCTCTGGTCTAAGCTTCACCCGAGCCTCTCAAGGTCTGTTATATTTACTCACATTTTACAGGTGAAGAAATTGAGGTTCCGAGGGCGTGATTAAACTGACAGCTGGTCAACGGCAGAGCAGAGACTTGCCCTTGCTCTCTCCAGATCGCCTCCCTGTCTCTCAACGCAACCCACTTTGTTTGGAGATGAGGAATAATCACAATGAAGGACCTGGGACAGTGTTTGTCTTCCAGTGGGTATAAGATCACTGCTGACTGATGCTCAGCCTCATGGAGAAGGTACAGGATCCCGGATGGAGCCTAGTGCCAGCCATCAATTTCTCCTGAGATTCAGCACCTGTAAAATCAGAAGGTGGGGCCCTGGCCGGTGTGGCTCACTTGGTTGGAGCATTGTCCTGTGTACCAGAAGGTCCTGGTCAGGGCACATACCTAGGTTATGGGTTTGATCCCTAGTCAGGGCAGGTGTGGAAGGCAACCAACTGATGTATTTCTCACACATCAATGTTTCTTTCTTTCTCTTTCTCCCTCTCTAAAATCAATCCATTAGCCCTGGCCAGTGTGGCTCAAGGGTTAGAGCATCAGCCTGCACACCAGAGGGCCTCGGTTTGATTCCTGGTCAAGGGCATGTATCTGGATTGCAGGTTCAATCCCTGGCCCTGATCAGAGTGTGTGCGGGAGGCAACCAATCAATGTGTCTCTCTCACACTGATGTTTTCTCTCTCTCTCTTCCCCTCCTTCTCTCCCTCCCACTCTCTCTAAAAATCAATGAAAAAAATATCCTCGGATGAAGATTAACAAAAATCAATCAATCAACCAATAAAATAAATCAATTAGAAAAAAAGAGCTAGCCCTCCCTTTAAGAAATAAATGAATAGTTTTTAAAAATCAGAAGGTGGGCCCGGCCAGTGTGGTTCAATGGTTGAACATTGACCCATGCACCAAGAGGTCGCTGGTTCGATTCCTGGTCAGGGCACATGCCCAGGTTGTGGGCCAAATCCCCAGTGGGAGGCATGCAGGAGGCGGCCAATTGATGTTCTCTCTCATCGTTGTTTCTATCTCTCTCTCCCTCTCCCTTCCCTTCTCTCTAAAAATCAATAAAGGAAAAAAAAATTTTAGAAAAAATAATCAGAAGTTGGGATTGGCAGCTCAATGATTTTCAAACTGGATTCCTGGGCATCCTGGCATCCCCTAGAGACTGGGATGGGGGAGGAAAGGACAGTAAATAGGGGTATGCCCCGCCCCCTAGCCTGGCTTCCACCAGGGAAGCTTAGCATATGAATTTCAGGTACTGGACATCCATGCAAATTTTTTTTTTATCTGAACAAGGGTCCCACATCACCCATGGCCTCTATCTGAGATCTCTGCAGCGTAGACATTCTGGGAGCCGTCATCTAGGCAGTTCAGGTCCTGGGCTAGTAAGAGGAGCCAGAGGATCTGGTGAGGGAAGTGGGCTAGACCATGTCTGGGCTTCTAGCCCTGTGGGAGGAAGCAGGTGGAGGTCAGAGCTGTGAGATGAGGCTATGGCAGAGGAGACAAGCTGCAGAGATACACGACACCTGCCTCTACACCTGGGAAAAGCAAACAGACCTTTGGCCACAGCAAGCAGCCTGGGAACCAGGAGTAGCACCCACCTTCCTGGGGTCAGACCAGTGCCCCTTTCCCTTTTTCAGCGAGGCCTGCCCTGGCTTGTTCTCCGTGGATATTGGTTGCTGGTCACCAACCTAAAGCGCCCTAACCTCCCATGACCTCATTGTTCCTGACTGCCCAGTTCAAGGGCTACTTCAAGGTGAAAGCTGAGAAAAGGCAAAGCTGCTCTGGAAGAGTAAAGCACCGGATCAGAGGACATTCAGCGAGCAGGGACTAACAATGCCCTTGAAAGAAGAACCCTCCTTTATGCCCCTTTTATCGGCCATCCTAGACCAAAGTTTGCCCTTCTGCCTCAGTTTTCCCTTTTGAAATCTGGGCATAGAATGGTTTCCCTCTCCCGGTGGCTTCAGCGCCCCCTGAATATAATCATCTCCATATTCCAGGTGGAGGAGAATGCCCAGGGCTCCAGCTGCCCAAGAACTAGACCTAGCATCCTGCTTCTCTCCCACTGCCCACCCTGGGCCTGCCTCCGACCACCATTCACCCTCAATCTGCTGCAGCCTCACTCCACATAAGCAAAGCTGCCAGCAGGGTCCTTTGTGGTGCTGCTCCCTTGTGGCACTGCCTAGGGGCCCCACCATGGGGCAACAGATGGACCTATGGTCTCTACAGAACAATGGTGGGGGAGGGGCCCTGGCATCGCCCGCCCCAAACAGGAAGCACTGCAGGAGCTTCAAAGAACTGGCAGAGCTGAGGGGCTGAGTGGCTGGAGCCAGTGCCAGGACTGGCGGCTGCCTGAAGAGATGCCTGCCAGCCTCGGGATGCCCAGCCTGCAGTGGGGGTGGGGCTTCGGTGGCAAGGGCAGCTGGGTCTTGGGCAGAGGATGCCTTGCAGGTCCCAGTGGCAGTGACCCAGGAGCAGGCTGAGGGGAGGGGGCTCAGACACTAGGCTGTTTCCTGGCTCCCCTGCCACTCGCCAGCGGGGCTGCAGGTTCTTTCCCAGGCCACAGTGGGTCTGGCCCTCCAGCAAGTGCCATGAGGGGCAGGGCTGGCACCAAGCCTGCCGCCCACTCCCTGCCTCCTGCTCCCAGCTGCTCTGCTCAGAGCCTTTTCCTCTCCACTTCCTGTTCACACAGGGGGGGGCGGGAAGTGGAGGGAGGAAGTTGGGGGGAGGCGTGTAGGGGGGACCCATTGAATAAAAGGAATTAACCGTTTCCCTCCTCTGACCTCTGGGAATTTCCGCCTGTGAAAGTGTCTCGAAGAATCTGCAGAGCTGGGGGAGTGGGGAGGAGGTGTGCCCTTCTTGCCCCCCCCACCCAGTAGGGCCAGATAACTCCCTCTGGGCCCCCTAACCTTTTGTTTCCCTGGCGCCAGGGGGGCAGCGCCCAGGGCAGCCCGGAGCCTGGTGGCCTCGTAGCCCACTCCCAACCAATGGGGTTGGTGCTGGCCAGCCTTCGACCCAAGCCCTGGGGGCAGGGGCAGGAACTGCGAGAATTGGTGGTCCCCAGGGAATGAGCTCACACCCAGGTTGCCCAGGCTCTAAGTCCCCCGCCTCCAAGCCCTCCCTGCCAGGGCTGGTGCCCTTGGCCAGTCTGCCTTGGGGACAAGAGAAAGGAGGGTGGCCAGGCGGGTAAGCCAGGCCTCAGAGGCTTGGTGGCACACCCTTTGATGGCCACACCCCCAGGAGCTTTGGAAGGGAGCTCATGGGTTCGGGAAGCCAGTAGACAGCGTCCTCTAGTGTCCTCTGCTGACTCAACCAGGCGGTCCCCCAGGGCCCTCTCAAGGGCGGGCCTCAGGAAGCACCTGCTCCCCAGGACCAGTGGCCGCCCTGTGTCTCCCCCAGGTGGCTTCCTTGTTTACAGGCCTCCTGCCCTGATCCCAGCGTCACTGCCTGTGGCCACTCCTTCTATTTCCAGTGACCGCTCCAGGAGCAGCTCATTCATCTTGGCCCCTGCCCACGCAGCTATTCCCCCACCCCATCCCCTGTCCGGCCCTCCCCCAGGCTTAGGGCCAAGGCCCTAAGGGCCTTCTCTCTTCCCTTCATTCCAGGCTTTGCTTGGCTTCCAGGGAATCTAAGAGCCGTGGCTTGCCATTGCCCTGATTCTACGGAACCCCATTCTGTCAGTGCCAGGGAAGCCTGGGGCCTTTTTCCAGGAAAGAGGAAGCAGCCTAGGACCAGATGGGCAAGCTTAGGAGAGGACAGAAGGGGCAGGGGCGTCCTAGCCTGTCTTAGCCAAGTCCTCTGGGAGAAGGGAGCAACAGGGCAGTGTTTGTTTAACTAACATATATTAGACACCCATTATGTGCGAAGACAGATGCCCCAAGCTGTTCTAAGTAAGCAGGGGACCAGCCAGTGGCAGGCCAATACTCACTGATGGGGGGCAGTACCCCCGAGTCCTCTACTGGGCATGTCTAGGTGTGAGGGTGCCTTAGGCCACACAAGGAGAGGAAGCAGGAGCCTCCAAACCTTCCTGGAACAGTGGAAAGAGAACAGGATTATGATGTCCTCTACTTACCCAGTGAGACCCCCCCCACACACATATTTACTCCCATTCTTGATTTTGGGGGAAGACAGGGAGTCTGAGGCTCATCAAAGATAGGCAGCTTCCAGCCCTCTAAGTTGGCAGAGGCCCTGAAGAGACGCTGTGTTCCAGTGGCTGGGGACTCAGCAGGGCAAGATCCCACCAGGACTGCCGGAGATGAGTATGGAAGAGGATCTGGCTGAGGGAAGAAAGAAAAGCCTGCAGACACCAGCCAGGTGCCCTGACCCCAGCCTGATTCCAGGAACTCACTCGTTATTTTATTTCAGTCTGGCAGCTGATAGACCACACCCATAGAGCTGGGCAGTGGACTGTGGACACCAGTGTTCGGAGCAAAGGGTGCTCAGCTGATGTCACAGGAAGGCCCCGCTCTAAGAATCATCTTTAGTTGTGGCTTAGCCGCCAACCACAACTAAAGAAGTGTAATCTGGGGGGAGGGGCAGGTAACAGGAGCTAGATTAAAAAAAAAAAAAAATGTCTGCCAAATGCCCAGAATGGTGGCAGTGGCAGTCTCACTTTCATGCTGGACCTCAACACTATGGTTAAATGCCAGACAGTGGTAAGGCAGTATCAAAGCTAGGCAGAAACTGGGAATGAAGGGACCCAAGCTGGTAAAGAGAGGGGTAAGTAAAATCTACCAGGTGTAAGGGCTAGTGGAGGGAGGAGGAATGAGCAGCGTAGATTCATGGTTAGGTAATGGAGACACCCAGAAAATTCTTGGGACAACTAGGGAAGAAACAGACTGAGGAAGCACTAGCGGAGAAAGTGACTTGAGAATCGGCACCCCCTACTGCCTGAGTGCAAAGGTTTCTGTGGGGAGCAGCACCACCTGCTGGCAAAATGGAAGAATAGTCCCTGTTCCAAGACAGGATGGTGGGCGCTAATTTCCAGCTGAAGCCTAGAATCAAATAGGATAGAGTGGAGAGACAAGAAAGCGAGCAGAAAATGGCAGAATTGTCCTGTCACACCTCTAGGTGAAGGACAAGGGCCAAGGCTTGAAAGCATGCAGGGTCCTGGTAGCCTCCCTGCGGCACCCCAGCCCCTCCTGGAGATCACTCATGCACCACTCAGCCCAGCATCAACACAAAGCCACCAACTCCAGAGCCTCCAGTGCAATGCAGACAGTTTAATGCTCTCCACCCCATCACCGGCTCCCAGTGTCCTCCACAAGGCCCTCTGCCCAGGGCGCCCCTCACAGGGGCACCAGTGTGCACAAGAACACACCCACCATCAGCACCACCTTTTCCAACTCCCATGCCCAGGATTTGGAGGGACTGTCTTTTCACTTCTGGGACCTGGAGGAAGACAGAAGAGAGGGCTTCCTGTGAGAGAGGAGGCACAGAGTGAAAAGGAAGAATAGTACTCTTGCTCTAGAAGGTGAACAGGATGTGTGTGGAGAGTGAAAAGGAGAAATGAGCTGTTAGATGCTGAAGGGCTGGGACGCTGAAGGGCTGGGACGGCTATCAGAATTGTGACCTTTCCAGCTAACGCCCTCTACTGGGAGGCAGGCCGATGGCCTGGTGTAACAGCAGCTCTAAGGCAGCCCTGAAGAACAACAGCATGAGCAGTGGGCAGGTACTCAGAGTTGACACTCCACTCCCCTCTACAGTCATAGCCCAGATGATTAAGCACACACTACTATGTGGCCTTCCCAAGACCTGGCAAGTAGCTATGCTTGACTGCCTGCCCACCTTTCAGGGGCAACACCCTCCTACAGCCAACTGAGGTGCTCCTCCTCATAGCGCTGGGGGTCGATGAAGGGCCGATCAATAGAGCGAATCATCAGCTCCCCACAGTACACACACTCCGCTGCCACCAGTTCATCTAGGTCAGCCTTGAGCTGTTCCCGGCTTGGTCCCCCAGGGGCAGCCCCACCCTCAGCCTCTTTTGCCCGGGCAGAGCCCTTGGTGGGGGGTGGAGCAGCCCCCAGCTTCCGCTGCAGCTCCTCCAGCCGGGCCTGCTTGTAGGCCGGCAGGCCAGGCCGCACAGCCTGCAGCAGGCAGTCCGCGTGGAACATGTGGCCACAGAGGAAGAGGTAAAAAGGGCGGTTGAGCAGGGGGAAGTCGCAGCTGGCACATTTGTCCTGGGGCTCCACTGTGCCATAGCGGCCCCGCAGCTCCTGCAGGTCTCGCCGGATGCGCTGGGCGCTGGCTGTGGCCTCTTCCATCTCCCGCTGTAGCTCCTGGATGTGGTGGTTGTAGGCCTTCAGTGAGCTGCAGATCGCCTCCTTAAAGTGGTCAATGGTGACAAAGTCAGGAAAGAAGGGCAGCACATCCTCAATCTTGAGCAGGGGGCAGCTGGCCAGGCAGGCCATGGCTGTCTGCACATCTTCCTCCTCCTGCACCACGTGCCGTGCTATCTTCAGCCAGAGCTTCTTGCGAAGTTCCTCATCTTCCTCGGGCAAATCCGCACATTGCTTGGCCAGGTCCACATCCACCTGTGGGGTAACCATGAATGTTAGGGTCAAGCCTCCTCCCCACCCAGGATAGAGACCATGGGAGAAACACATGCCCAGGGAGACCCTGAGCCTGAGGAGAGGCCCCAAGGCAGGATCCCCAGCACTCCTGGCAGTAAACGAGGAGGAGCTTCTGGAGGCCAGGATAGAGGCCTACCTCCATGATGGGCTTGTCCTGTTCACAGCCATATAAAAGCTACTTATGATAGTGGGGCTTCAATTTTAGTGAATTTAAAAATTACCTGGAGGCCCTGGCCGGTTTGGCTTAGTGGTTAGAACATCGGCCTGCGGACCAGAGAGTCCCGGGTTCGATTCCGGTCAAGGGCATGTACCTTGACCTCGGTTGCGGTTCATCCCTGGCCCTGGTCAGGGTCGTGCGGGAGGCAACCAGTCGATGTGTCTCTCTCACATTGATGTTACTCTCTCTCTCTTCCCCTCCCTTCCACTCTATCTTAAGATAACATGGAAAAATACCCTCGGGTGAGGATTAAAAAAAAAAAAAAATATATATATATATATATATATATATATATATATATATATCCTTGGGTGAGGATTAAAAAAATAAAATAAAAATTACCTGGGGAACATAATCAATATTCTGATTTTGGGGCCCCTGCCTTCAGACATTCTGATTCAGTAAGTTCTTTAGGTAATAATTCACTATTTGAGAAATGTTGCTTCTGCAATTTTAACCATAACCCAATAGCTAGCATGTATGTAGAACTTACCTAAGCCACAGGTACTGTTCTGAGTGCTTTTCATATACAGTACTTTAATCAACCCTATGAGGGAAGTATTATAATATTAACTTCCAGCCCTGGCTGGTTTGACTCAGCGGTTAGAGTGTCAGCCCTCAGACCAAAGAGTTTCGGGTTCGATTCCGGTCAAGGGCACGTACCTCGGTTGCAGTTCGATCCCTGGCCCTGGTTGAGATTGTGTGGGAGGCAACCAATTGATGTATGTGTGTGTCTCTCTCTCCTCCTCCTTCCCTCTCTCCCACTCTATGTGAAAATCAATGGAAAAATATTGTTGGGTAAGGATTTAAAAATAAATAAATTACCCCTATTTTTTGGATGAATAATCTGAGACACAGAGAGGTTCAGAACTAGCCCGAGGTCACACAGTTTAGAAAGTGGCAGAATCAGAATTCAAATCCTGACTTCAGAGTCCCTGTTCTTAACTTCTATATTACAGCACCTCTCTGCAAGAGAAGCCAGCACACCCTAGCTACAGCCACCTCTCCAACCCTTCAACACTGAGGTTATTGCTCTCCAGTCCCCTCTCTTAGATGGCATCAAGACTCTTTGGCTCACCTGCAGGGCCAGGTCCACAGCCTCCTCATACAGCTCCAAGACCTTGTAGACATGGACACAAGCACGGTGGTGGCCATGCTCAGCACAGAGCCGCAATGCATACTTGAGGTCGTAATGCACACGGTGAGGGCTGGCCCCGGCGTGCTCCAGGTAGGCCAGCAGTGAGGCTGGCTGACCTCGGGCATACAGCGACAGCAGATAATTATGAATGGCCTGCTCAGTCTCGCCCAGCACATTCACGCAGAACTCCATGTAGCGGATGGCCTGGCTCACCTGCTGGGCCTCACCACCCTGGCTGTAGTTCACCAAAGCAGGGATAAGCTGCCGGGCATCCAGCCGGCTGCCCATCTCAATCCAGGCATCCACCAGCTGGCGGGGGATGTGACGGATGAGGATGGGCGAGAACTTATAGAAGAGCTGGGGGTCCCGGTGGCGGGCAAGCACAGCCAGGGCCTCCTCGTAGGCCTCATGCTGGCAGTGGTATGCTACCACCCGCTCATAGTCCTGCATGATCACAGCAAAGTACACCATGTGTTCCGTGTCCCCGTGGCTGGCGAGCAGCTCGTGGATGGAGGCCCTGCTGGCGAAGAGCCACTCCTTGTGGCGGGGGCTGCTGAGGAAGGCACGGAAGCGCTCCCGTGTTTCCCAGTAGAGGTTCAGGGCCTCTGGGTCACCCTGCAGAGCCCCGAGCCGGCTCAGGTAGAGCTCTGTCAGCCAGGTGGTCAGCAGTGTGGCCTGGGTACGCTCAGCTGGCTTCAAACTGGCCAGTTTTCGCTGCAAGAACTCAACCAGAGCATCCTCCTGTCGGGCCTCCAAGAATTTGAGGGCAATCTCCTCAAAGTAGCTCTGGGTCAGGGCATAGCAGCGAGCACTCTCTAGGTAACGACGTTGATTAAAGCAGAATTCAGCCTCCCGAGCCAGGACAGTGTCCAGGCAGTCAGGCCGCTCTCGACAATACTCTTTGGCCAGGTCAAAGCGGTTCATGTCCAGGTAGGTGCGCCAGACATCCCGGGCCTCCCGCTGCACATGGTAGCGGAAGACAGCCCGCTCGGTGTAGGCCCACAGGTGGCCCGTAGAGGAGTCCTTCACCATGTGCTTCAGCGGCCCGAACTTCTCCAGGAAGTGATCCCGCAGCACCACTTGCCCCGTCAGCGTGCACACAGCCTCCACTCGGTCTGCCAGCAGCAGCAGGAAGTGGAACTGGGTCAGGACAATGGCCAGGGGTGGGCTGGCTCCAGGACCTACCCCCTCTGGGTATTCCCAGACTCGTTCCTCACTCAGCAGGGAGTCGGGACGTCCATTGTCCAATGCTCCATACAACACGCCATCACCCATCATCCAAGCAAAGGCCCGTGGCGCAGAGCGCAATTTGGGTGTATAGAAGGCCAACTCGCTGTAGCCCAGACTGCTGGGGAACTCACGGAATGGGGGTGGGTGGTCAGTGTAGGCAGCAAAGAGCCCCAAGAAGCCCTGTGTCTCAGTTCCCTCTGCTGCTCGGCCTATGAACTGGAAGAGACGCTGCCGAGTGGTGGCGATAACAAAGATACGCCCATCAGGGCCCCGCTCGGCCTCAAGGGAGCACACAGGTGCTGGACCCCCTTCTTCATTTAGAACGTACAATGGACGGAAGTAGAGATCCGGGGCAGGGCCGAAAAGCCCACCCTCGCTGGCTGAGAGCTCTGCTTCGAAGATCTGGCCTTGGGAAGTGCCAACCAGGATGGGGCCTGTGCTGCTCTCGGTGCCCTGTGCCTTGTTCCAGCCCACACTCTCCACCAGCTGCCCCTTCCAGCGTGCCAGTAGCCGTACCTTCTGTCCATTACGGTTCACGTAGAGGACCTCAGTGCTGCTCAGAGCAATCAGCAGATGAAAGCCTGGAGTGGGGGAGAGCACGGCATCCTAGAGGTGCTGCCATTCCCCTCAGCCTACTCTTTGCCCCCACTACCCTCAGATCCCACTCACCCAGGCAGTGACTTAACCTCAGCCCCCACCCCCCACCCCCCCCCTCCACCTCAGACCTCCATCACCACTTACCAGTATGGTCCAGGAACATCTTGTGAACTTTGGCATCATCCTTTCGCCCCAGCTCTATGTGGTTCGGTTCATTTGCCTTGCCCAAGTCAATGCTGTCAGGACAAGAGGAGGGCAGATCCTTTTCTCGAATCACAGACCTCTTTAAATTTGATGAAAGCCACAGCCTTTCTTCCCTGAAATCTACATATACACATAAAACTGAATACAATCCCAAGGGAACTCTGAAACACAGACAGGGTCCTACTTAACCTTCAGCTGAGAATTCTGAACCTCATTTTGAGAAGTCCACTAAGCAGAAGTCTTTCTCTCTACTCAACAGATCTCCAGTGTATCTGGGAAATGGGTAGGGGTATCCTAGACTTCTGGGGAAAAAATGAACAACAAATAGTAGGTAGTAGTTACTGAGCACTTTCTATATATCAAGCACAATGCCAAGAGCTTAATCTAGTATGATCTCAATTAATCTTCACAATAATCTTGAGGAATGCTCCTGTTTGAATTATATTTCCCTTATTAAATGCTTTTCAAATTATATGCTCATTCTAAATAAAGAAATCAATGCAAAGATGTATAAAGAAAAAGTTAATGATTTTCTTCTCAAACCTGTCATTCCCAACAGAGAAAACAGATGTTAAATCTTTCTCCAAGCTTATAAAATAAGTAGGGTTTTGTCAATTTTTACAAAAATGACTTCATATTGTGTATATATGTGTATGTGCACATGAATTTATAATTTGCTTTTCTCAGATATTTCATGAGCATTCCACTGAGTCAACAGATACAGCTCTAATTCACTGTGGTTGTTTTTTATCCTTACCCAAGGATATTTTCCATTGATTTTTAGAGAGAGTAGAAGGAAGGGAGAGAGAGGGAGGGAGGGAGAGAGAGAGAAACATCGATTGATTGCCTCCTGCACTGAACCTCTAACCCAGGCACGTGCCCTTGACCAGGAATCAAACCTGAAACCCTTCAGTGCTCAGGCCAATGCTCTAACCACTGTGCCATGCCAGCCAGAACTAACTTATTGTTTTAATAACTGCATAATATTCCCTTTTTATGGATGAACCATAATTTAATGATCATTTTCCTGTTGACAAGTGTTCAGCTTGAGTCGTTTTTTCTACTATCACAAATAATGCTGCAATCAATATCCTGGAATCTATGTCCTTGCAGACTGGTACTTTTCTTTCTATAGTTATGTATTTCCCAAAATGGGACTGTTGGGTCAGTTACAGATTTCAAATTTTAATAGACATTGCCAATTATTTTTCCAAAAAATAATGGCAATTTATACTCTCAGCAGCAATGTATGGGAGTCCATTTCTGTGTATCTTCTCTAGCACTACATATTACTGTTTTTAATTTTTTTGTTTTGTTTTTTTTAATCCTCACCCGAGGACATTTTTTTTTCATTTTTTGTTCAGACAGAGTAGGAGGGAAAGAGAGGAAGAGAGAGAGAAACATCGACGTGAAAGGGCCACATCAAGTGGCTGCCACCCGCACGACCAACCAGGGCCGGGGACAAACTGCAGCCGAGGTACATGCCCTTAGCGGGGACCGAACCCAGGTCTCTCCAGACCGCAGGCCGACGCTCTAACCGCTGAGCCAAACCGGCCAGGGCTGTTTTTAATTTTTGATAATCTGATAGATTTTTTTTAAATGGTGTCTTACTGTTATTTTAATTTGTGTTCTCAGAAGTTAAAAATATTTTCAGATGTTTAGTAGAAATTTGGAGTTCCTCTTCTGTGAACTACTTGTTTATATTCTTTGCCTTCCCTTTTCTACTAAATTGTCTTCTTACTAATTTGTAAGGACCTTTTAAGAAATAAGGATGTAAATTATTAGTCATGTGGAAAAACATTTTCCCACCATCTTTTGTCTTGAACTGATTCATATGCTTTTTTTGTTTTTGTTTTGTCACAGTAACAATTGCTATGCAATCAATTATATCATTTTCCTTGGGCATCTGGATTTTCTAGCTTAAGTAAGAAGACCTTCCTTCAGCCCAAGAACACAGACATTTATTAAATAATCTTTTTTTTTTTTTTTTTAATCCTCACCTGAAGATATGTTTAGAGAGAGAGGAGGGAGAGAAAGGAAGAGGGAGAGGGAGGGGGAAAGAGAGAGAAACATCGATGTGAGAAAGAAACATTGATCAGTTGTTTCCTGTATATACCCCAATCAGGGATCAAACCCTCAACCTGGGTATGTGCCTTGACGGGGAATCGAACCTGCCACCTTTTTGGTGCATGGGACAACACTCCCACCAACCGAGCCACAGGGTCCAGGGCACATTGTTTATATTTTATATTTAAAAAGTATTTCACCTGGAATTCATTTTTGTAATACAGAGGTTTAGCTGTTTTATCCCAGATGGTTATTCCAGACAGATAAATAATTTTGCTAACACTTTTGTCATATATTATTTCCATTTATTTATGTATTTATTTCCAGCTTTATTAAGATACATTATTTCCATTTATAGTGGATTTATTTCAGGACTCTAGACAGTTCCACTGATCTATGTGACTAACTTGTGGGTTGGTACTATCTTTAACAGATGAAGGGACATGTTTAGAGAGACTGGGTGACTTGCTCAAGATTCCATAGCTAGTAAGTGGCAGAGCTGGGATCTGAATCTAAGTCTACCTGATTCTTAACTACTACACTACATTGGTTCTCTTCGGAAAGAATATTTCCTGAAAATCCGAAATCCCCTGTGTCACCTGCCCAGAAGGGTAGAAAGGCCTGAGTTAGTTAACAGTCCCAAAATATCACCATTGCACTCCCTACTCCTATACATTTTGGCCCTTACTTACCGGAGCAGTGTATCCTTGCCCAGGCTCATGCAGAGCTGATTGCAGGAGACAACAAGACTGGTGATACGCTCGGAAGGGGTAAAGTCAATGCGCTGTTTTGTGAAGATGGGCACTTCCTTCTCTAGCTGGGCATTCACATACCCTATATGTGAGGAGCAAAGAAAAAGTTAGCTATGGAAGAAACAGAAGAAGGGCAAGGAGAAGCAACAACAAAAAACAGTGCTCCTCTCCACTTTCCCAACATGTCCCTAGCCAGGACCTTGGTTAACAAACAGTTTAATATCAATATATCAAGCAGTTTGTTAATCTCCCCTACATTAAGGGTCCTAGGCTCTTCCCACAGTTCTGACAGCAGTGAGGAGTTGATTCTTTGAACCCTTGATATGCTGTTACACTATGATGTACCTGCTCCCAATGGTAATGGGGAAAATGGGCTGGGCATTTTCCCTTATCAGTCTTTGGCCCAGCAACCCCAGCTCAACTAAAGTCACCTAGCTCCACCTTCTCCCCTTCTCCCTGCCCATGTAGTAATGCTCTCAGTGGGTCTCCAGAAGAATGAGGGTAGAGGGAATCCTGGAAAACCGTTCCAATCAGTTGGTTAACAAACTGAAGTTGCTTTCTCTCTAGACTTTACTCTCATTCCTTTACCATTGCTCAAAATATCCCAGCACTTCAGACTCCTCTGAAGTAGTCAATTCTGGACTACCTTCTACAAAAATTTCCCCTCAGTGCCAGGCTTCACCTAGTTCTAGCAAAGACCTAAAATACTTCATTCCCCCCGACAAAGTTATCTCTGAGACCATCCCTTCTTCTCCTACAACATTCCCCCCCTTTCATCAGTTTCTTTGCCCATTATCTTTCCCCCCACTCCCAGAAGGGCCCTCGTGAGAAAAGCACAGAATCGGGTGAATTCTGAAGCCTCTTCTCAGTTCTCTCAACTGCAACCCTGTAGGCAAGTTACTTCCTTATCTGGGTCCCAGTTCCTTCTTAGAAGGAACCTAGTGGCAGGGCCTAGATCACGCGGCTGATCTTGCTCTTTCAAACTCAGACCATCACTAAAAGAGCCTGAGAAGAATCAGGGGCCTAGACCCAAACTGCACGTCCAGGAGGTGAACCAGAGCTCTTGGAGCCACCCTCCCCACTCCTCCCCCGCAGGTGCCAGGAGGGCTGAGAGGAGCAGCGGCGCCCTTCCTTTCCTTACCCGAGTGGGGGATGCCCACGCTGGGGCAGCCAGGCTGCAAGACGGCCGAGCGGGACAAGGAGTCCTCGTATTCATCCAGGATGGACGCCATGGTGCCTGGCTTCTGGACTCTCCGTCCCAGGCCCAGGGATTACAACAGGGCTTCCCCCAGGGATCCCTGTCGCCCCGACTGGAATCTGCGACTCCCGAGCCTACACAGGAATCTGACAGATCCTGGCAATCCGCCGCCGACTCTTCTCTAAAATCCTGAGGATATTCTCGCTCTCGCCTTATAGAGCGAGATGACCGAGGAGCCCTCTCCCTAGAATCTGGCGCAGTCCTGCACCCCACTCCCGCCCCCAAGAGATCCCCGCCCGGCTCCCTTTAGCTGAGCCCAGGTGATCCGATCCTCGCCCCGGCAGCTCAGCTGAGTCCCGCCCCCGGGACGCGCGCCTATAACGTAACTTCCGGGTTCTCAGACCCTCCTGTACGCGGGCGCAGAAACTTCGCGGGTCCGGCCACTGGGAGGCGCCGCGAGGGATGCGGGGGCGGGGCCAGGACGGTGGGCGGGGCGGAGCCGAGACCCAGGCCTCCTTAGGGGGCGGGAGCCGGGAGTGTGGCGGCGGTTCCCTGTTTGGGGCGGGGACCTGGGCGCCACCGGGTAGGAGGCCAGCGGGGTGGTGGACTGTCCCCGCTCAACACTAGCCTCTCCTTCCAGGACCCTGCTGCAGTTCCGGGCTTTGACACTAGGAGGTAATCCCGGCTTTCTCAACCCCTTTCTCCAACCTGCCCAGCGCCATCCAGCTTCAGGCTCGCCGGTCCCCAGCACCTTTCATGCCCAGGTTTCCCTCCCTCAGCTGGACTGCTCAGCCTCCCTGCCCAGCTCCGCTCCCACCTTTCTAAACAGCTCGCTGCCCTGGGTCCCCAGGAGAACCTCCCATTCCTCAGTCTAATCGTTGTCTTGATCCCATCTTCACAAGGCACGCAGTCTTGGTCTCTCCTCTCCCACATCCAGGGGCCCACCAGCTTCCAGAAAGTGGCAGAGCCAGTGGGAAGCCATGTGCCACCTAACCTACCTCTAACCTGCTCCGTAGTGGCTCCTTGGTGTTGGGGGAGACAAGAAGGGGCGACAGAGAAGACAAGGCACAGCGAAGGGGTGCCAAGCTGCTTTCATTCACTTATTCAACAAAGACTTACTCTGTGCCTATCCTCTGGCTAGGTGCTGGGGTCACAGAGATAAGTACAGTACCGTCTTAGAAGGTCGATGGACCAATAAATAGATAATTAATGCTAGAAAAGCGGTTGGTGGATTTGTTCAGGAGGTCACCCGTTCCAATGGGGGGGGGGAGGAGAAACATCTGTAACAAAAATAAATCAATAAAAAAAAGTCACCCGATCCACAAATGAGCACACTCTCTGTGCCAGGCACTGTTTGTTCCAGGCTCTGGGGCACAGCAGGGGCATACCCAGAGATGGGGCCACAGAGCTATAGTGAAAAGCGGGGAACAAATACCCACAAAACCTGACAGGAACTAGGGGCAAGTGTTGAAGACGGGTGTGGAGTCCTAAATAACAGAACTGCGAGGGTTCTGATGTGACTGCGATTGGGTTTGCCTCTTCCACCCGCCTAGGCGACTCGGGGTCTGTTCCTTTATGGGGTCCATGGACTCTACTTTGCTAAAGTGGAAGGTTCTTGGCCAGAGTCACCGGCACCCGTCTTTAATGGGTAGCCCTCGCATAATGACTAAAAGCACCCACTTTACTCTCAAAAGCGTCCAGGTTTGCATAGTACATTGGGTGGTCACATTACTCTTGCTGAACTTCCCTGCCAGGCGCAGAGAACTGGACCCTCACCATCCCCTCACCTAGGGCTCTCTGCGCCTGGAATGGCCCCCGCCCAGGATGAGGCGACAGGTTATTCCGTCCTAGATAGCTTCCCATCGCGCCTGGGTTTCTCTTCTCTTGCCCGAAACCTGCGGCTGCGAGCCCCTCTCACCGCCAGGGGCGCTGCCGCACAGGCTAGGTCGAGCGGGGAAGGTGCTGGAGCTGGGCGGTAGGCAGGAGGTTTCCACCCTGGGAAAAGTGATCCCAGCCAGAGAGCTGTCCTGCTCCGTGCGTGAGGCCCCACCCCAGATCACCTGTCATCTGCATTAGGGAAGCACAAACAGGTCCAGCCAAGGGTCAAAGAATCATAAAATATACACTTACTGCCCTGGCTGGTTTGGCTCAGTGTTTAGAGCGTCGGTCTGCCGACAAAGGATCTTGGGTCCGATTCTGGTCTCGGGCCCTGGGAAGCAGCCATTCGATGTCTCTAACATTGATGTTTCTCTCTCTCTCTCCCCCCTCCCCCTCTCCCCCTTCCTCCTCTCTCTCCCCACCCTTCCACTAAAAAGCAATGGAAAAATATCCTCAGGTGAGGATTAACAACAAAAAAGATACATTTACTGATTACCAAGAATGTGCCAAGCACCAAACTAAGTTCTGTGCCAAGCACCAAACTAAGTTCCAACTAAGTTACTAATGTTCATTGTTATTTCATTTTAGTGCACCCTAATGCTATGAAGTAGGCACTTCTTTTCCCCACTTTACAAAAGCAGAAACTGAAGTTCAGGTGGTGGAGAAATTTGTCCAAAGTCCTGTGGCCAGGAATTGGGAAGCCAGGAGGCAATATTCAAATCGAAGCATACTGTCCATGCCCCCAATGCAAGTTGAGGAAAGGGAGGTCCAGCTGATTTCCTCAGGTCTGGACTGTGCAGAGAGTGTCCCCCCTGCATGGAGCCGGTCACCATGGGGATCTCAGGGACATAGAGTCCTTCCAGCCACCTCCTCACTGTTCCCAAATCCCCCCTCTTCTGCTCCACTACTCTCTGGGATGTACCAGGTGGGACCTTAGTGGGCCTTGCTTGTACAAACACAGAACATACTCCCTGTTGAGGTGATTACAGCAGTATTCTTCTACTACTCATTACTCAGTCCTCAGGCTGGACTTTGGAAGAGGCAGAGACCAGCCCTGTTATCCCTGCCCAGTCATTCCTTAGCTGTGACACTGTACACATTTGGTGCTCTTAGCTTCGGTTTCCTCATCTACAGAAATAGATACAATAATTACCTAAGAGTAAAGGAGGTGATCTAGGGACATAGCTCACTGCTATAGCATAATGTCTAACATAGAGCACATGCTAAATAAACTCTAAATGTCGCCCTGGCCGGTTTGGCTCAGCAGTTAGAGCGTCAGCCCGCAGACCAGAGAGTCCGGGGTTCGGTTCCCACTAAGGGCATGTACCTTGGTTGCAGTTTGTCCTCGGCCGTGGTTGGGGTCGTGTGGGTGGCAACCATTCGATGTGTCTCTCTCACATCGATGTTTCTCTCTCTCTCTTCCTCCTTCTCTCCCTCCTGCTCTATCTGATAAATAAATAAATAAATAAACTCTAAATGTAGCTTTAATCTGACAGTCACTCTCAGGTCCACCTCTTCCCTGGACCACAACCTCCCCCTCAGAACTGCTATGGCTTTTCTTGTCCTGGCCACTTACTGGCACCTAATTATGAAGTGTGGACATTCTGCTTTGATATAACAGAAGCTGATTGTGGGAAATAACTTGAACTTTGCTGAGCACAGGAATACAGAGGTGCCTTAGGGAACTCACAGCTACAGACACACCAGATCCACCAGCTCCTATCCCTCAGAATCCATATGGTAGTTGCCATGAGACAGATAAAGACTGACTGCTGTGCCAGGGAGAGAGAGGATTGGTATACAAAAACAAGTGAATTTGAGCTAGGACTTGAAGTACATATATGATTTCCAAGGGCAAAAAAGAAAAGGCATTAGGCAGGCCTCAAGAAAGCCAAGAGCGCCCTGGCTGGTGTGGCTCAGTTGGTTGGCTGTTGTCTTGTGTACCAAAAGGTTGCCAGTTTGATTTCCGGTCAGGGCATATGCTGGGGTTGTGGGCTTGATTCCTGGAAGGGGGTTGTGCAGGAGGCAGCTGCCAATTGATGTGTTCTCACATCGATGTTTCTCTCCCTCTCCCTTCCTCTCTAAAAATCAAAATTAATAAACTAAACTATTGAAAGAAAGAAAGAAAGAAAGAAAGAAAGAAAGAAAGAAAGAAAGAAAAAAGAGCAAAAGCCTGCAAACAGTGTGAGGTTTTGTGGGGGGGAAGCTGGAGCACTATGGAGCAGGAAATGGAATTGGCTGTGGCCAGCTTGAGAAAGCCATTGAATGGGCCCTCAGAGGCATTGGTTGGTGATGAGATCATCTGATGTGGGTTCTAGAAATATGGGCGGTGGCTTGGGTGGAGTCCACATCAGAAAGGATGAGACCTGAGGCAGATGCAGAGAAGTGATGAGGGCCCAACCTGAAGAAAGTGAGAACAGACTAGGAAGACCCTGGGGAGACATTTCTGAGAAGGGCCCTCTGGAATTAGTGTCAAGTTAGAGTGCAGAACTTCTCCTAGAAGACCTGGCAGATGGTGCAGTGACACCACAGTCCAGGAGGAGGAACTGCTTGGGGGAAAGAGGCAGAGGTCACATGATCGAGCTCAATCAAAATGGGGGCCCCTGAGGCCCCTGCAGGGCATTAACTGGAAGAGACCCCATACCTGTGGGGTATTCACTAACTCACTAATAAATATTTATTAAACAATTGCATGAATGAGCTTTCTCAGACTTCTGTTTCTACATTTGTAAAACGAGAAAACCTTACCTTATAGTATTGTATTATAAGATATGCAAATCACTCAGCATTATGCTTATAAAATGCCTAATATGGGTTAACTATTAGTAGTAATTGTTAACTGAATGAAGACTCGGACCAAAAGGAATGATTTAATTGACATAAGTAATTTGTTTTTTTAAAAAAATAGACCTTCTTTTTTAGAGTGGTTTTAGATTTCCAGAAAAAGTGAGAGAGTAGTAGTTTTCATGTCTCTCACATCCAGTTCTCCTTATTATGAACATCTTATATTAGTATGGTACATTTGTTATAATTAGTGAACCAATATTGACACATTATTATTAACTAAAGTCCATACTTTAGTCAGATTTCCTTAGGTTTTATCCAATGTCCTCTTTCTGTTCCAGGATACTGTATAAGATGTCACTTTCTATTTAGTCATGTTTCCTTAGGCCCGCCCCTCTTGACCATGGCAGTTTTTCAGACCTTCCTTGTTTTTTGTTTTTTTTTTTATCCTCACCCGAGGACATTTATCTTCAGATAGAACGAGAGGGAGAGAGGGAGAAAGAGAGAGAGAGAAACATCGATGTGAGAGAGACACATCAACTGGTTGCCACCCACACAACCTCAACCAGGGCCGGGGACGAACCGCAACCGAAATACATGCCCTTAGCGGGAACCGAACCTTGGACTCTCTGGTCCGTGGGCCCACCATCTAACCGCTGAGCCAAACCGGCCAGGGCCAGATCTTCCTTGTTTTTGATGACCTTGACAATTTTGAGGAGTGCTGGGCAGGTATTTTGTAGTATGCTCTCTACTGGAATTTGTCTGATATCTTTTTTTGTGAATAATGGGGGTTATGGGTTTTGGGAAGGTGACCATTATCATACATCATATCAAAGATACATACCATAACATGACTTATCACTGTTGCTGTTGACCTTGATCACCTGGTTGAGGTAGTGTTTGTCAGCTTTCTCCACCGTAAAGTTGCTCTTTCTCACTTTCCATACTGTATTCTTTGGAAGGAAGTCACTACACACAGCCCACACTAGAGGAGTGGAAGATTTTGTTTACTTGAAGGCAAAGTATAGATCATTTGGAATTCTTCTTTATGGGAGATTTAGGAATTTGTTTTAAATTTTAATTAAAAAATAACAATTTCTCTTTATGGATTTGAGAGAGAGAGAGAGGTAGAGAGAGGGGGAGAGATACATAGATGAGAGAGAACATTAATTGGCTGCCTCCTGCATACCCCCTACTGAGGATCAGGCCCACAACCTGGGCATGTGCCCTGACCGGGAATCGAAACAGTGACCTCTTGGTGCATAGGTCAACCTTCAACCACTGAGCCACACCAGCTGGACTTAAAATTTAATTTTCATTTTAATCATCATAATATATGTAAATACATTTTAAATGATTTTTTTTATTGATTTGAGAGAGAGAGAGAGAAAGAGAGAGGGAGAGAAAGAGATATAGATGAGAGAGAACATCAATTGGCTGCCTCCTGCATGCCCCCCACTGGGGATCAAGCCCACAACCTGGGTATGTGCCCTGACTGGGAATCAAACCAGCGACCTTTTGGCACATGGGTCAATGCTCAACCACTGAACCACACCAGCCAGGCTATGTAAATACATTTAAAAAATAGAACTACAAAACTTATTGAGGAAACCAAGCAGTCCTTTGCCTCATCCCCAGTTAAATTCCATTGGGTCAATTCCCATCCCTCAGTGCTGATCTAAGGATATTCCCATAATGTACCCCGCTTCTCCCAACACTTGAGAATTCTTGAGGGTTTATCTCCTCTGGACTGGCTTCCCTGATACTCTTCCCCGTGCCAGGATCAGGGTCCTTCCTAGGTGCTCCCTGAGCCACCTATGCTGATCACCCCACATAATGATCATCCTGCATTACAATTGCCTGATAACTTTAACTTTCTCTCTCTCTCTCTCTCTCTCTCTCTCTATATATATATATATATATATATATATATATATATATATATATCCACTTCCCCTCTTCCTCTTCTCCCTTCTCCTCCCTCTTCCTCTCTCCCCCCTCACCACCCACTTCCCACTCTCCTCTGCTTCCACCTCCTCCCTGGGCTGACTGTATATAAACTCACTGAGGGCAGGAACAGGTGTCTTGTAACCCTCCTGGGACAGGGCCTGGCACGTTGTTGGCTCCTATGAAAATATGCTGAAGGAAAGAAGGCCCTTGGCTCACTCAGCCTCTTCACAACTCTTTACAAGAGGTTGTAAATGTCTTCTCTTCCCTTCCAGATGTTTCCAAACCTACCTGAATCTCATTAATTCTCAAAAATCCTTCTTCCCTGCCTGTTACTATTATTTCTTCTCCCACTGAGTAAATGTCAAAGCCCCAACCATGGCATGTGTGGACCCAGCATGCCCTCTTTCTTCCCTACTTCCTTCTAGGGGTGTAGGCCAGTGGCCCCAGAGAAGCCATGGGGCGGGGTTGGGGGGAGAGGACACTTGTCTAGGTGAGAAATAAAAGCCTCCTCAGGTCAGCAGTCCTCAAAACTAGAGTTCACTCGTTCTTAGGGGTATGGAAGGTTCTCCCAAGGGGCACAAGGAGCAAAATAGTTTTAAGGGAATTGGTGTTAAGAGCCTCAGTTTCCCTTGGCTCTTCCCTAAGAATTACCAGGTGCCTGGGAGCAAGGGGCAGGTCCCCTTCCACCTCACCTGCTTCTCTTCAAAAGAAAAGTGGGCCCTGGCCAGTTTGGCTCAGCGGTTAGAGCGTCGGCCTGCGGTCCAGAGAGACCCGGGTTCGGTTCCTGCTAAGGGCACGTACCTCGGTTGCAGTTTGTCCCCGGCCCTGGTTGGGTCGTGCGGGAGGCAGCCACTCGATGTGTCCCTTTCACGCCGTCTCTCTCCCTCCCACTCTATCTGAATAAAAAAATGGAAAGGTGTCCTTGGGTGAGGATAAAAAAAAAAAAGTGGACCGTTCATCAACCTGGATGGCGAGACAGCCGTCACACCACAGTGCATTGCTTCAGGGCATAAAAATCTGCAGAGACCACTGGAACCACTGGTGGCATTCTCACAAAGAGAATAAAGACCAGATAACAAGTCCTTTGTACATCAAATAGTTTCTAGTTCTTTAACTTGAATATGACTTGAGAACCTAAGCAGGTTTTTTTTTCCCCCCACCCGAGGACATTTTTCCATTTTTTGTTCAGATAGAGTGGGAGGGAGAGAGAGGAAGAGAGAGAGAGAGAGAGAGAAACATCGATGTGAAAGGGACACATCGAGTGGCCACCTCCCGCACGACCCAACCAGGGGCCGGGGACAAACTGCAACCGAGGTACGTGCCCTTAGCGGGATCCGAACCCAGGTCAACGCTCTAACTGCTGAGCCAAACCGGCCAGGGCTAGAACCTAAGCAGGTTTTAACTGACTGGAAAAGAAATCACTAACATTTTTATGTATGTTAGTGATTTATATTATATAATTGGCATATAATTTTTAAATTAATTAATTTATTGTTGACTGTATTACAGATGTCCCCCATTCCCTTCCACACACTTGTGGCATATAATTTTGAAGGGAGTCAAATATTCCAGTACCATTGTTATACCAAACCTCTTTTCATCCCCATCTAATGATTTATGTGAACAAGGTTTCTCCACATTTATATCAACACAAAATAAAAAATAGATAGAAAGAAAATTAATGCTGAACTTTGTCTCAGTCAAGCATGCTATCCATAAATACATGAACTACTTGAAAATAAAAACAAAAAAGTCCTATACATCAATCAAGAGATGTATTTCTAATATAATTTTACTTTTTATGTGTAATTATTTTTATCAAAATGTGTACTATATTGCTCTGGCTCATGTGGCTCAGTTGGTTAGGCATTGTCCCATGTACCCAAAGGTTTTCGGTTCAATTCCCAGTCAGGGCCCGCGTTGCAGACTTGATCCTCAGTAGGAGGTATGCAGGAGGCAGCTGAGCGATGTTTCTCTCTCACATTGGTGTTTCTCTCTCCCTCTTCCCTCCTCTCTCTCTAAAAAATCAATAAAAATATATATACTTTTTAATCCTCACCAGAGGATATTTTTCCATTGATTTTTAGATAGAGTGGGAGAGGGAAGGGGGAGAGAGAAAGATATCGATGTGAGAGAGATGCATCAATTGGTTGCCTCCTGCACGACCCTGACTGGGCTGGAGATCGAACCTGCAACCGAGGTATGTGCCCTTGATCAGGAATCAAACCCTCGACTCTTTGGTCCCCAGGCCGACGCTCTAACCATTGCACCAAACTGGCCAGGACAATAAAACATCTTTATAAAGCCTGGCCGGTGTGGTTCAGTGGTTGAGCATCAACCCATGCACCAAGAGGTCGCTGATTCAATTCCTGGTCAGGGCACATGCCCAGGTTGAGCCCGATCTCCAGTGGGGGGCATGCAGGAGGCAGCCACTCGATGTTCTCACTCATCAATGTTTCTCTCTCTCTCTTCCTCTCTCTAAAATCAATAAAGAAAAAATATTAAATAAAAATAAATCTTTATAAAAATGTGTAATATATTTGTTTTGATCAGTTGAATAATAATTATAATAATAACTTATTTCAAAAGAAAACAATCTTAAGATTTAGAGACTTTTGTCCCCATCCCTCCTCTGCCCCCAAGCTGGTATACATCATGTCACCAGCGGCAGCCCTGGCTGTGAGGAGATAGTAGCTTAAAACAGTTAAGTGATACTGATTCTCCACACCTTGCCTGACCCCTGAGAAAGAGGCACATCTCCTGACAGATGAGGTAGTGAATTTGGATCCACCTGGGGGAGGAGTGAAAAAAAAGACTTATAGCCTTACCCGAGGGTATTTTTCCACTGATTTTTAGATAGAGTGGGAGGGAGGGAGGGTGAGAGAGAGAGGGAGAGAGAGAGAGAAACCATCTGGGAGAGACAGATCAATTGGTTGCCTCCCGAATGACCCCAGGGTCTGGGGTTGGAACCTGCAACCCAGGTACACTGAGCCAAAGCAGCCAGGGCTAACATTATAATGTTTAAAAAACATGTATATTAATTACAAATAATTAGGATAAGGTATCAATAACATACATTACAGTAAGATTGGAAACATTAAAAGAGAAAATGAATAATGTAAATTTTTGAACTGTTAAAGAAGAGCTTGTCCACATATATCTTTTTTAATGGATGATGGAGAATATCAGATTGCTTTAACATTTAAATTCCAATGCATACATTTAAAAGAGTGAGGTAACAGTTTTATTTAAACATCAATATCACCGTATGCTAGAAGTGACATCTTTTGCAACTGTTTGATCTTAAAATGAAAAGTTTTAGTATTCGGTATAGTTTTACAAATGTCTTTTAGGGAGTATGGGTGTTTTGGTCTATGCTTTGTACCAGCACCACCTCTGCCAGGAGCCACGCCCAGGCTGGCTTTGGCTCTCCCCTCCACCGCCCTCCCTGCAGTTTCTCCAGGCCCTCCTTTTTTTCGGGATTCAAATCATATTCAGCCAGATGTTGCTGTTGGACAAGTCACCTAGGCCCTCTGAGCTCCTCTTCTTTTCTCAGCTGTCAACCTCAACTTTCCTCCACTGTCATCATCTCTAAAATCTATGATTCTCTCAGAGCCAAACCCTGTCACAGTCCATTTAGAGACATTTGGGCATAGTGCCCAGGAAATAATGGTTTTCAGGGCACTGCCTCAGAGCCAGTCACTATGCTTCTTATCGGTTCCTTAGTCTAGAATACTTTTCAAAAGCTGCGTAAACCAGGGAATTAGTGATTAATGTGAAACCCAATAAAAACTAACAACCAGCCCTCATCCTGCCTCCAACCTTTTAGATCATAAGACCTGACACACTATGAATGCATGACTTGACATGTTAATGTGCATTTACATGGTTACATATGTCACACTGTATATGTCTGAATTAAACTTGCCTATATATTCACCCACAATGGCCTCTTACAGAAACTGTTTTACAACTTTTAATATTGACGAGATTTTTTGTATTTGAAACAATAGCAACAACAACAATAAAATATAAAATGTTTGAAAAGAACACCAATACCAAGTGTTGTGAGGTTGTGGAACATCTGGAACTTATTGCTGGTAGGAATATAAAATGGTACAACCTCTAAAAGCCACTTCACATGCACTTACTTTATGATGCAGCAATTCCATAGCTGGGTATTTACCCAAGAGAAAGAAAACATATGTCCACATCAAGATTTGTACATGAATGTTTATAGCAACTTTACTCCTAATAGCCCCAAACTGGAAACAACTTGAATGTCCATCACCAAGAGAATAAACAAATAAATGGAGATACATCCATACAATAGAATACTATTCAGCAAGACAAAGAGCAAATTACCCTTACACACAACATGAATGAATCTTAAAAACATGCTGAGCACAAGAAGCCAGACATGGGAGTACATAGAGCGTGATTTATTTGAAATTCTAAAACAGGCAAAAATTAAGCTATAGTGACAGAGAGCTGATCAGTGTTTGCCTGGGACCTGCATTGGGGCAGAAAATTGACTGGAAAGGAGCAAGAAGGAACATTTTAAGGGAGATGGAAATGTTCCGCATCTTGATTATGGTGGTGGTGATTACACAGGTGGACACACTGGCCAAAACTCATTGAACTATGCACTTAAAATGGGTGTATCCTATATATAAATGATCTCTCAATAAAGCTGATTACAATATAAAATTTAAAAAAGATCTCTGACCAAATGTCAGAATGCTAATTAGTGTATATAAGGCAAAAATAAAATAAAATAAAATAATAGATAACTTATTTTGTAGCTCATAATTCTTTTTTTTTCCCCAAAGAAGAAGCATTCTCTTTTATTATTTTTTTAATTAAAAAAAATTTTTTCTTTATTGATTTTTTAGAGAGAGGAAGGGAGAGGGAGAGAGAGATAGAAACATCAATGAGAGAGAACATCGATTGGCCACCTCCTGCATGCTCCCTACTGGGGATCGGGCCCATGACCTGGGCATGTGCCCTGACCAGGAATCAAACTGGCGACCTCTTGGTGCATGGGTCGACGCTCAACCACGGAGCCACACCAGCCAGGCTGTAGCTCATAATCCTTAAGGAGAGGACTGAAAAGAGAGTGTTTGGGGAACAACAACAGACCTTGGCTCCAAGATCATGGCTCTCTCTTACCCATGAGGCCTCAGGCAAGTCACTTAACCTCTATGAAGACTCAGTTTCCTCATCTATAAAATAAAGATAATAACAATACCAGTGTATTAGAATGATTACTTGACTAAACACTAGTTTCTTTTTGTGTTCCCTACTTGGATCACAGAAGACAAAATTCTGAACCTTACCTGACCTGGGAAATTGATATTGTTCATTCTCAGGTAGGGGCTTGACTGCATCTGAAAAAACTTGCCCTGACCCAGGGGGAAGATAATTATAATAAAAGTTCACCCTTGCAGAGCACTCTCTATATTCGAGTATTATTCTAATTTCCACAACATTCTACGAGGTAAGTACTACTTTAATCCCACTTTACAGACAAGGTAGTTGAGGCCCAGAGAAGACAAAAGCATGTGACTGACACAAGCTGGATACCAATCCAAGTGCTTTTGAGAGAGAGAGAGAGAGAGAGAGAGAGAGAGAGAGAGAGAGAGAGAGAGAAACCTCTATCGGTTGCCTCCTGTACGTGCCCCAACCAGGGTTCAAACCCAAAACCTAGGTATGTGCCCTGACCAGGAATCAAACCCGCAGCCTCTTGGTATACAGGACAACGCTCCAACCAACTGAGCCACCCAACCAGGGCTTGCTGTAGGTTTTGAGTGGAAGAGGGACAGGATACATTTATTGTCCTAGGAAGCTTAGGTGCAGGGAACTGAAAACGAAGTCAGGGAGGTAGGTAGGAAGTGATTATTGTGGCAAAGGAAGCGAAAAGGAAGAAGGGAGTCGAGTACTACTTCAAAGAAAGGACTGAGGACTGAGGAGAAAGGAGAAGAAGGAGTCCAAGTGCATTGTGAGGTCTGGGAACTATTCAGGCTTCACTTCTTCCAGTTCATTAGCTCCAGAGAATTGTGCTACCATTGTCAGAAATAAAGAAGTAGGAGGGGAGTTCATTTAGTGAAAGGAGTAGGGAGTTCGAATGTTTTAGGTGGCAACTAATGCAGGTGTTTAAAAAATATAGGCCAGGGCTTGACTACAAGGTGCGAGGGGGACGTTAGTAGTTGAAAGAGGTTCGAGGGGGACATTAATAGTTGAGATCAGCTGGATGGAGAGAAAGGCAGGGAGAAGCTGAAGCTAAGGCTTGGTGTGGGAGAGGGGACAGGGCGGATAAGAAACCCAGGAGGCAACCTGAGCCTTGGGACCGGAGGTTGATGTGGAGGGAGTGGGGACGCTGGGGTCTGGAGTGCTGGCTAGTGAGCTCCTGTTCCAGGGGGGCACAATGAGGCACAAACCCAGCCCAGGCCACTGCGTTTGCCACCAATTCCCTCCCAGGACACAAGCATACTGAATAGAGAAAAACCTCTGGAAACTCAATTAACTGGAAATCTCCCAAAGTGTGCAGTCTAATTATTATAGTAATATTAATATGTTGGTAAATAAGTGGGTTTTTTTCCCCAGCTTTATTGAGACATGACTGATGAAGAAATTAAGTATTAAATATAAAATTCTTTTTCTTTCATTCTTTTTATTTCAAAGCTTTTTGACCTGCTCATCTGAGTTTCTGGGAGTTCTGAGCCACAGGCCTGATTTGGGGGTCTTTTTTAAATTTTATTTTATTTTATTATTATTTTTTTATCCTCACCCGAGGACATTTTTTTTCCCCATTTTTTTGTTCAGATAGAGTGGGAGGGAGAGAGAGGAAGAGAGAGAGAGAGAAACATCTATGTGGAAGGGACACATCGAGTGGCTGCCTCCCGCAAGACCCCAACCAGGGCCGGGGATGAATCGCAACTGAGGTACGTGCCCTTGACGGGAGTCAAACCTGCGACTCATTGGTCCTTGGGCTGACGCTCTAACCGCTGAGCCAAACCGGCCAGGGCCTTTTTTAATTTTATGTTTTAACTTTTTTTTTCCTTTATTGATTTTAAAGAGAGGAAGTGAGAGGGAGAGAGAGAGAGAAACATCAATGAGAGAAGACATCGACTGGCCGCTTCCTGCATGCCCCCCACTGGGGATCGGGCCCACAACCTGAGCATGTGTCCTGATTGGGAATCGAACTGGTGATCTCTTGGTGCATGGGTCAGAGCTCAACCACTGAGCCACACCGGCCAGACTGATTTGGGGGGTCTTGAAGTGGAGTATGCAAATACAAAAAGACTTCTGGCATAGTAAATTGTAAGTCATGGAGACATATATGATGATCCTAAAGGCTTTATATTATATTTAATTAATATATAATAATATACATCAATATATGATTAAGCATATTGTAATATTAAATCACAATACATAATTTGTGTAGTTAAATTATTAAATATAGGAATTATATATTAACATTATATAATATACCTAATGTAACATATCACATAAGAAATAAAACTCTTCTTTGAAAAGACTCACACACACACAAAAAAGAATGAAAGAAAAAGACTGCTGGCCCTGGCCAGTGTGGCTCTGTTCGTTGGGCATCACCCTGTGCACCAAAAATTTTCAGGTTTGATTCCAGGTCAGGGCACATGCCCAGGTTGTGGACTTGATCCCCGGTAGGGGGCGTGCAGGAGACAGCCAACTAATGTTTTGCTCTCACGTTGATGTTTCTTTCTCTCTCTCTCTCTCTCTCTCTCTCTCTCTCTCTCTCTCTCTCTCTCTCTCATTTCTCTCAAAAATAATCAATTTTTTAAAATCTTGAAAGAGCCCTGGCTGGTTTAGCTCAGCGGTTAGAGCGTCGGCCTGCAGTCCAGAGCGACCCAGGTTCAGTTCCCGCTAAGGGCACGTACCTCGGTTGCAGTTTGTCCCCGGCCCTGGTTGGGTCATGCAGGAGGCAGCCACTAAATGTGTCCCTTTCACATCAATGTTTCTCTCTCTCTCTCTTCCTCTCTCTCCCTCCCACTCTATCTGAACAAAAAATGGAAAAATGTCCTCGAGTGAGGATTAAAAAAAATATATATTGAAAGAAAAAGACTGCTGGAGGTGCACTTCACTCACAAAGAGCCTCTGCATGGAACTTTTTGAGTAAACACTTCCTCACTACTGGTGTTCTTTTGTTAACCCCTTTTTCAGCAGCAGAAAAATTATGGTAGTGGTAGAAGTTTTTTTTACGTTTTTTTTTTTTCTTTATTGATTTTAGAGAGAGAGGAAGGGAGAAGGAGAGAGAAAGAGAGACATCAATGAGAGAGAACATCTATTGGCCACCTCCTGCATGCTCCCCACTGGGGATTGGGCCCACAACCTGGGCATGTGCCCTGACCGGGAATCGAACCAGTGACCTCTTGTTGCATGGGTCGACGCTCAACCACTGAGCCACACCAGCCGGGCCGAGTACGCATTTTGTAGAACTGTCTCTCAATTGGAACTTTTCTGATGTTTTTCTTATTAGATTGGGGTTCCTGTGAGGAAGACCAGAGGTAAAAATGCCATTGTATCACATCATATCAAGGGTACCCACTATTAACTGGATTTTAATCTTGATCACCTGGTTGAAAGAGTGTTAAGGATTCTCCACTGTAAAGTCACTCGTTTTCCCCCCCATCACTTCATACTGTCCTCTTTGGAAGTCACTATTCACAGCCCACACTTAAGGAGTGGGGGGGTTAAGCTCCTCCTTGAGGGCAGAGTATCTACATACATTATTTGAAATTCTCCATGGGAAATTTGTCTATTATTCCCCTTTTATTTATAAGGTCAATCACTTACTTATATCAGAATAGACCTGTGGATATTTATTTTATACTTTGGGCTATAATCCAATAATTCTTTATTTTGTTGCTCACATTTTTCCAGATTTGGCCTTTGGAAGCTCTTTCCGTTGACTACTGTGTCCAATTTGTTGTATCTCTATCTTCCTGTTGTTTTATTTGTTTGGCACTTTCTTACTTTCCATCCTACAAAATGCACAGGCTCATCTTGTGTATTTCCTGCCCTAGTCCTAGAATCAATCATTTCTCCAAAGAGAATGTTAGGGACACGTTTAAGACTTAGCAAATGTGCTGTCTGGCTGGAAAGTGATCTGACAGGTGGGCAGTAAGACTCAACCCAAGCTTAGGAGGGTATTTTCCCAGCAGTGGTAACCAGAATTGCAAATCCTTAGCTGAGAAATAGGTGACTCACCAGCTCCCCAGGTTGTCTCCTCCCTCCCCCTCTTGCTGACAAGATTGTCCCTAAACCAGCTCAGACAGAAGGACATAGGTCAGAGAGTGTCCCCACCCATGGGGCTAGAGAAGAATGCCCTATCTCAGGCCAAGTCAGGGCTTTTACCCATGCCCAGCAGACACCTTCCCCCATTTGGGTATTATTTATACTCCTCCTACCTGCAGAAAGGATTAAACAGGATTACCCTTAAATTTGCAGCTACAATTAAACTATTATTAAAACTTTGGTAAAAGGACAAGACACTGTGAAGAAGAGCGTGTGTGTGTGTGTGTGTGTGTGTGTGTGTGTGTGTGTAGTAATTTTGTCCAGACACCTGGGCTGGGGCAACTTGCCTAGGTTCCCTGAATCACAGATTGCTAGCATCAGAAGGGCTTTCGGAAATAAATACACTTCACTGTCATTTTATAACACTGAGATAGAGCAAATGATTTCTCAGGAGTCACACAGCAAATGAGCTGAAGAACTAGGAATACTGTGACATGTCTCCTGAATTTCAAATCCCCATTCTTGCCTCCCTTTTCAGGAGAGAAAAAGAACAGTTTTTGAGACCTTCTGTGGGATACAATGGCAAGATAACACTGTGGGGCCTCTTTCACTTGCTAGATGTAGATGTGGCTGAGAAGTCTTCGGGACTATAATTAAGGATTATTAGCATCCCCCGATGTTTGGACATAGGGGATATAGGATGTAGGCATGGGGACATAGAAGTGGATAATAGGGATCCTACCATGTCCCCACAGTCAATATTTTATTTATTTTTCTTTATTGGTTTTTAGTGAGAGAGTAAGGGAGAGGGAGAGAGAGATAGAAATATCGATGAGAGAGAACATCGATTGGCCGCCTCCTGCATGCCCCCCACTGGGGATTTGGCCCACAACCTGGGCATGTGCCCTGACCAGGAATCAAACCGGCCACTTTTTGGTGCATGGGTCAGAGCTCAACTACTGAGCCACACCAGCTTGGCAACACAGTCAATATTTTAATGGTTAAATCAGCAACTTTCTAGCCGTTGTCCTCTACTTTTGAATTAGAAAAAGAAGTAGAAGAAAGAAAGAAAATTAAAATCAGGGATTCTGAGACTTTTTCCAAGAGATTCAGAGATTTGGATTTGTGGGTTTTTATACTACCAACTATTTGAGAAGTAGGATTATCTCTTTTTTTAAAATATTCATTGCCTTCTTCCCCTCCCAACACTCTCCCTGCAACAACTCATGAATGACACATTTTGAATGATTTTTGTATAGGCTGAAATGAAAGACTGACTGCCTTGGCGTTCAGAGAAAGGATTCCGGGTCTGGCATCACTTGGTGGAGTGGCTGCAATAGAGATGAAATTAGCATCAGGCTACTCTTTACTTGCTCTCTTGGTGACCTTCCTAAGGCCACCTGCAATATCTTGTCTCAGTCTGTAAACTCCTTCTAGGGTAAGGACAGTGGGTGGCCCAGAGTTGCATGTGCTTTTGATGAAGGTGATGATATTAGGGGCATTTCAGACTTAGAAAATATTCAAATGAAGAACTGCCCTTGAAGATCCTACCCAACTAGGTTCTCCAACATCCTGAGTTCCTTTAGCAGAGCAGAGTGAAGGTGTGTAAGGCCTGTCCAATATAGAGTAAAAGGGAGTATAATACATTCCTGCCTGTTGTGTTCACGCTTGAGTTTATCTTCTGCCTGTTCATGATCTGTATGTTTTAAAATAGCATTCTTTAATAAAATTATTATTATCCGGACTTATTTATACCCGTACAATTATATGTCAGGATTGTTCTAATTTGAACTAGCTGCATTTTGTGTTCCACAACTTGCTTCCTCTTCCTAAAGATAAACTCTTCACATCTTTCTTTGACAAAATAACGAGATCTGCCTCATTTTGGCGATTCTTTGTCCTTGTACCTGTGATTCTCTGAGCGTCAGCTGTCGGCCCGCCTCTGTTCCTCGGGGTTTGAGATTGCCGGGCCTGGCGGGTGGGGCGACTGCAGGGGAGGTCCCGGCGGATGGGCGGGGTCCGGGCCGACGGGGATATGTAGATGAGGTGGGCGGGGCCGCACTTATACTGGCGTTAGCGGCGGGTCGACGCGCCGGGCCTCCGCGGACTCGGTCAGAGGCAGCCAGCGGAACCGGCTTTTCCCAGCGCAGCAGAGCCTGGTCCTGGGCTGTCCCCGGAGCGGGCCATGCCCCCGCGGGAGCTGAGCGAGACCGAGTCGTCCCCGCTCCGGGCCCCGACTCCTCCCCCGCGGCGGGGCAGCGCGACAACGGAGCTGGGCATCAAGTGCGTGCTGGTGGGCGACGGCGCCGTGGGCAAGAGCAGCCTCATCGTCAGCTACACCTGCAATGGGTACCCCTCATGCTATCGACCCACGGCGCTGGACACCTTCTCCGGTACGTTCAACGGCCCCGGCGGCCGCGTGACTGGGGATGGGGTTGTGTACCCCGGGGCTGGGGCAGCACGCAGGCGGGAGGGCACGGAAGCCCCCCGCGAGGGAGGCGGGACCAGGCCCCGAGGTGGCGCTGGTGAGGCCTGGTGGGGCCAGGACGCCCCTTCCTAACTCTGGCAATCCTCTGCCCCGACCCTACAGTGCAAGTCCTGGTGGATGGAGCCCCGGTGCGCATTGAGCTCTGGGACACTGCGGGACAGGTGAGAAGCTGGAAATGGCCTCTGCTGGTCTGAGGGGAGGTGGTCTGGAGGCGGGGAGGACCCCAGGTGGATCAGGAATGGAGAAGGCCTTGGGCCCTTGGTTATGAGTCTCAGGTCTCCAACCCTATGTGAAAAGCGAATTCACGCTCCCTGTGATAAGGAATAATCCTACTAATTAATGAACTGGCCTTCCCATCCTAGGAAGACTTTGACCGCCTTCGCTCCCTCTGCTACCCGGATACCGATGTCTTCCTGGCTTGTTTCAGCGTAGTGCAGCCCAGCTCCTTCCAAAACATCACAGAGAAATGGCTGCCTGAGATTCGCACTCACAACCCCCAGGCGCCCGTGCTGCTGGTGGGCACCCAGGCCGACCTTAGGGACGATGTCAATGTCTTGATTCAGCTGGATCAGGGAGGCCGGGAGGGTCCCGTGCCCCAACCCCAGGCTCAGGGTCTGGCGGAGAAGATCCGGGCCTGCTGCTACCTCGAGTGCTCTGCCCTGACTCAGAAGAACTTGAAGGAGGTGTTTGACTCGGCCATTCTCAGTGCCATTGAGCACAAAGCCCGGCTGGAGAAGAAACTGAACGCCAAAGGTGTGCGAACCCTCTCCCGCTGCCGCTGGAAGAAATTCTTCTGCTTTGTTTGAACAGCTATGTCAGAGTAGGGAGCAATAGGCATAAAGCCACGGACATCTGGAACCTGGGGTAGGGGGCTACTGGCAGGGCCAGGCTACCCCATGAGACTCAGTGCCCTTCTGAACACTGTGGGGACACGAGCCTCTAACTGCCCACTCATGCCAGGGTGAGCCTAGGGCCTGGAGGAAGGAAGGCTGTAACTTGGATTTCTGTGGTCAAGGCTTACAGAGAAATGCCAGCACTTTGATTTTCATGGGATGGTCCTAACAGTGTCAGCCACCTCCAAGCAGTTTGGGATCCAATATCCAGTTTTTTATCATGGGCCCTCAGGTCAGGCTGACTGAATTAGGACCCCTGTGGTGGCCCCCACCCTCCTCTTGGCACAGGGGTGAGGAAGAGCCCAGGGAATAGCTGGGCATCTTGGAGGGCTGGAAGGTGTCCAGCCCTATTTGGAGAGAAGTTTGGGATGGACTGTGTAAGGTAGAAGCCAGTGAGAGATTGAGAGGGAGCAGAAAGTGAGGCCTTAGAGCCTTGGGACTGGAGGCAGGCTGGGGAAGAGAAGGCAGATCTGAGAAGGAGAGCAGAGAAGTGGGGCAGCTGAGGAGTAAGGCTGACACCTGGGCTGCCCTCAACTCCCAAGGCCAGGGAGGGCGGGGCTGATCCCTGGGAAGAACTGGGTTTCAGGGCTCCCTAGGCACTGCCCAAACTGGCTGGGCTAGGAGTGGGGCAGGAAGTGAGAGGCAAGGCCCAGCAGAGGAGGGGGAGAAGCTGCAAACTAGAGCCTGAAGGAAGAAGGGGCTGGGGTCACCTTTTTCTCCAAGGTCACAGCCTAGAAGATAGGGCAGTGCAGAGTCTGCAAATAAAGACTTAAGTTTCTGAAGCTACTGGCTCTGTTGTCATTTCCTGAAGTGATCAATCTGTTGCTCTTTCATAGCCCTCCTCAAGGCCCAAAAGTGTGGATAGAGACTGGTTGGGTACCAAAGGACTGAGGTTAGATTGAAAGGTGGGGATTGGACTAGATGGGACAGTGTGATGGGAACTGGACTGGGGGGGCAGGTTTGGGGCTCCCCGTTTGGGGCTTAGCTGGTTCCCAGGAGAGCTAGCGTGGGAAGCAGCCTGGAAACGGGTTTCCCCAGGTGTCAGCGCCAGAGCTGCTTTCCCATGACCTCACCGGGCGGGTGGTGCCCCTCCCCTCTCCTCCTCCTTTCTAGAGCACCTTGCTCAGTGCTGAGCCTCTGGGGCAATCCTGGGCCCTCTAACTCTCCTCTTCTGATCCTTCTAACAGTCCTCAGGGCCCAGGGGCTCAGGTTGGGGGCTCCCTGTTTCAGAGCCTGAGCACAAAGGGATCCCATACAGCCTAAACTTCAACCAGCGGCCAAACTTCTTGGACCTGGGTTAGTTGGACCCAGTCTTCAGCCTTGACACTCAAAGTTCACATAAGGACCTAGTCAAGGTACTGGTTGTCAACAATTTATTTATTTATTTATTTTTAATTATTATTTTTTCTTTATTGATTTTAGAGAGAGAGGAAGGGAGAGAGAGATAGAAACATCGACGAGAGAGAACATCTGCATTGGCCGCCTCCTGCATGCCCCCCACTGGGGATTGGGCCCACAACCTGGGCATGTGCCCTGACCAGGAATCAAACCGATGACCTCTTGGTGCATGGGTCGACACTCAACCACTGAGCAACACTGGCAGAGCATGGTTGTCAACAATTTAAATAGAAGATTTTTGTTTTTGTTTTTTAAATTTTTTTCTTTATTGATTTTAGAGAGAGGAAGGGAGAGGGAGAGAGAGATAGAAACATCAATGAGAGAGAACATCGATTGGCCACCTCCTGCATGCCCCGCACTGGGGATTTGGCCCACAACCTGGGCATGTGCCCTGACCAGGAATTGAACTGGCGACCTCTTAGTGCATGGGTCGACGTTCAACCACTGAGCCACACCGGCAGGGCATGGTTGTCAACAATTTAAATAGAAGTTTGGTCTCAATAGTCCTGTGGGAGTGAGGGTTCATTTCATGAGATCCTTAAGAGGAGCAGGAATCCAGAGAACTTTCCCTGGAATTGGAGCTGGAAAGAACTTTAAAGGGCACCTTGGGGTGGGGGGAAGGAGGGAGGCCCAGAGAAAAATGGTAATATTTCATTTGGTATTAACAAGTGGTTATAAGAGCACTTTGCAAACTCTAGAGTTGGGTACATGGGTAAGTGTTATTCCTGGGTAGAGGTATTTCTAAGGCAGCCTCAGACACCTGCTAGGCAACTGCTGGGCCAGGTAAGCACTCACCCTGTCTCAACCCAGCTCCCTCTATAGGAAGTTATAGCTGTGTATGTGAAAAAAAGAGTGGCTGAGCAACAGAAATCCCAGCCAAGTGAAACCTCGGGTAATCCCCAAATTTAGTTTTAGCCAAGACTGTCCTGCCCCACCAGGGCCCATCCCCCAGAGCTCCAGCCACCTCATCTCCCTTTGTGCCCTTGCCCCTTCAGGTGGAGGTGCTGAGCTGCACAATTGCAGCCAGGTCCTGAGGGGTCTCACACTCCAGCTCCACAGCCTACTGTTCCCTCAACCCAGCCTGATACATCCCCCGCTGGGGCAGAGACCTGGGTTCAAGGTAGGCTCTCACATCAACCATGACCTTAGGCAAATCTTTTCCCTTCTCTGTGCCTCAGTTTCCTTATTTGCAAAATGAAAGACTTAGGACTCTGAATTAGATGTTTTCAAACTGCTCCAAGGGGCCTTAGATGTACCATGGACTGGGAGAGGAAACCTAATCAAATAACCCACCCCTCACTTCTTCCTTTAGTCCCTATGTCTAAAGGAAGACATCCACATCATTATGTCTCCTATCCGGCTGGGTCACAGCCTGGTCAACAGCTCCATCAGCCTCACCCCTCTGTCCCTGCCACTGCCGCTCCCTACTCCAGTCCCACCAGCACTGCTGACTTCCTTCTGGCACCTCCGGACTCAAGACTGTTACCAGCTCTCGTGGCCAGCAATGAACTCCCAGCTTCTCATTTCAGCATCCAAGGCCTTCTCAAATCTGCCAGCCTGCCCTAGTGTTCCCCACGCCCCGATCCCCAATTATTTCTTGACTTCTGACTCCAAGTCTTTGCTTTTGCCAAATCCTCTAGTTTGGAAAGTGCCCCCTACCCAATGCCCTGTTTCTCCTCTAACCATCTTCCAATACTCCACTTCTCCAGGCAATGTCTCTTACCTGTATTAGTGTCCACACTGCTCTCTTGGCACACTGAAGACACTCTGAATTTGGTCACTCACTCAAGTTGTATCTCCCTAGCTAAACAGAGAGAGAGAGAGAGAGAGAGAGAGAGAGAGAGAGAGAGAGAGAGAAAGTCCCATTTATACCTCTCTGCTCCCACAGGGTCTTGGGCTCAAGCAATGTTTGCTGCTAGCCCTTAAGAGCTTAAGATAAAAAGCCAACCAGTTCAGCTCCAAGTTTGTGTCACTGAAGCCTAGAGACAGGCCTAAGAGCATGGTTTGCTGGAAAAGCCCAAGCAGGACCAGAGGAACTTACCTCTGGTTCCAAACCCAGCAGCTTGCTCAGCTTCTGTCTCTCTCTATTTTTTTTTTTTTTTTTACTGATTTGAGAGAGAGAGAGAGGAAGGGAGGGAGAGAGAGAGAGGGAAAGAGAGAGAATATTGATTATATTAACTAGATAAAATTCTATTTCCTACATATACATTTGTACATATGCCCTTATCAATATAAATTGTTTTATTTTTATTAAAAACTTTTTTTTTTCTTTACTGATTTTTTTTTAGAGAGAGAGGAAGGGAGAGGGAGCAAGAGATAGAAACATCAATAGAGAGAACATTGACTGGCCGCCTCCTGTATGCCCCCCACTAGGGATTTGGCCCACAACCTGGGCATGTGCTCTGACCAGGAATTGAACTGGCGACCTCTTGGTGCATGGGTCGACGCTCAACCACTGAGCCACACTGGCTGGGTGATGTAAATTGTTTTAAATGTCTGTGTAACCAACTCTTAGTGGATTTAAAATATATATTTATTTTTTCCATATAAATACTCAGAAAAATTGGAAAATTCACAGAATTAGAAGATTAAAAATTTGCTCATAGTGTTGACTTCCAAAGATAATAATAACATTTTGATAAACTTTCTTCCATTCTTTTCTTGTATGTGTATTTTTGAAATAGTTTTGTGATCATGTTGTATATACAATTTTGTATTTTTTGCTTTTTTCATTAAAAAATTTAACAATGTTTTTCTTTTCTATGTAATTATAAACTCTGATGAGAGACTATAACCATAGTGTAGGTTTGCTTACTATTTCACCCTGATCATAATTTCTTCACCTAGATCCCCACTGGGGGGAATTTAGGCTGTTTAACTTTTTTTTTCTGTTATAAATAGGACTACATCAACAGTTGATTATGTTTTCTACCATTGGTTGGTGACCACCTACACAAAAACGTTACTGTCTTTGGCTTACAGACTGGACCCCAATACAACCCCACGTTGCTCTTGCGGAAGCTTGGGTTTCTGTGTATATGTGACTGGGTGGGGAGAGGCTATTTCTACTGAAGCACTACTAGCAGATTGTAGGTGTTCAAGAAATACTAAATGATGGCAAGGTGTATATACATTATATATTTGTGTTCATGTACATTTCTCCATGTCCCTGTTTTTGCACTTGTGTATTTAAAGTGGGTATTGTCGCCCTGGCCGGTTTGGCTCAGCGGTTAGAGTGTCGGCCCTCGGACCAGAGAGTCCCGGGTTCGGTTCCCGCTAAGGGCATGTACCTCGGTTGCAGTTTGTCCCCGGCCCCCGCTGGGGTCGTGTGGGTGGCAACAACTCGATGTGTCTCTCTCACATCGATGTTTCTCTCTCTCTCCCCCACTCCTTCCTGCTCTATCTGAAGATAAATGCAGAAATGTCCTCTAGTGAGGATAAAAATAAATAAATAAAGTAGGTATTGTCTTTGTGCAAAACTCTGAATAATTCCATATCCCTGCAAGTCTGTATATCTATGTGTGTAAATGTGGGTGTCTATCTTTATACAAGATGGGTATAGCTCTGTGTGTGTGTGTGTGTGTGGGTGTGTGTGTGTGTGTGTGTCAGATGTCTGCCCCTAGGAGTATGTATTATACATAATCCTATGTGTGTGTCTGGGTGTGTGTTAGTCTCTGTGCTTGTGTGTGCACATCTAGGCTGAGCCTAGTTTCTTGAGGGCTGTGTGGCTGTGTCTGTGTCTGCCTAGGCTCAGTTCTGTGTGGATGTCTTTCTTCATGTGCATGTGTCTGCTGGGTGTGTGTGCGGGGCCTGGGCTGGTGTGAGAGTGTGTGTGCACCTGAAGGAGCTGTGCCTTGCTTCCCCCCCCCCCCACCTGGGAGCAGAACGGTGCCCAGGGCAGAGGTGACACACCCTCCGTAAGCTCCCCATTCTCCTGGGAACCAGCTTGGGAGAGTGAGTGAGACCAAGAGCCGACTGCGTCAGGAGCACCAGCCCCTTTTGCAACCAGCCCAGGCCCCAGGCAGTAACTGTGGCTCTCACAGGTCAGACCTGCCCACTGTACCTGGCTGCCAGGAACCCCAGCTCCCAGCAGGGCTATGCTGTCAGCACCCTCCTTGGGCCTGGGCCAGATCCTCCATGATCAGAACTCAGCCAGCTGAGGGGCCACATTAGTCACCCTGTGGCAACAGCAGGGAGTGACTTCCTGGGTCTGGGCAGTGCTGGCTGTCCCAGGGAATCATTGCTTTCTGTCCCTGTATGCAGCAATGCTTAGGTAGCCTTATCTCCTCCATTATCATCTTCCATTCTGACAACTGAACTTCAAGATAGGCCAGATGGCTTGCTTGCTTATTTATTTATTCATTCATTCACTTATTTATTCATTTATTTGAAGAGAGAGAAACATTGATTTGTTGTTCCACTTATTTATGCATTCATGGGTTGATTCTTTTTTTTTTTTAATCCTCACCCAAGGATATTTTGACATTTATCTTCAGACAGAGTTGGGGGGAGGGGGAGAGAGAGAGAGAGAAACATCGATGTGAAAGAGACACATCGATTGGTTGCCACCCACACGACCCCAACCAGGGCCAGGGACTAACCGCTGAGCCAAACCGGCCAGGGCTGGGTTGATGCTTATATGTGCCCTGACCAGAGATTGAACCCACAACCTTGGCATATTGCCACAATAGTCTAATCAAGTGAGTTGCCCTGCCAGGGCTCAGATGGTCTTACTAGCTCCAATTTTTATTTTTTTTAATCCTCACCCGAGGACATTTTTTTTTTTTTTTTTGCATTTATCTTCAGAGAGAGAGAGAGAGAGAGAGAGAGAGAAACATCGACGTGAGAGAGACACATCGAGTGGCTGCCACCCACACGACCCCAACCAGGGCCGGGGACAAACTGCAACCGAAGTACTGCAACCGAGGTACGTGCCCTTAGCGGGAACTGAACCCGGGACTCTCCGGTCCGCGGGCCGATGCTCTAACCACTGAGCCAAACTGGCCAGGGCATAGCTCCAATTTTTAAATGAGGAGACCGAAGCACAGAGCCGCACCACCAAGGTAAAGGCAGAGCCTGGCCTCGGACCTGGGTTTCCTGACCCTAGGTCCAGGCCTCTTTCTGGTGTGCCACCTAGGGGATCTGCCCCCCTAGAAATGGTTCTCTTAAAGGGCAGGGCTGGGAAGCATGGTTTATGGGACAGACTAGGTTGTTGTAGGCCGGGGAGGGAGGCCGAGGGAGACAGGACTGGAGGTGGGATGTGAGGAGAGATGTCAGCACTGAATCAGACCTGCCTTCCTGGTGGAATGTTCTCCAGCCTTTCTCCACTGAATATAGGATTTGTCCCATAACTGAGATGACCATAGAATTCATTGTTAGACTCAGGTCTTTTGAAATTGAATGGGAGCCCTGGCCAGTTTGGCTCAGCGGTAGAGCATTGGCCCGCAGACCAATGAATCTCGGGTTTGATTCCAGCCAAGGGCACGTACCTCGGTTACGGTTCGTCCCTGGCCCTGGTCATGGTCGTGCGGGAGGCAGCCAGTTGGTGTGTCCCTCTCGCATCAATGTTACTCTCTCTCTCTCTCTCTCTCCCTTTCTCTCCCTCTCTCTCCCTCCCACTATATCTGAAGAGAGATGGAAAAATATCTTCGGGTGAGGATTTTTAAAAAAAATGAAATTGAATGAGAGCTCTATTAATAACTTGGGCTTATGGTCACCTTTGGAAGGCAGATCCAGTTATTGTCACCAGTTAATGGCCTCCTTGACCCTCACCTGAGCCAATCTGCTACTGTTCCCAGGTGTCCAAATGACTCCCTAGCCCCTTAGTAGTGAGGGGCAGCAAGGGCACCTTTGGGCCTAGTTCGGGCATAGGGGCTCCTGGGGCCACTTGAAGCTGGAAGAAAAGCAGGCAGCACAACCTCACTCAAGGATGCCTGACCTATGATGGCTTCCTCTCTCAGACCTGTACTCTGTGGCCACGTTCTGCTGCCACTGCCCATCTTCTCTCCCTGCCTAGGACCCTGCACCAGTTGGGGAGCAAGCAAACCTATCCCTAGAGGTCTCCCTCCAGGGACAACAAGATCACTCTCCTGGTGAAGAAAAGGGACCCTTGATTCCTGGGGCTGTGTGCATTTTTCTACCTATGGCACCTCCCCACCCCTACCCAATAGGCCAGGTGCTCTGCTGACCACTCTATCTCCCTCGGGCCTCCTGGTCCAGCCCCATCTCTGACTTGCTGGGCAACTTTGGGTAAATTATTGCCTTCCTCCTTGTCTGAGTTTCTCCTGGTTATGAAGTGGGGCTAATACTCTCTGCCGCTCCCTGGCTCCCAGGGGACCTGCAGGAATAAGCAAGATAATAGCGAGGAACTGATTTAGAGGGAGCTATCGAGAGCCAAGTAAGAAGTATCAGTGCTGGCCTGTGTTTACATGGGTGTGGACCTTGGGTTCCCAGCCTCCTGGGGCTTGGGACCAGCCCTGACAGCTTCTTGGCCTGGCTTCTAGCTCCTTTGTCTCATTTCCAGAGAAAGGACAGAAACCAAAGCCAGCAGGCTGGTTGTCTAGAGATGAAACAACAGAGCAAAAAGTTTGGGGCTCAGAAACTCTGGCCATCTGGCCAGGCTCTGTCCCCAACCACTGGCTGTGTGACCTTGTGCCAGTCCCTGCCCCTCTCTGGGCCTCAATGACTCAGCTCTGATAGCCTCCCCCAGCTATACATTCAGGGGCCCTAGAGCTTGTAACAAGAAGTCAACATAATACTTTTGGGATAGAAAAAATTATTGTCAACTAGTCGAAGTCCTTTACTTTTCATAGACCGCTATGGATCTTCTCTGGGGGCCACAGACTAACCCTGGTCTTCTGGTTGCTCCAAGGTCATAAACTGATTGCTAAGGGGATCATGCAAAGAAAGGGTCAGTGGGTCAGGAAAAAACCACTGGGAAGACAACTCCAAGTGAGTTAGTGGGTCAACAAGAAGAGGCTCTGTTCTCATTTTCTGTTCTCCTCTCTAGGTCTGCGCTGCTTCTCACAGCAATCTCCCCACTCCTCAGGCTCACCTTTCCACGGCTTATGCCCAAATCCAGGAGCTTGATCCTCTCCACCAGGCCCAGATCCTCTCACCTCTAGAGAATTCGAGCCTCACCAGGATGCCCCGCAACTGAAACACTCAGAGCTAACTGTGTGGCCCAAAGACTACAAGATTCATGTTTCTGCTTTGTTCCTAGCCCTATTTTATGTTCCTTTTTGCTCTTTTTATTCTTGGTCCTACTTTATACTCACGTCATAATTTATAGCCCCCTTTAAGCTTCCCTTAAATCCTTCCTCCGTAAGGCAAGACATACAAACAAAAAATAAGATACCAACAATTAAATCAATATAGCGAGTCTTACTGATTTTTTATTTTATTTTTTTATCCTCACCTGAGGACATTTTTGCATTTTATGTTCAGATAGAGCAGGAGGGAGAGAGGGAGGAAGAGAGAGAGAGAGAAACATCGATGTGAGAGAGACACATCAAGTGGTTGCCACCCACAGGACCCCAACCTGGGACGGGGACACACTGCAACCGAGGTACGTGCCCTTAGCGGGAACCGAACCCGGGACTCTCTGGTCTGCGGGCCAACGCTCTAACCGCTGAACCAAATCGGCCAAGGCAACGAGTCTTTTTTGTGTTGTTGTTAATCCTCATCTGAGGATATTTGTTTTCATTGATTTTGAGAGACAGAGACAGAGAGAGAGAGAGAGAGAGAGAGAGAGAGAGAGAGAGACATCCATGTGAAAGAAACACATCGATTGGTGTGTACCCCAGCTGGGGCTGGGGATCGAACCTGCAGCACAGGCCACCACTCTAACCACTGAGCCACATCGGCCAGGGCAATATAACCAGTATTCATCCGGTACCTGGTGGCCCCTCACCTTCTGCCTGGTTCTCTGGAAGCTGCCCCTCTTCCGCTCGGCCCTATTACTGTTGGTGGCACTGCCACCCACCCAGACTCCCAGGACAGAAAACCTGAAGGCTCCACTGACCCAGGCTCTCCCTCTTCACAATCTAGTTACCAAGTCTTGAAGTTTCTCCCTTCCCCAGATCTCTCTCTTCTTTCCATCCCCACTGTTTCTATCCCATCTCAGAGGTTCATGGACTGATGATTTATTTATTTATAAAATATATCTGAATATTTGTTCAAAAAACAACTTTTTATTACAAAAGCAATAGATATTCATTGTAGAAAATTTAGAAAATGCAGGTTGACAAAAAGAAGAAAATGAAAACCTCCTGTCATTTTATTATGAGAGATAACACTGTGGACATTTGGGTAAATATTTCTCAGGGGGTTTATTTTTGCTCCACAACAAGGGGCCTCTAAGTTTATTTTTTGCTCTTTCTGGTTTTGGGCTCCGCCGATAGAATCCCCAGGAACCACTGTGGGTGGGAGGACAGGCCGGCTCTCTCAGAGAGCCTGTAGGAAAGTTTGGGCCACCCCCTGGGCTGAAGCTGAGCTTCCGGGTTTGGGGCTTCCAGGTGGCACTATTGATGACAGCCCCGCCCAGAGGGACCGAACAGTGCCTTCCCAGGCTTTAGTGTAGCTGTGGTTGGGTGGGGAAGGGAGTGGTCTTGTGCAATAGGGCAAACCAGTCCTCATTCAGGGCTGTTTGTTTAAGTGAGCAGGGATAGGTTTAGGAGAAACAATTCGGTTTTGTTAGTGTTTATTTGAACCGTTGGGACAAATAAGTTTTGGTGAAAACTCTCCCACATGGGGAAGGCAGGATGGGTTATAAGGAATAAGATGATGGAAATCCCAAAGTTGAATGCCTGGGAGCAGCAGGCTGGGTGGGGGCTGTGGACAGGTTAGCGCCTGCCCAGCTCAAGAGGACCTGAATTTGGCACCTGTATTACTGCAGAAATGTGGGTTCTGGATTGCCAGTCCCCCAAGTTTTCACAAGAAGCTAGAAATACATTATTTATTTATTTTTAATATTTTTTCTTTATTGATTTTAGAGAGAGAGAGAGAGAGAGAGAAACATCGATGAAAGAGAACATCAATTGGCCGCCTCCTGCATGCCCCCCACTGGGGATCGGGCCCACAACTTGGGCATGTGCCCTGACTGGGAATGGAACCGGGGACCTCTTGGTGCATGGGTTGACCCTCAACCAGTGAGCCACACCAGATGGGCTAGAAATACATTTTTTTTAAATTCTCACCCGAGGACATTCTTGCATTTATCTTCAGATAGAGCAGGAGGGAGAGAGGGAGGAAGAGAGAGAGAGAAACATCAATGTGAGAGAGAAACATTGAGTGGTTGCCACCCAAACGACCCAACCGGGGCCGGGGACAAACTGCAAGCAAGGTACGTGCCCTTAGCAGGAGCCAAACCCAGGTCTTTCTGGTCCGTGGGCCAATGCTCTAACTGCTGAGCCAAACTGGCCAGGGCTAGAAATACATTTTTTAAAATCAAGTTTCCTAACTCTTTAAATGTTGGTAACTAACTAAAGAAAGCACTGTTTGGGTCAAAGTGTGATTGCAGGCTGCCAGATGCAACCTTTCAGCTAGTCTTTACTGTACATCCACTATGTACTTCACAAAGGTTACCCTGCCTTATTTACTGGGTGTGGTTACCTCCCTCTCCCTGTGGTTCGACCTCTAGTGATATGACCTACTTACCTATCCATTTCTTTTCTTTTTATTTATTGTTAAACTTTTTTAAAAAACTATTTATATATTTTAGAGACAGGGAAGAGAGAAACATCAATTTGTTCCACTTATTTATGCATTAATTGGTTGCTTCTTGAATGTGTCCTGACCAGGAATTGAACCTGCAACCTTGGTATATCGGGACAATGCTCTTACCAACTGAGCTACCCGGCCAGGGCCTGTCCATTTCTTAAAGCTGAGTTTCAATCATCACTTCACCTGCTCAAATCCCCAAGTGCCCATCAGTGTGGCCTCCACCCACCAACCTCCCAGCTTTCCCTCTCAGTGCTTGAGCCAAATTGAGCAGCTTTCTGGTCCCCAAACAAAACAAGATCCATAATCTCCACTGCCCAGCTTTTGCTCACTGTGATTTTGTTGCGCCTGGAACACCCATACCCACCTGCTTATTTTATTGATTATTTTCAGAGAGAAGAAGGGAGAGAGAGAGAGGAAGGGAGGGAGGGAGGGAGGGAGGGAGAGAGAGAGAGAGAGAGAGAGAGAGAGAAACATCAATGTGAGAGAGAAACACAGATCAGTTGCCTCCCACATGTGCCCTGACAGGGGATTGAACCCGAAACCTGGGACGACGCTCCAACCAACTGAGCCACATCAGCCAGGGCTTATTCATCTTATTTTATATCTCCTCCATGAAGCCCCAACCTCCTTCTTTTTATTTATTTATTTATTTATTTATTTATTTATTGAATTTATTGGGGTGACATTGGTTAATAAAACTATATAGGTTTTAAGTATGTAATTCTACAATACATTATCTGTATATCATATTGTGTTTACCACCCCAAGTCAAGTTAACCTTCTTCTTCTTCTTTTGTTTTGTTAATCCTCACCCTAGTATATTTTCTCATTGATTTTATTTTAGATAGAGTGGAAGGGAGGGAGGGAGAGAGAGAAACATTGATGTCAGAGAGAGACACCGATTGGTTGCCTCCCACATGATCCTGACTGGGAGCTGGGCATCCAAGGGCCAATGTTCTAACCACTCAGCAAAACTGGCCAGGGCAAGTCAACCTTCTTCATTTTTATTTTTTAATTTTAGAAAGAGGAAGGGAGAGTGAGAGAGAGAGAGACATTGATGAGAGAAAACATCGATGGGCCGCCTCCTGCATGCCCCCCACTGGGGATTGGGCCCACAACCTGGGCATGTGCCTTGATTGGAAATTGAACTGGCAACCTCTTGGTGCATGGGTCGACGCTCAGCCACTGAGCCACACCAGCTGGGCTCGACCTTCTTCTTAATCTCCACGGCTTAACCAGCTTCTGCGTTCTTCCACAGCTATTTGCCAGATACCTCATATCCAGAAGCATGGGGGATACTGAGATAAATAAGACCCCATCCCTGCCCTGAGAAGTCTGGCCCCCATAAGGCAGACATACACTAGACAGTGGGGTGTACTCAGCGGAGCCATGTTAAGCATGACAGAATGGAGGGCAGCGGTGAATTCTGCCTGGGGAAACAGGGAAGACTTTTTGAGTTGGATAACAGGGTAAGTAGGAACTTTCCAGGGACAAAGAGGTTTTTGCAAAGAAATGGAGGCATGAGATTCTGTGCAAAGAAATGGAGGTATGAGATTCTGAGAAAGGAGTCATTTGGATGGGGATGGACAGAGGACAGCTGGAGAAGTCACAGAGACAAGGAACAATTTGGGAACCAAATTGCTGCATTACAGTGTTTGCATTCTTCTGCCTGTACTGTAACTCCAGGAGAGCAGGGACGGCATCCCAGTTTTCATTGCTTCACACCTGACCCCTGCCTGGGACTGTGTTCTCTGAGAAAATCCTTGCAGCAAAGAGAAGTGCCCAGCAGCGGCAAGCGCGCCCCCTAGTGGCCCCTGAGTGATCTCACCTCTTGCCAACCGGCGGACCCAGGCGTGCCCTCCCTCCACCCCAGCGGTTCTTACTAGGATGGTGCTTTGCTTGGCATGGCCTCACTTCATCTCTACCCTTCCCTGAGAGGAGGATGTTCTCTTCGGTCCAACAAACTTATTAAACACATATTCTGTATAGATCACTGTTCTGGCATTGGGATACAGACTTTATTTTATTTGGTGGGGGTTGGTATGTGCCCCTAGCAGGAACCAAACCCGGGACTCTCTGGTCTGCAGGCCGACGCTCCAACCGCTGAGCCAAACTGGCCAGGGCTGGATACAGACTTTAATGAGTCATTAATCACCTTAGCCCTGGAAATACTTTTAGAGAACCAAGGGATGATGAGAGTTGACTAATGCTGGGGGCACCAGAAGAGGGAGCAAGCCCGTTTTAAGCCTTAAAGGATGGATGAGTGGCTGGCAAATTAGGAAGCAAAAATTCGGAGCCCCATGAATGGGAAGAGCCAAAGCAAGGTAATGAGCCCAATGCCCTGCCATCTACTCAACACTTAGTGAACCACTACATCTACTAAGGTCATGGAGTATGGGGAGACTCAGAGATGAACAAGATGCTATCTGTCTCCAGCTCAACCCAGCAGGAAGAGAGGGAAGTAACCGAAAGGAAAAGAGGGTGCTCTGTGCTCAGGGTCCTGTTAGCAAACACAGGGGTGTGAAGCAGGGAGTACCACCCACTTGGGTGTATGTAGGAGGATTTCAGGAATAAGAACTTGAGTTTAGGCTGAAAGATGAGGTGGTCCAGGCTGAGAACAATAGGCACAAAAGCATAGAGGTATGAAAGTTACCCATCAAAAGGCCCATCCTGGGGTGCTAGGACCTTCTGCTTTTTTTTTTTTTTTTAATTTTTTTTTTCCTTTATTGACTTTAGAGAGAGAGGCAGGGAGGAGAGACAGAAACATCAATGAGAGAACATCAGTTGGTCGCCTCCAGCATACCTCCATTGGGGATTTGGCTCACAACCTGGGCATGTGTCCTGACCGGGAACCGAACTGGTGACCTCTTGGTGCATGGGTCGAAGCTCAACCACTGAGCCACACCAGCCGGGCAACCCTCTGGTTCTTGATCTGGGTGTTTGTCTTCTGGGTGTGTGCAGTTTTGGAAATTCATTGAGCTGTACACTTATGACTTATGCATATTCACCTGAGTTACACTCCAGTTGTTTATAATTAGCCCCTAACCTCTCACATTGACATTTTATTTTTCTGTACAGCACTTATCACAATCTAAGTCTCTCTTTTGTAAGACTAGACTCTGGAGCCATAGTTAGGGTTAAGTCCAGTCTCCCCATACCAGCTCTAAGACTTTGAGAAATTTGTTGTCAGTTTCCTCATCTGTAAAATGGGAATTATAGGATCTTCATCACAGGGTTGTGTGCCGAGACAATAACGTGAGATATGTAAAGCATTTACATAGCCTTGTATTTGCTTATCTTCACAAGATTGAATTTCTTTAAAAAAATTTTTTTTCTTTATTGATTTTAGAGAGGGAGAGGGAGAGATAGAAACATGGATGAGAGAGAACATCGATTGGCCGCCTCCTGCATGCCCCCCACTGGGGATCGGGCCCACAACCTGGGCATGTGCCCTGACCGGGAATTGAACAAGTGACCTCTTGGCGCATGGGTTGATGCTCAACCACTGAGCCACACCAGCCGGGCAAGACTGAATTTCTAATGATTGGCAGTATCTAGCATATAGGAGCTCAGTAATTTGTTGAAGAAATGAAGAAATAAAAGCATGATTTTTTTTTTTTTTGCACCAAGATGTGGCTCAAACAAAAGGATGGGTGTGGGTGGGAATGGAGTACCTCAACTAAAGGCTCCTGGGTTGGAGTTCAGAGTCTGGGGATTAGCTACACTCCTGTGAAACCGAGGCTTCTGTGGGTGGGGAGGAGAGACAGCAGTGACCTGGGTGGGCCAGAAGGGACCCCTGTGCCTAGCCCCCACACCAAAGGGAGTGAAGGTAAGGACCAGGGCTCAAGTCTGTGTGCCCCCCTCCCTGTCTTCAACTACACGCTGCAGTGAAGACTTGCCCCAACTATGAAACAGGCTTGTGGCCGGGATCAAACCAGGAAGAAATACAACACAGCCGCATTGCAGCTTCCCTGGGCCCCCTACTCCCATGGCCTTCCCACCCCTCCCCTCTGGTGGTCAAACTTGGCACTTCTCTCCACCCTCAGGGGCTGGGGCAGTTTCGGGAAGGGTGGGAAAACCTGCTAAACAGGGTGGCCAAAGCCTGAACCGGTTGGACTGGGCGGTCACCTCTCCCCCCAGCAGCCCTTTCCCTCTCCTGGCCCACAGAGCAGAGGCAGAAACCTCACAGAACAAACCATTTTATTACACTGTGGGTGGACTGGGGCCTGTGGGAAGTGGGGGAGCGGGGGGGGGGGGGGTGCTGGAGAGCCCTGGGGGGGTACAGGGAGGATGGAAGCTCTGGCTCCATGTGTGAGGTCAGGCCAAGTTGGGGCTCACTCTTGGGGAAAAAGGCAGCAGAGGCCAGATAGCCACTTTCCACTCCTCTCATCCACCCCCATGGCGTTAAATAAACAAAAAGCTACTCTGTACAGCACAACATATATAGGGAGGTCCGTACCCCCGCTCTGGACTGTGCAGAGTGGGAGGGGAGCTCTGGAGGACAGGGTTGGGGCCTCCAGCTTCAGACACTGCCCAGGCCCCTTCCCAACACCATGGTGTGGGGCAGGCAGCTCTGAAAAGGATACAAACCTCCAACTTCCTCTGAAATCCAAGGCAAGCAGGCTCATCTCTGTGTGGGACTCCTGGCCCAAAAGCTTTCTTTCCTCCCAGACACTGGAGGTTTCTCAGGAACAAGTGGCCTGAGCTTGGCTAAGACATCTCTGACAGGGGCTAGAGCCCTGGCCTGAGGCAGAGGCCTGAGAAACAGGCAGGAAGTGTCTGGTCCCAAAGTCTTTCCCCGCCCAGGCCTCCTTCTTGGCAAGGAGGAAGCAGGACCAGGCGAAAGCTGGCGAAAGTTGGCGGAGAGCTGGTGAGAGCCTGTGAGAGGCCCAGGCCAAAGGGCCAAGGCAGCCCCAGGCTCAGAGGGGTTGGGTGGTGTGGTTATAGACCAGGTGCTCTGTGTCCTCGGTGGTAGAGATGGTGGAGCTGGCGGGGGTAGGGGGTGGAGGGTGCTGGTGGCTGTGGTGGTATCTGTGGAAGTCCTTTCTCTGGTTCTTGAAGAAGCAGTACCCCAGGATGGCTACCACCACCACGATACAGGCGACCAGTAACACTGCAATGGTCACCTCTGCGGTGCCTGGGGGAAGAAAGGGTAGAATGAAGAAGTCCTGGGGCCTGCTCGGTTCTGCTGCCCACACCCCACTCTGGGTCAAAAGGAAGGTCCAATGGATGCCAGATGTGGAAGGACCTCCAGCACACGAGCAGCTGAATGGCTCTATTGGGAGCTCAGCGGGACAGGTCCTGATGGGCCTTGGGTCTGGGATCCAGGTGGTTCTACTTGCAGGTAGCTTGGAGAAAGGCCTGGGACTGACTGGCAAACATCGAGCACGCACTTTACTGTGCTTCCCTCCCCTGCCATGGTAGGTATCACTATTGCTTGTGACACTCTGTCCCTCCAGCCAACCTCAGGATCCTTCTCAGCACAAGTTTAGGCAGTCACAACCAATCGCGTGGAGTTGGTCCTTGAGTTGATACTACTCATTGGTAACAGGGCAGACCAGGGCTTACCTACGTTGGAAATGGGGTTTTCCCGCCGCAGACCAAACACATCCTTCTCTACAAAATGATGGGGAGAGACAAGTCAATATTAAGGGCTGACACTCAGTTGCTCCCCAGTGCCCTGGACTGCCCATTGCCATCCTCTCCCAGCCCCATTTCAGGTGAGGACTAGGTGTGACCAGCCCAGGCTTTGAGACAGAGCAGAATGCTCTAGCTAAGCCTTCCCCCCCCATCTTCCATCCCCCCACTGCCCTGCTCACTGGAGATGCCACGACAGGACTCAAGACACTGCTGCTCCTCCTCAAAGTTGTTCTTGTTGCCATAACAACCGCCATAGGTAAAGCGGGCGCAGTGTTCGCTGAAGGGGTTATAGTACCAGCGTGGGATGTTCTCCTTGCAGAGGCCCGTGTCTGGCAGGTCCACACAGTGCCCTGGGGGGTGAGGAGCAGGCAAACGGGTGAGCAAATCCACGGGGCCTCCCTGCTACCATCTACCAGGCTCCATGTGATGGCTGTCCGCCACCTCTCAACCTACATCACACTGAGGAAGGCTGTGGTTCAGAGAGGACCTCAGGGGCCCCAGAAACACGTGGCCCATTCGCAGTGTTGCCAGAAGCAAGAAAGACAAATCCTGGACAATAATCTTAGGCCCAGAAGTAAACTACCCTGACTCACGCAACTATTTCTTTTTTAAAAAATCCTCACCCCAGGATATTTTTTCATTTTATCTTAGAGTGGGAGGGAGGGAGAGAGAGAGAAACATCGACCTGAGAGAGACACATCAACTGGTTGCCTCCCACAGGACTCGACCAGTGCCGGGGACGAACTGCAACTGAGGTACGTGCCCTTGACCAGAATCAAACCCAAGACTCTGGTCCACGGGCCGATGCTCTAACCGCTGAGCCAAACCGGCCAAGATGCAACTATTTCTTTTTCTATCTTCTTTCAGCTTTTCTGATTGTGTCAAGGTCTTGGTTTTCTTTCTAGCACTGATGGTCCACATTTTAACAACAGCGGCCAGGGTCTAAGCCTTGGCAGGCACCCATGTCCAACTAAAATTTATTAACGTTGTTTTATAAATCTCAAGTTGTGGCATGCAATAGTGAATTTCCATTTATGGTAGTGATGTGAAATTTCCTTTTGAATATATTAAGTTAAAAGAGTAATTGATTAATAAAAAAAAATTAAGTAAATACAATCTCAGTGATTTGTGGGCATGGCTACATTTCTGAAGGTGTTAAGAGGCTGGCTATGCTTGGGAAACAGAGCCGGAGAGCTGGGAGCCCACCCTGGCTCTTCCAGCCCACAGCTTGGCACACACAGCAGGCCCTTTCAGCACAGTGATAGGATGAGTGAGGCTGGCAGTGCCAGCATCTGCCCTCACCCAGAGGTGGGGATCTCACCTTTGTCACTGGGGAAGTGGAAGTTCTGGAGCTCCTCGAAGCCTCTGGTGTCTGCAAAGATGCAAGATCAGAGGCACAGGCCCACAGCGGTCCCCCAGGGGTGCAGGGTGAATGGTCAGGACCTCCCCGTCTGCTGCCCACCACCCCTCCACCTCCCAGGCCTCACATTTGTCACAGATGGCCTCATCGGAGGCATCGGGGCAGTCAGGGGTGCCGTCACACTCCAAAAAGCTGTCGATGCAGCAGCCATCACTGCACTGGAACTCGGTGGAGTGACAGGTGCCAGAGCACACTGAGTGGGGGTGAAATGGGGGGATGAGGTCACACTCCAGCGGAGGCCAGCACGTACCAAGGGTCCATCATCTACCTGGCCCTGTCTACCCCAACTCATCTTGACACGTCCCCTATTTCCCCATCTGTCCCCCATGAACCCTTCTACCCACAAACTGGGCAGGTCCTGATAGGAGGATGCTAGGCTGCAAGGGGTGGGGTGCTTGTGGTCTGTCCACATACTATGAGGGCAGGAATGGGTTGGGCAAAGGCAGCTTGGTCAAGGGCATGGGCATGATATGGCTGGAGATACGGCAGGGATGAGGGGAACAGGGAAAGGAGCAAAGCCCACCTGGATCGTGCCTTTCCTTGGAGGGACCTGGGAAAAAGAAAACAGAGAAGTCAGAGGAGACAGGGCCACCCAGGCCCCAGCAGGGAGGAGCTGATGAGGGGCCTGGGAACGCAGGGCTCCCATGCCCACCTCCCTGACTGGTGAAGAGAGACTACCCACCTTGAGGGAAAATCACCCGAGCCCCAAAGCTGCTGCACAAAGGCCCACCTTGTACATCGCGGCAGGCTAGCTTGCACTCTTCCTCCCGAAGGTAATTGTTCTTGTTGCCCAAGCAACCTCCATAAACGAAGCTCTTGCAAATCTGTTCTGTGGGGTCGTAGTACCAGCGGGGGAAGGAACCACGGCAGCGGCCCACCTTTTTGGTCACAAGGCAATATTCTGGGGGGAGGAAAGCTTGTGAGGGGAGCCTGCGGGGCCAATCCACAGAGGGGGTGTCTCCATGCTGTCTCTCCACTCCCTCCCTCACCTTCTGTCTGCTTGGAGGAGAGAACGGTGACTGTGATGTTGGCCACGCTGTCTGGCTGGTCTGGGCTGTCCAATGTCAGCTGGAACGGGTAGGTTCCTTCCTTGAGTCCCCATAGCTCCACCTGGTCCGGACCATTCCTCTATACGGAGGAGTGGTCATTAGGCTGGGACCCCCTGATGCCCTTGGGCTAAGCCAGGCCCTCCCAGCCATACAAACCCCCAGGGAGAACAGAGGGACTTGCCATTAAATGTGTCCTCAGCTTCTACCCACCTTGGCCTATGGCCCCAGAAAGAAAGGGGGCCCTGGAGAGCTGAGGTGGAATCAGGGAACCAGACACCAGTGTCTCACCTCTACCCTGACGTCCGGGTCATCCCGCAGTAGGTGCCAATTGGTGTTCTCCACACCCGTCAGCACCAGGGGTTCCTGAGGCTGTATCTTCAAGTCTACGCCTGCCCAGATCCTGGGAATCCGGGACCCTGGGGGAAAGGTGAGGTAAGGTAACTCTCACTGAAAGGACCAGATCTCTCCTGGGGGTGGGGAGCTAAATGGGCTGCACTAGACCAACCTGGAACTCAGCAGCCAGCATGGGGCGTAGGTAGGAATCCACAGCTAAACGATTTTCTTGCTCTCTATTTATATATATATATGTTATGTCTTGGTATATTAAAGACATTTTTATGTTGTGAGACTCACTTTCTGAAACAAATTACTATATAGCATGTGCCATCTGATCCCATTTAGGAAAAAAATATATTTTAGGGCAGGCTTATTCCTCTCGATGTGTCCCTTTCACGTTGATGTTTCTCTCTCTTCCTCTCTCTCCCTCCCACTCTATCTGAACAAAAAGTGGAAAAAAAATGTCCTCGGGTGAGGATAAAAAAAAAAAAAAAAAGGTAAAGTAAATGTATTTCTGAAAAGCCACATAAGTAAATGTGAAATTAATACCCATCACCCCTCTTTGCTCTCTGCTGCTGACAGAGACCTCAGGCAGCAACATGGTAAATCTTGGTGTCCCAGGGAGAGGGGCCACAAGAAGAGGGTACCTTTGCCACCTCAGACAGACCCTGTTTCCAGTTATGAGAGGGCCGGAGGGAACCACGCCCTCCCTCAACCTGACAGTGTCTGCCTGAGGCTTCTCCAGTCTCTGGTTAGGGGCTGGAGAGAGAAACAAGCACAAAGCAGGACTCCTGCCTGTAGTGGGCTGAATGGTGGTCTCCCAAAATATACATCCATGTCTAACTTCCAGAACTCATGAATGTGAACTTATTTGGAAAAAGGGTCTTTGCACAAGTAATCAAGTTAAGATCAAGTTAAGCATTTCCACATGAGATCATCCTGGATTAGCTGGGTAGGTGCTAAAGCCAATGACGAGTGTCTTTTTAAAAATATTATTATTAAATATGTCTTTATTGATTTTTTAGAGAGAGAGGAAGGGAGAGAAAGCTAGAAACATCAATGTTAGAGAGAAACATGGATTGGCTGCCTCCTGCACACCCCCTACTGGGCATGTGCTCTGACGGGGAATCAAACCAGGACCCCCCAGTCCATGGGAGGACGCTCAATCCACTGAGCCACACCAGCTTGGCGACAAGTGTCTTTATAAAAGATAGGATAGTCCGGCCGGTGTGGCTCAGTGGTTGAGCATCGACCCATGCACCAAGAGGTTGCCGGTTCGATTCCAGGTCAGGGCACATGCCCAGGTTGTGGGCCCGATCCCCAGTGGGGGGCATGCAGGAGGCAGCCAATCAATATTCTCTCTCATTGATGTTTCTCTCTCTCTCCCCCTTTCACTTCCTCTCTTTCTAAAATCAATAAAGGAAAAAAATAATAATAAAAAAATAAAAGGATAGACTGAAGGAAGAAAAGACTGTGTGAAGACAGGAGCAGAGATTAGAGTTATCCAGCCACAAGCCAAGGAAGCCCTAGAGCCACCAGAAACTGGAAGAGGCAAAGATGGATTCTCTTCTAGGGCTGTCAGAGAGAGCGTAGCCCTGTCGACACCTTGATTTTGCATTTCCAGCCTCCAGAACTGAGAGACAAGAAATTTCTGTGTTTTAAGTCACCCAGTTTGTAACGTTCTGTTACAGCGGCCACAGGAGTTAGTACTGCCCTTGAGGGGATTACAGTCCAGTCGGGCAGATGCATCCCAACAAGATGCAGCAATGTGGGCGGAAAGGCCCAACGAGATGAAGCGACAGGCGGTACGTGTTCAGGACAAGAAAGGGGATGGACATTCAGAGAAGGGAGAGGCTCTGAAAGACTAGAAGGATAAGGGAAGATTTTCTGGAGAAAGGAGAAAGGATTTTTTAAATTCTTTTATTTTTGTTTTTATTTGGTTGTGGGGAAGAATATGCTGTGTTATTGGCGACAATAGAAAACATGAGGAGACAAAGCAAGGAGTTGGGCATTTGCAAGGCTGGCATGGAGACATTAAGGAGACCAGCTGCCTGGACAGACCTCAAAGGGCAATGAATGCTGGGCCAGGGCATGTGGACACAGGAGGAGTGACATTCGAATGTTTAACAACTGGTGGTACAGGAAGGAGACACCGGCCGTGATAAGTGGTGCAAAATCCTAGAAGGCCTGGCTGCAGGAGACAATAACCTTCTAGATGCATGATGGAGGTTCAGGAGCGCTAAGGCAGGGGCCAAGGGGCTGGGGAGCAGGGGCTCTCCTGTTTACCACCTGTCTGTAATTATTTCTATGGAACCAAGGAGGCTGGAGAGCAGATCTGTGCAGTGGGTCAAGGCAGATGCAATGAGAGGGGTCTGAATTAAAGGACAGCTGAGGGAATGGAAAAGAGGATATGAGCCACAACGCTGGGCAGATGTTTCAGGCTTCCATGTCTGACAGGTGCTGGGAACTGGGGAGGAAGAAGCAGGGCACAGGCAGAAGGGAAACCAGATCTAGAGGAAATGTGTAGGTTCAGTCACAGAATTTAAATTTGAGGGAGGTAAGACCATCCAGAGGGGAGGTACACAGTGGGAGCTCCAGAAAGGCCAGGGTTGGAAACATCTGGAGTCATAATTATTTACAAAGCTGCCACTTGTTGGATGTGTACTTGGTACCACACTGGGAACTTTACCTGCATCATCTGCAACAGGGGACAAATGAGGCCTGCAGACCAAATCCAGCCCATCACCTAGTATATTTTCAAATGGTTGAAAAAAATCAAAAGAACCCTGGCTGGTATGGCTCAGCAGTTAGAGCATCGGTCCATGGACTGAAGAGTCAAGGGTTCGATTACCAGTCAAGGGCATGTACCTTAGCTGCAGGTTCAATCCCTAGCCCGTCGGGGTCATGCGGGAGGCAGCCAATCGATGTGTCTGTCTCTCTTACATAGGTGCTTCTCTCTCTCTCTCTCTCTCTCTCTCTCTCTCTCACTCACTCTCTTCCTCCCTCCCACTCTATCTAAAAATCAATGGAAAAATATCCTCTGGTGAGGATTTTTTTAAAAAATCAAAAGGATAACATTTTGTGACATGTGAAAAGTACATCAAATTCAAATTTGTGTCAGAACCCACCTCACCTATTCAGTTACAGAGTGTGGATGGCTGCTTTCACCTCAAACAGCAGAACTGAGTGGTTGCCACAGAGCCTATGGTCCACAAAGCCTAAAATATTTACGATTTGAAGCTTTATAGAAAGTTTGCTCACCCCAGATCTGTATCCCCTACCTTCCTAAATACCTGCCACAACCGCATTCCCATCTCTCCTTCCAGAGGAGAAAATTGGCACCAGAGAGGTTAAATGAGTTGCCCAGGGTCACTCAGTTTCTAGATGGCAGAGCTGGGATTTGAACCCTGCTCTATCTGACACCATAGCTCATTCTCTCTCCAAAATACCATGCTGCAGGCCACCGCTTGCTTAGAGGTATACTTTTGATTGCTTTTATAATCTTGGGTTTTTTTGTTTGTTTGTTTTTTAGTTTAGATAACACATGTACATGATATAAAATTCAAAAAGTACAAAAGGGCCCTGGCCAGTTTGGCTCAGCAGTTGGAGCGTCGGCCTGTGGACCAGAGAGTCCCAGGTTCGGTTCCCGCTAGGGGCATGTACCAAAAAAAAAGTACAAAAGGGTAGTGAGAATTAAGTTCCCTTTTCTCCTTAACCTCCCAGTTCTTCTTTCCAGAGGCATCTACTCTTTGTTTATGTGTGTGTGACTATCAACAGAGATAGTATTGAACTCATAAGCATGCAACATAGAGTGTCTTTTCTTTTTCTTTCTTTCTTTCTTTCTTTTTTTGTTGCACAGTACACGTTGTATAAATACACCATAATTTACAACTTATTTAACCAGTCCACCAGTCTCCTCTTGATTTAGTTTTCCCTCCCTCCCTCCTTCCCTTCCTTCTTTCTTTACTAACAACTAAACCATGCTTCCTCGGGGTTTATTATTATTGTTAAAATATCACCACGGTATCCAAGTGTAGGATGTGTTGGCAGACATCGTGGTCTTTCCCATTCTTTGCTAAACAATACTCCGGTGAACAACTGGCTGGTAAGTGGTGCTACACACGCACCACAAAATGAATTCCTACAAGTGGAATTGTGTTGCAGGTAATATGCACTTACAGCTTTGATGGATGGATATTGCCACACTGCCCCCCACAGAGGCTCTAAAGAGGGCATGTCCAATGTAAGAGGGAGTTCAAAGGAAGAAGAGAAGGTTAAGAAATGAGAACAGGTGGCGGCTGGAGGCTGAGTCACAGGGATTCCTCTTTGATGAGGCAGAGAAAGCAGATACAATGGGGGACTCACAGAGGGTGGTCACAGACAGAGGTAAGAAGACCAGGACACGGCACAGCAAAGAGATGGGAGGGAAGAGCTTCCATAGAGAAACATGTCAAATGGTGCTGAGGCCTATAAGAGTGAGAAAAGGCAATCTGGGTTCCAGGAGTTGGGAAATAAAACCAGGAGAGCAGGAAAGGAGTGTTTGCCTGGAACCACCCTCCCCCTCCCCCCAGCCCCCCAGCCCAGTAGCTAGGCTGGAGATCAGAAGACCAACAGGGGCCAGCCCTGAGGTACATCTGAGAGACAAAGTGAAGCGGGCAGTGACTGGGAGGAGCCTGGTCTTCCCTCCTTGCATTTTTCAGAAAGTAATCAGCTATCTGAAAGGGGAAAAAGACAGACTACTTGGCAGTCTACCTAGCAGGCAGATAGGCTAGCCCCATTGACCCCCAAGGTGGAAGTGGCAGGCAGAGTGATGTGTCAGACTTTGGGCCAAATCAGCAATGTCCACCCCCACACAGCTGGTTGTCTCCAAGCCCCAGTGCCCAGGAGCCAGGGACAGATGACCTGCCCTACCACTCCCTTCTTCTCATCTCCAAGAGAGCAAAGGGCCAGAGTGGTAATAAAGCCAACCCCTCCTCCAGCTGTCAGCCCCAGGACACCTCCAGGCAGACACAGACTCCACCTCCCAAGCCACTCCTCCAGCGGAAACGGGGAGAGGGCAGAAGAGGAAGGAACAGGGTGCTCAGGAGGCCACAGGAATCTGGACTGGACTAGCCTGGCCACAGGCAGGGAAAGGGGAACAAACAAACCCACCCTGGGGAGGATTTCTCTACCTAATATAAAAATCAAAGGTTTAGAAGTCCTAAGCACCTGCCCTGCCCACCTTGCCTGACATAATGGCTTTATCCTGCTCTTACCCACCTCCAAACTCTCTAAGAGAGTTTAGCTGGACTCAGCTGAGAATGGCTTCCTTGACATCATACAGCTTCCCCCACTCCTCAAAGCACTGCAGCACTCTGAAAATGTCCTGGAGCTCACACCCAGTCCAAGCCCCACCCAGCTCCCTAAGTGCCCAGGAAATCCCCACTCTATCCTGTCTTGTGCTAAACAGGCCAGTCTGGGGGTGAGCAGGTTTCCAGATGAGGAAGGCTGGTTCCAAGATCATGTCACCCCATCCAGCTCAGCTCCCTGACCAGACCCCAGAGTTTCAGGCACTGGCCTGGGAGTGGGAATCCCAAGGGGCCACTGTCAGTGCAGGAAGGGCACAGGCAATTAGAGTCATCACCACCTACACTCTCTGCTGCTTCCTTGTGGAACAGGCTCAGGCCCTGGCCCAGTGGGATTCGGTAGCCCAGCCTGGCCCAGAGATGGTGCTCACTCCTGGAATCCTCATCCCAGAGACCAGGAGAGCTCCACCCAGCTCAGGATAGGGAGAAGAGTGGGCCCTTAACCTGGGAGAGAGAGTAGTTCAGAAAAGGGCTGGATAGGACTATCCCTCTCTACTTTTCAGAATTGAGACCACCCTCAGACTCAGCCCCAGCCCAGTCCTGGCCATTGGGTTCTGGCTCTGTTACCGGCTGGGCTGTCTTGGATCAGAGACAAGCTTCTTCCAGCAAGGTGGTCTTATGTGAAAAACAGCACAGGACTTTTAGAGGTCCTGCCTAGGGTTGAGTTCCAGGTCTACTATTTATGGACAATTATTTACATGGGAGTCAGTTTCCTAATCTGAAAAGTGGAATGACTACTAATAGCACCCTTTTTAAAGGTGGTTGTCATGAGGCCTCAGTGAGAGGTTGAATGGTACAGCAATCAGAAAACTGTAATATGCTAACAGAGGTTATCAGCTGTGACCCATCCCAGCCCTGGAGCCCCACCTGGCCAGAACAGCAGGTGGAGAGAATGGGGAACGAAGGTCTCTGGAGGAGCCCTGATCCTAGCTAATTGCTCAGTCCCGGGAGGAAAGAGGAGGAGCCCTGACCCCCACTTTGCCCTCATCCCTGGAAGTAAACAAAGTGAGCAGACAGGTTGGCTACCAGATCCTAGGGCAGGGAGAGAGAGCCCTGCCTGGCTCACACACACACACACACCTGCCTGAACAGCTGACATCCCTCCCCAGCCAGGTATACATACTGGTGAACTGACTCACCCACAACCCTTCTCACCCCCACCCCAGAGCCTCTGGCTACTGTGCCCACAACACGACCCCCTCCCCTTTAGGGTCAACCCCAGACTAGACTTGTTCTTTAGTGTCTGAGGTCTGGCAGTTTTCCCCAAGCCACCAAAGGCCAATAGTTGGGGGGAGGGGTACAGAGATGCTAATCAACCCCAAGCCCATACGTGGAGGAGGTTCCTTCACCAGGCTCACTTGACAGGGCCTCAAAGTGCCTCAGACTGTGCTTGGCCAGGGGGTGCCTGGCCCAAGAGGTGCCTGCTAGTCACCAGTCGGCCTCCAGACAGCTCACTCCCCTGACTCAGCAGCATATGAGGGCCAGAAGTCAAGAATCTTGAGGAGCTGCCTCCTCCACCACATACACACATCCCAGAGCACCAGCCCACTCAACAACACCCTGAATTCAGGAGTGAGCCTGGGCTTTAGGATGTCACCCCTCCTCACTCACCTAGCCTGTCCTTTGTTTCCTGTTTATACTGACTACTTACTTCTAAAGAAGTTGGGGTAGAATGGGACTCTTCTCATTAACCCCTTTCTGAAGCTTGACTCTTCCGGGACTCCATAATCTCCCCCTTTTCTGAGTCTCCCCAAATCCATCTATCCCCGCACCCCCGTCTTACCTCCAAAGCTCTGGGTCTGCAGCTCGCGGTAGGAGCGGTAAACCTCCCTTGTGAGGTAGTTGACGAAGCCCTCCCTGGGCGCGAACTTGCACACAAAGTTCTGCTCATAGAGGCAGTTCATGAGAAAACAGGCGGCGACGGCATCCTCCCCGCCGTCGGGCAGCAGCTCCACCAGCGCCAGGTTGCAGGTGTGGGTGGTGCAGCAGGCGCGCACGCAGTCCCGGCCGCGGCGCACGGCGGGGGAGCCCAGGAAGGTGGCCCCGTTGCTGACCGAGGCGTCGGTGTCAAGCACGAAAGCGGGCACCCCGGGGGTGAAGCGGTCCAGACAGGCGGCTCCAGCGGGCAGCGCGGGGGGCGTGGGCGGCAGCCCGGCGTAGGTGCCCCGGAGGCCGAGCGCATACAGGAGCCACAGGGCGACCGCTGGGATGCGAGTCTGGGAGAGGGGGCTGCCAGCCATCGTCCTCCCAGGGGCCGTCGCCCTCCTGCCCGCGGGGGTCACCTTCACAGTGCTGGCCTCTGGGCTCCGAGGGTGCCGGCGACCTGAGAGAGGGGAGGAGACAGACGAGGGGGCACCCTGGATCAGCGGGGAACCGGATCCGCCCGGGGAGACCTGAAGGGAGGCGGTCTGGCCCGGAGGAAGTGAAAGGGAGGGCAGGGAAGCACCGAGCACCCCGGGAGACCCGGCCGCCAGACCCACGGCCGGATGGACGGCTCAGGAGGTCACGTACCCGGACACACGCACGAGCGCGGAACAAAGGGCCAAACATGCTCCGAGCCAGCTCCACCTCCGGGGCCCCGGTTACCTGCGCAGGTAAGTGGGGTGGGGCCGGGGCTGCAGAGGTTCCGGTCCCGGCTTCCGGCGCGGCTCCGGCCGCCGCTTCCGCCCAGGTGCGGGGTGCTCTGGAGATCGGCCATCTCCTCCCCCTAGTTTCTGGTGAAACTGAGTCAGCGCTGCCGGGGCGGGGCGGACATTAACCCTAGCGCCGCCGGCCCAGCCCACGCCCAAGCGCCTCGGACGGCGCTTCCCAGCCCAGCTTCCGGGGCCCCTGGCCCGCGGCCCCTCCCCCGCAGCCTGGTCCCCAGAGGGGTTGAGGCCCAAGGGCACCCTGCCCCCAGCCACACCCCTAGAGGCTGCTCTACGCTGTCTCCAGCTCGCGGGGGCGCCCACGCCCCAGAACAGCCCCCCGATCCCCGAAGGTGCAGACCCGCCAGGACTCTCCTGTGAAGTCGGGCACGCAAGGGTCGGGCGCTCCGGGTGGGGCGGCTGCCTCCGGCTTCCCTTTCGGGTCCGGACCAGCATTCGCAGCCGCAGGCCTGAGCGGCTTGTAAAGGGGCCGGGGGTGGAGAAAGCCCGATGCAAATGACCTCACCGTTGTCGTCGGCCCTCGAGAAATAATTTCCCTCTCGTGGCGGTAAGAGATCCCAGAAGCTGTGTGATTGCACCTTTGATAAGTGGAATCCGGGTGCCTGCACCTTCGTCACCACCCTTACCAGTCCCGGGAAGCCCTCCTTTCTGCCAGAGTGAGAAACAGGCGATTTCGCGCTGCCAGGTTTCTCTGCTTGACCACAGTGGTACCCATTTGTTTGAAGCCCTTTCTTGTCGTGTAGTAACGTTTACACGTTTGTTTACTTTGGAGACTCTGTCAGAGCTGAGTCCCTGTTAGCGCTCATAGGTCTGCTGCTCCCTCCTCTGGGGCGCAGATTCTTTCTCCTCTACCACTAAGGGAGTGCTTCTGGTCTAGAGTTGGCCAGTCTCTTCCAGTGAAGTGCCATCCTTGGAAGCTATAGGTTCCAGCTCACCAAAGTAGTTGAGTTAATGACCTTCACAGAACCGTGGATTCCTTGAAGCCATGCTCATTGCTTTTCCTGAATGAAGAACTCCTCTTAAAGACCATTCTTCTTCTTCTTTTTTTTTTTTTTCAATCCTCACCCGAGGATATTTTTACATTTATCTTCAGACAGAGTGGGAGGGAGATTTAAAGACCATTCTTTACAGAGCAAGATTGGTCCTATTAATGCTTTCCCAAATAGGAGATTCCACACCTTTTCATGATGATTTAACCCTCCCCTCCATGGGAAAATTCTTCCTAATCTGCTATCTAGAACAGCTTTCCCTACTAGGTCTTGTAGCCAACCCTTTGGTCATTTTTCTGGCTGAACTGCAACATCTCCCAGCTGCCCACATTATGGGTGGGAATCTGAGGTCTGTCTCCCTCTCTCTGGATTTTCTGAATTTTTCCACAGCCTCTGGCACAGTGTGGACATAGGGCAATCAGTGATGGTATGCTGGGAATGAAGTAAGTGATTGTGCAGTTACTGGAAATAAAGGGTTTTGTAATTTTATTCTGGCTTCCTCCAGTACCTTATACATACAAAAATCTTCACACAGGAGACTATTACCTTATGGTAAAATTATATTACCACAGATTTATCATCACTTGCATTATACACACTATTACAAAAACCTACTTATATCAATTACTGACAGTGCCCAAACCCTGTTCCTCAGCACTTCCCACATATTGTCCCATATACTCAAACCAAGAAAATATTAATAGGTACTATTTTTATCCCCATTTTGAGCAAACAGGCTCAGACAGGTTAACTAACTTGTCAAGTTATGTGGCAGAGTGGGGATTGGAATCCTTGCAGGTCAATTCCGTTGCTTCAGTGGGTTCAAGATGGACTTCCAGCCACCCTGCACATTGTATAAGATTCACTCCTCCAGCCCTGCCTTCATCTGCCCTTCACCTGTTCAGGCCCTCAGTGACCCCAAAAGCCTCTCTGGCAGTGTGTACAGAGCCAGCTGTTACTTGGATGGATCTATGAAGTACCATTTGGAGAGGCAGAGAGTGTCAGAGCTGTTGGGGGCCATAGTTAAAGTCCTCCCTCTTACACATAGAAAACTGAGGCCCAGAGATTTGTCCTTGATTTTTTCAGAGACATACAGCTAGTATGTGGCAGAGGCCAGCCCAGACTTAAGGTCTCTTGATTTACCAGTCTTGGCCCTTTCCATGATTATAACCTGCCTTTCTACAAAGCATTTCAAGGTGATACTGTTTTCTAATTCTATATTGCAGGCCCAGGGGCAGGTGTCTGGATGAATTCATTCTTTTTTGTTGTTGTTGTTAATCGTCACCTAAGGATATTTTTTCCATTGCTTTTTTAGAGAGAGTGGGAAGGGAGGGAGAGGGAGAGGGAAAGAGAGAGAGAGAGAAAGAAACATCGCACTGATATCAGTTGGTAGCCTCTCCCATGACCCTCAGGGGCTGGGGCTCGAACCTGCAACCCAGGTATGTGCCCTTAACCGTGAATGAACCTGTGACCCTTCAGTGCATGGGCCGACGCTCTAACCACTGAACCACACAGGCCAGGGCTGAATTAGCTTTATTAGACCATGTGGCTCACTCTCCCTCTGTGAACTTGGAAAAGAGAAGGAAGGCCTGGGTTATGCTATACCCTTCTTTCCCTTTGAGATCAAACAAGTGGCTCAGTTCATTGGAGCATCGACCTCTACACTAAAAGGTTGTGGGTTTGATTCCTGGTCAGGGAGCATACTCGATGTTTTTCTCTCTCCCCATTCCTCTCTCTCTAAAATCAATAAAAAATCCTTGGGTGAGGATTTTAAAAAAAAGGTAGACCAGACCTCACCTTCCTATTATGTGCAGGCTGCTTCTTCCACCAAGAGGGAGCGTCTGTCTTTTCCTTGCCTTTGAATCTGTAACTTGCTTTGACCAATAGGGCATAGCAGAAGTGGTATCACATGACTTTTAGGCTTCAGCCTTGTGACTTCCATTTTTCCCTCTTAGAACCATTTGTGATATAAAGAAGTTTGACTACCCTGTAGGAGAGACTATCAGGGAGAGAGAGGGGTCCAGCTATCTCACAGCCAACCCCAACTGAGGAGCTGCAGTAAGCATGCTTAGCCCCAGTCTAGTCACCCCAGCAGAGATTAGCTGAACATGCCAAGCTCTGCCCAAGTTGCTGATTCGTGAGCACATAAATGGCTGTTTGTTTTAGCCTTTAAATTTTGGGATGGTTTGTTATGTGGCAATAGTTACTGAAACAGAGGGATAATATATTTACAGAATAAATTTTAGTTTTAATAATCTAAGTAAAAGCCCACTAATTGCCTTAATAATGCAGAACCAAGGATATTTTATAAGGAATAAGGGGAAAGTATGCAATAGTTTTCTTTATGTTTTTCCATTATGCATGCAAGTTTTTTCAAGGTGAGTTCGCTGTCATTGGTTTAATATTTATTTTAAGGAGACAGGTCCTCGCAGGTCCTGCTGCAACCCTAAAAGGGGGATTTTTGAAGAATTCTTTTTTTTTTAAGTTTATTTTTAGAGAGAGAGGAAGGGAGAAAGAGAGAGACATCGATGTGAGAGTCAAACATCGATTGGCTGCCTCCTACACACACCCCCACTGGGGATCAAGCCCGAAACCCAGGCATGTACCCTGACCAGGAATCGAACTGGCAACCTTTTGGTGCTTGGGATGACATCCAACCAACTGAGCCACACCAGCCAGGGCAATAATTCTTTTTTTTAATCATCTAAAATGATTAATTTAGCAGCAGTTTTATTTGAGAACTCTTCAAAGATAATTACAAACACAAAGCATCCTTTTAAAAGTGTCCCAAATTAAATCAAAGGCACATCATCAAAGTAAAATACTTACAACATTAGAAATTCATTTAATTTCTAAGATTTTTACATTGTTTTTCATCTTTTCCAATGTTCTGTAAGTCACATTTTAAACATTTTTGAAGACATTAAATAATGTACTATTTTTTTTAATTTAAATGTTTTTCATTGATTTTTAGAGAGGGAGAAAGAGAACCATCAATCAGCTGCCTCCTGCATGCCCCCTACTGGGGATCCAGCCCACAACCCAGCCTGTGCCCTGACCAGCAATCTAACCGGCAGCAACACTCAACCAACTGAGCCACACTGGCCAGGGATGTACTATTTTTTATTTATTTATTTTATTTTTTATCCTCACCCGAGGACATCCCTCCATTTTTTGTTCAGATAGGGTGGGAGGGAGAGAGAGGAAGAGAGAGAGAGAGAAACATCGACGTGAAAGGGGCACATCAAATGGCCGCCTCCCGCACAACCAACCAGGGCCGGGGACAAACTACAACCGAGGCACGTGCCCCAAGTGGGAACCGAACCCGGGTCTCTCTGGACCGCAGGCCGACGCTCTAACCGCTGAGCAAAACCGGCGCAGGCTGTACTATTTTTTAAAAGCACAGCCACGCCCTGGCCGGTTTGGCTCAGCGGTTAGAGCGTCGGCCTGCGGTCCAGAGAGACCCGGGTTCGGTTCCTGCTTGGGGCGTCGGCCTGCGGTCCAGAGAGACCCGGGTTCGGTTCCTGCTTGGGGCGTCGGCCTGCGGTCCAGAGAGACCCGGGTTCGGTTCCCGCTTGGGGCGTCGGCCTGCGGTCCAGAGAGACCCGGGTTCGGTTTCCGCTAAGGGCGAGTACCTCGATTGCGGTTTGTTCCTGGCCCTGGTTGGGTCGTGTGGGAGGCAGCCACTTGATGTGTCCCTTTCACGTTGATGTTTCTCTCTCTCTCTCTCTCTCTCTCTCTCTCTCTCTCTCTCTCTCTCTCTCTCTCTCTCTTCCTCTCTCTCCCGCCCACTCTATCTGAACAAAAAATGGAAAAGTGTCCTCGGGTGAGGATAAAAAAAAAAAAAGCACAGCCACAGCTATGAAGTAAAGGTACTAAAGACAAAGATCAAAATCGGCTTCATACACAGAACAGGGCAATCTAATACACAACACAACATTCATCTTTCCAAACAAGTTTGCTGAGAAACAGCTCCCATGTTTAGTGTTCAAAATAGTTTCAGGTGTACAGCGTAGTGGTTAGATAATCATATACTTTACAAAGTGGTCCCCCCGGTATTTCCAGTACCCACCTGGCACCATCCATAGTTATTACAGTATTATTGACTATATCCTCTATGCTGTGCTTTACAGCTTCGCGATTATTTTGTAACTACCAATTCAAACTTCTTAATCTCTTCACCTTTTTTACCCAGACCTCTAACCCCTCTCTCCTCTGGCAACCCTCAATCTGTTCTCTGTAGCTATGACTCTATTTCTATTGTTTGTTTGTTTTTATCCTCACTCGAAGACACGCTTGCATCCATCCTCAATTAGAGCGGGAGAGAGAGACGGAGGAAGAGAGAGAGAGAAACATTGATGCAAAAGAGACACACCGAGTGGTTGCCACCCACACTACCCCAGCCGGGGCTGGGGACAAACTGCAACCGAGGTACGTGCCCCCAGCGGGAACTGAACCCAGGACTCTCTGGTCCATGGACCGACGTTCTAACCACTGAGCAAGACTGGCCAGGGCTGTTTGTTTATTTTTAAAAATATGTTTTTATTGATTTTTTAGAGAGAAAGGGAGAGAGAAATAGAAACATTGATGTGAGAGAGATATATCAATCGGCTGCCTCCTGTACACCCCCTACTGGGGATCGAGCCCCAAATCTGGGCATGTGACCTGACTGGGAAATGAACTGGGACCTCTCAATCCATGGGATGATGCTCAATCCACTGAGCCACACCGGCTGGGCTGTTTGTTTATTTTGTTCTTTAGATTCCACATATGTATAAGTGAAATCATGTGGTATTTGTCTTTCTCTGACTGACTTATTTCACTTAGCATAATACTCTGTAGATCCATCCATGCTGTCACAAATAGTAAGATTTCATTCTTTTTTATGGCCAAGTACTATTCCACTGTATATATGTACCACCACTTTTTTTTATCCACTCATTTATTGTTGGGCACTTGGGTTGCTTCCATGTCTTGACTATTGCAAATAATGCTGCAATGAACATAGGAGTGCATATATTCTTTCAAATTAGTGTTTTGAGTTTCTTCAGATATATACCCAGAAGTGGAATCACTGGGTCATAAGGCAGTCCCATTTTTAATTTTTTGAGGAACCTCCATAATGTTTTCCATAGTGGCTGCACCAATCTGCATTCCCACCAACAGTGCACTAGGGTTCTCTTTTCTCCACATCCTTGTCCACACTTGTTATTTGTTGATTTATTTATTTATTTATTTATTTATTTATTTATTTATTTATTTATTCTTTATTGATTTTAGAGAGAGAGGAAGGGAGAGGGAGAGAGAGATAGAAACATCAATGAGAGAGAACATCGATTGGCAGACTCCTGCATGCCCCCCACTGGGGATCGGGCCCACAACCTGGGCATGTGCCCTGACCAAGAATCGAACGGGCGACCTCTTGGTACATGGGTCGACACTCAACCACTGAGCCACACTGGCTGGGCTTGTTTGTTGATGTATTGATGATAGCCATTTTGACAGGTGTGAGGTGACCTCTCATTGTGGTTTTAATTTGCCTTTCTCTGATGATTAGTGATGTGGAGCATCTTTTCATATGTCTATTGGCCACCTGTATGTCCTCTTTGGAGAAGTGTCTATTCAGGTCCTCTGCCCACTTTTTCATTGGATTGTTTTTTTAGTGTTGAGTTGTATGAGTTTTTTATAAATTGTGGATAGTAACCCCTTATCACATGTATCATTGGTGAGTACCTTAAGGAGACTCATATTATAAATACGGGCATAACTCATTTGTGTGCCCTTGAGTTTCACTAGGTCCGTACTGCATGCTGATGCAGAATCCCAGCAACCTCCAGTTTACAGATGAGGAAACAGGTTCAGAAAGGCTTCATGACCCGACCGGTGTGGCTCAGTAGTTGAGTGTCGACCCATGCACCAAGTGGTCACTGGTTCAATTCCCGGTCAGGGCACATGCCCAGGTTGTGGGGGGCCTGCAGGAGGCGGCCAATCGATGTTCTCTCTCATCAATGTTTCTATCTCTCTCTCCCTCTCCCTTCCTCTCTCTCTGGGATCAATAAAGAAAAAAAAATCTTTTTAATTAAAAAAAAGAAGTCTCCATGCATGAACATGTCTATGTCCCTATGTAGGCATCCATGAAGTGTGCATACTTATGTGTTCTCAATTCATCACCAAGTTCTGTCAAATATTACCCCCTAAGTATCTCTCCAATCTTTCCCCTTCTGACTATCAACGACACTACCTCCCCTAGGCCAAGTCCTATAGCAGTGGCCTCTTAATTGGTCTTCTCCAGCCCTCTGCACCCTCTGATCCTCTCCTTATTCAACTACCAGGGTCATCTTTTGGAAATTTAAATCTGAACATGTCAGCCTGCCCAACAACCATTGCCTAAGATTTTGCAGTGGTTCCCAGTGCTCTTAGGATAGAGACAAAACTCCTTAATATGATCCACTGGGCCCTGTGTAGATGACTCCACACCTTCTGCTCATGGCCCCCCTCCTCTCTGTTCCAAGCCCTTGGACTCTCTTAGTCCTTTGTACTCATCTCCTTCCTGCCACCAGGGCTTTGCATATGCTCTGCCTTCTGCCAGATCCACTCCTGCTGGCCCCTGTGCCTAGTTAACTCCCACTCATCCTTCAGATTTCAGTTCAAATGTTATTACTTACTAGGTCATATCCTTACTAGACATTCTTATAGCACTTCTTACTTTTTCATTAGGTCACTAAATATGGTTGCAGTTTTACATTTATTTGATTAGCTGATTAATGTTTGTTTATTTTCACACTAGGTTGTAAGTTCTATGAAGGTAGGGACTGTGTCTCTTTTGGATCAGCAATCCCTGGTTCTGAGCATAATATTTGGCCTACTAGAGAAACTCATAAAATCTTTGTTAAATGAATGAGTTAATGAATGACAAAAACCACTGACTCTTCTGATCTGGTTCCTTTTCCTGAAAGGGCTCTCAAATCCTTTAGAAGACAGGAGACAGAAGAGGGAGGGGACTATCATAATAATGTCTGCCCATCACAGAGTGTCAAAGTAACAGGAGAGTTTACAGGATGCATTTTATTTTTATTTATTTATTTATTTTTTTTATCCTCACCCGAGGACACTTTTTCATTTTTTGTTCAGATAGAGTGGGAGGGAGAGAGAGGAAGAGAGAGAGAGAGAAACATCGATGCGAAGGTGACACATCGAGTGGCTGCCACCCGCACGACCAACCAGGGCCAGGGACAAACTGCAACCGAAGTACATGCCCTTAGCAGGAACTGAACCCAGGTCTCTCTGGACTGCAGGCCGACGCTCTAACCGCTGAGCCAAACCGGCCAGGGCACAGGATGCATTTTAGAAACTTCCCTACCCCTGCTAATTTCTACCCTTTTCCAAAGAGGGCCAGGAAGGAAGTCATTGCAAAGTCCCAGGGCCAGCCTTTCCTGGACAGAGCCTCACCAGGAAGGCAGGGAGAATGGAAAGTGAAGAAAGGAAGGGAATGGATGTCTGCTAAGAAAGGACTCTGTTTTGGACACCATGCTAAATGTTTACATCCATCATCTCATTTAATCCTCCCCAATCGCATTTTGCAGATGAGAAAACAGACTTACAGAGCTTGTGAAACCAATGCAGGGCAAAGCTGAGTTTGAACTCAGATCTGTCAGTCTTCCTCCAGAGTCTTGGCTTTTCCAGGCTACCAACCTGGCTTCCAGCCCTCAAACACCTGCCACCCTGTTAACTTAAGGCCCTGCTGGCCTTTGTCTAAAGCTGTTTTTTAGGAGTCAGTGTATGATGGTTGAAGTCCATACGTTGGAAACAGAAACTCAACATAAAGGCAACTGATACCAGACCTAGAAGGAAATATATAAACAAAAATTGAAATGTGGAAAGTAAAGGAGATGGAGTTAGTGTTAGGGAGTTAATTTCTCATCCTTCATATTGAGGCGATAAGAGATACTGTCTAAAATAGACACATTTATGATATTACATAGAAGGATAATGGTGATCACAGGAGAACTAAAAACAAGCTGTCGGTGGGGGTTGCCTCTGGGGAATGGAGCTGCAGAAAAAAGAGAAACTTTCATTTTCATTTTTGTCCTTTTTCAAAAAAATATTTTTTTCTTTATTGATATATATAGAGAGGAAGTGAGATGGAGAGATAGAAACATCGATAAGAGAGAACATCGATTGGCCGCCTCCTGCATGCCCCCCACTGGGGATCAGGCCCACAACCTGGGCAAGTGCCCTGACCGGGAATTGAACCAGCGACCTCCTGGTGCATGGGTCGATATTCAACCAGTGAGCCAAACCGGCTGGGCCATTTGTTTGTCATTCTGAGCTATTCACTTAAAAAAAAAAATAGCCCTTGCCGGATAGCTCAGTTGGTTAGAACATTGTCCCTATATGCTAAGGTTGTGAGTTCAGTCCCCAGTCAGGGCACATATAAGAATCAACCAATGAATGCATAAATAAGTGGAACAACAAATCGATGTTTTTCTCTCCTTTCCTCTCTCTAAAAAGCAATTTAAAAAAATTAGTGGTCTGTAACTTTTCTAAAAAGTTTAGAAATGTTTGTTACAAAGGACTAAACAAACAAAAATACCATTCCTTAAGAATGCAAGCATGTCTAGAAGTAGTAGTCCTTGATACTTGGGTAAAAATTAGTCTGCAGGTTTCCTCTGTGTCAGCAAGAACCTGAGTCGGGAGAGTCATATGATGAAAAACATGGCTTCCTAAGCAGTTGCTTCTGGAGAAAGGGAATTGGAGACAAGCTTGATAAACTTGCCTTTACAAGCACATAGGGCCAGGCTAATACAGGAGCACCCTTTCCCTCACATTCCTAAAGGCAGCTCACATTCAGACACACCCAGATACAAGAGGGCACTGACTCCATGAGGACCACAGATAACTACCCCTCTAACTATCCCTGGCCAGACTGCTCCCAGCACTGCCACACTCTGAGCAGCCAGGGACACTGCTCCTGCAGGATCCGTCTGACTTCGAGTAGATCTAGTCACAGGGAGGTGGAATGCAGAGGGTTCTCTGATGACTGTTACTCTGGTCCTGTTCCAGAGCTGGTCATAGAGCCCAGATCACAGCCCTGCACCCTCAGGACCCAAGGGCCCCTTCCTCCTCCTGAGGCATGGCGCCCTCTTGACCTTTGCTCATTTGCAGTTTATGTCAGTTTGGGCTTCAACAGCTGCCGAAAGGCAGGCTGGGGCACCGCTCAGCTCAGGAGTGCCACTCACTGGCAGCCAGGAACCAGGAGCCTGGCATTTCCACCAGACAAAGGACTGTTGATCTTTGACCCCCGCCCCTCCCAGAGCCTTGGCCCTCCCTCCCTCCCACCTTTCTTCCCTGCTGGTCTCTCCTGTTTTCTCTCTCCTCACTTCCCTGGCACCCTTGCTCTGAGTGGCAGTTTATCCCAGCTCCTTGGCCAGGCCAATTCTTCCATGCTGTCTTCAAGTCCTGCTTCCTGCACCTCTCCCAATCCTGACAGGGAGAGCCCAAGTAAGAAGGTCCAATGGGCTTCTGGGAGAAGGAGGACATCGTCCACAGATTCAGAGTCCAAGTCCCACCCTGACCCCTCCAAAGTGTCCAGGTCCCGGAGACCAAGCCGGCTGACAGTGAAGTATGACCGGGGGCAGCTCCAGCGCTGGCTGGAGATGGAGCAGTGGGTGGATGCGAAGGTTCAGGAGCTCTTCCAGGTGGGTATCATGGGGAGGGTGGGGAGACGTGGGGGCTGAGGCCTGGCCAGGGCGAGAGAAAGAGCCTGCTCTGAAACCCCAGGAGGAGCTGGAGGGCGGATGTGAGATGCTCTCAGGAAGAGGAAGCTCTTCCCAACAGGTGAAGCATGAGTTTGCAGCGCAGAAATCTGACCCCTCTGGTCTGGGTTCTGTCTCTAACTCTCTTCATAATTTGGGGCATGTGTTTTACCATCTCTGAGACTTGGTTTCCTAATCTAAAAACAGGGCTGTAAATGCCTGTCAATAGCTCCTTTTGAGATTTTCTGATGCTCAAACGATATAATAGAAGGGCTATTTTTCTTTCTTTTTTGTCTTTCTTTATCTTATCCTCAACACATATACATCTAAAGCTACATTGTCCAGCCCTGGCCGGTTTGGCTCAGCAGTTAGAGCGTTGGCCCACGGACCAGAGAGTCCCGGGTTCGGTTCCCGCTAGGGGCACATACCAAAAAATAAAAAATAAAAAAATAAAAAGAAATAAATTCTATAAAAAAAAATAATAATAAATAAATAAATAAAGCTACATTGTCCAATGTAGATATCAGCCATGTGTAGCTATTTAACTTTAAATGAATGAAAATTAAATAAAGTTTAAAGTTCAGTTTCTCAGTTACACTAGCCACATCTCAACTACCTAATAGCCCCATGTGGCTAGGAGCTACCATATTGTCAGCAGAGATATAGAACATTTTCATCGTTTCAGAATGGACAGAACTGGACCAGAACATCAGAGTAACCAACACTAACACCAGCAGCTGATCTAGCCTTGGCCCTGGCTCTAACTGATTAGCTTCAATTTCACCCCGGGAAAAGGAGGGGTCTTGGCCCCTTGTCATGGGAAGTACTTAGATATCTCCAAACTGGGATCCTAGAGTAGGAGCAACCACTGCTTTAACAAGAATAACATTTTGAGCACTTAAGCATGTGCTAGGCACAGTGCCAGCCTTTGACATGCATTATTTCATTCAGCCTCCCCACAACTCCATTAGGTGGGTACTGTTTCTCCACGGAGGAAATGGAGGCTTAGAGATGTTGAGTAACTAGCCCAAGGTCACACAACTAGGAAGCTGCGGTACCCGAGCGGTTCTCCACACACCTGAAGTGCTTCAGGAAAAAACCAATGCCCTGGCTGCGCCTCAACTGACTTTAATGTAAATCTACTAGGGTGGGGCCCAGGGACTGTCTTTCTTATAAGCTCCATGGTTGACTCCAGCGTGAGGCCAGCAGAGAACCACTGCACAAGCCAGAAACTAGAAGTCCTCCTCGTCCACACACCATGGTCCTTGTTTCTCCTCTTTCTCTCTGGTCCTTTTTTTTTTTTTTCCCCTCTTGGAAAGGGCTGTGCTAGCAGCCCCGTGGTTGGGGTGAGGAAGAGTCATCCATGTGGCCCAGGCTGTCTTGTGAGGGTCATGTATCCGTTCGGTCCAGGTGTTGACCATGTCCCCTGCTGCGTCCTGGGGTAGGTGGGAGGTGTCCTGAAGCTGGGAGTGGGGGAGGCAAACATTCTTGGCCTGTGTCTGCTCTGACCTTGCAGGACATCTCTACTGCCTGTCCCCACTGCCCGCACCTTCCCTCTCTGGGTCAGTTTCGATTTCAGATTGTTGTGCACTTACATGAAAAGTCTCATATTTCGGACACCTCAGGGGCAGTCCTTCCAGGCATTAAAGAAAGACACTAGCCAAATCTTGTTGTGCAAGATTAAGGGAAGGGGGAAAGCCGTACAATAACGAGCTTGTAACATTTCAAACAGGACACGTGGGAGGACCACTCCCAGGCAATGACCAAAATAAAATACCTGGCCTGCAGTTGCCATGGCAATTGTCCAAAGGTGCCAGGTGGCAGTTCCTCTCCCAATCCCTACTATTTTCAGCAGGAAGCAGCCAAGTGACTGGGGAAGCCCCAAGTGACTGATTACCTTGGGCAGAGATGGAAGCAACAGAGGCTCCAGGCTTACCCTACCCCAGTTCTAAGTTCACAGACCCCCTCACCCCCACAAGGGCTCTCCCCAACATGTCCTTAAATGGTACGACTGGAAATGGTTCCAGGGATGCATCACTACTTGTTTAGTTTTTTAAATGGCACCCAAACTTTCTTTGTTAGAGGCCCCACCTCTTCCCACTAGGTGTACAGCCTGCTTTGGGGTCTTCCGAGGAAGCAAGTCTGGGTTCAACCAAAACAGATTCGGGGCCCTAGAGCTCCTGTTGTCCAGAGGGGGAATGTGGATTTAGCTACTAAGCAGGGACTTAAACATTCATAAGTTTCTCCTATTTTAAAAAGACTCTTGCTGCACCCTGGCCGGTTTGGCTCAGCGATTAGAGCATCGGCCCACGGACCAGAGAGGCCCGGGTTCGGTTCCCGCTGAGGGCACGTACCTCGGTTGCAGTTTGTCCCTGGCCCCGGTTGGGGTTGTGTGGGTGGCAGCCACTCGATGTGTCTCTCTCACATCGATGTTTCTCTCTCTCTCTCTCTCTCTCTTCCTCTCTCTCCCTCCCACTCTATCTGAACAAAAAATGGAAAAATGTCCTTGGGTGAGGATAAAAAAAAAAAGTATTGTCAATGAATTTGTGAAACAAACATTGTTAGCTCATCTCTGAGCCTTACTCCATTGCTGGTCCCATGGCCGAGAGATCAGGAGTAAGGGGACTGAGTAGGGAGTGGAGGTGAGTAATGGGTCAAATATAGCAGTGTCTGGCAGGATACCACCACATGTAGTATAGAGTCACAAGAGTACCACATTTGTTCATCTCAGCAGGAATTGTTTGATATATCTGCTCATTTTCTGAGAATTAAAAACACACACACAAAAAAACGAGGGAAAGAATATTTGCATTATGATATCAGCCCATTTCTCAACTCCAGACTGCAGTGGCAATCTGACTCTAGGTAATGTATGTACCTTATATTCAATATACATATAGCTAACATCACAAGTTATATAAAAATGTTTTTGGGGGGGCCTGGCCAGGTGGCTCAGTTTGTTGGAACATCATCCCCTACACCAAAAAGGTGCAGGTTCGATTCCCAGTCAGGGCACATACCTAGGTTGCAGGTTCTAACCCTGATCAGGGCAGTTACGTGTGTTTCTCTCTCACACAGATGTTCCTCTCTCTCTCCCTTCCTCCCTCTCTAAAATAATAAACATATCCTCAGGTGAGGATTTTTAAAAAATTGTTTATTTTGGCTGCACTAATACTTTTTAGAGGCAGAATTATAATCATTAGAATATATCTTTATTCTATATAATAATTTCACCCTCCAACTTCTGGGATTTCAATTACATGTATGTTATACCACTTAATATCATTCCACAGGTCACCAAAGCTCTGTTCTGTTCCCTTTCCCCTCCACCCAGGTTTTTTCTTTCTGTGCTTCATTTTGACTAGTTTCTTTTGCTATATTTTCCAGTTCAATTGATCCTTTTTTCTGCAAGTATGCTGTTAATTCCACCCAGTGAAATTTTCATCTAAAATATCGTAATTTTCATCTCTAGAAGTTCGGTTCTTTCTCTTACCTTCCATTTTCATCATTACTATGTTTATGTTTTCCTTGTCTGCTTGTTCCATCATCTCTGTCATTTCTGGGTCTGATTGTATTGATTGATTTTTCTCCTAGTTTATAGGTCACATTTTCTTTCTTTCTTTCTTCTTTTTTTTTTTTTGTTGATCCTCACGCGAGGATATTTTTCCATTGATTTTTAGATAGAATGGAAGGGAGGGAAGGAGGAAGGGAGGAAGAAAGAGAGAGAGAGAGAGAGAGAGAGAGAGAGAGAGAGAGAGAGAAACATCGATGTGAGAGAGACACATTGATTGGTTGCTTCCTGCACAACTCTGACTGGGGCCAGGGATCAAGCCTGCAACCCAGGTACATGCCCTTGACCAGGAATCGAACCTGAGACCCTTTGGTCTGCAGGCTGACACTGTAACCGCTGAGCCAAACTGGCCAAGGCTAGAGTTTATTTCTTTTATTTCCCTTGTCTCAGGTATTTCTGAGCTACCTGTTGTCCAATATTTGAAAACATTGTTCATATATTTTTGTCTAGTTTTCTAGTTACTTATGTTGGGAGAATAAATCTTGTCCCTGTTACTCCATCATGAACAGAAGATAAATATCTGGCTAACTCTTAGCCTTCTGGTTGCAGATTAGAGGTCATTTCTTTCCAGGAAGCCTTCCTAACCCACAGGCTTGGTTAGGTTCCCCTTCCATATTCTCCCAGAGTATCTCATCAGAGTGCTTATCATTCTGTATTGCAACTGCCTTTTCGCTTGTCTGTATCCCCCAGGGGACCAGAAGTTTTTCAAGGACAAAATCATGTCTGTCTGTCTTGCTGTTATGGCCCCAATACTCATCACAATGCTTGGTGCATAGCATTCTCTCAATAAATATGCATTAAATGAATAAATGCTGAATCAGATGAGCTAGAAGCCAAGGAAGCAAAGGGAAAAGTCTAGAGCTTAAGGTGAAAGAGCTAACTTAGAACGCTGTTTATTTTGAAAAAGGTATAGAAGAACCAAAACTGTTAATAGGGGTTACCCATTGGTAGTGGGAAGAGAGGGTAGATGAGGCTTCTTTTTTCTTTCCTTTAAAAAAAATCAATTTAGACTTCCGGTCAAGATGGCGGCGTAGGTACACGCGGTATCGCGTCCTCCCACAACCACATCAAAGTTACAACTAAACTACAGAACAACCATCATTCAAAACCGCCTGAAATCAAGCTGAATGGAAGTCCTACAACTACGAAATTAAAGAAGAAGCCACATCGAGACTGGTAGGAGGGGCGGAGGCGCGACGGGCTGGTCCCACACCCACGTGTGGCAGATAAAAATTGGGATACCTCGGCTGGGAAGGTCCTCCCAGAGGGCTGAGGGGTACCCGTCCCACACCAGGTGCCCAGCTCAGGGTCCCAGTGCCAGGAAGAGAAGTCCCCAGAACTTCTGGCTGGAGAAACCAGCAGGAACTGAGGCTGAGGCGGCTGGAGCCCCCGGCAGCTCCTCTTAAAGGGCCCGCGCACGGACTTACTCGGACTCCCACCCTCCAGGCTCCAGCGTGCAGGAGGGAGCCTGAAAGGCACCAGAGTCATATGGGGAAGAACTGAGCTGTTTGGCATTGGAGCGAGGCTGGAGAGGCAGCTTTCTCCTGGACAGACGTGCTATCAGAGGCTTTTGTTCCTTTGGTGAGCCCTTCCTGAGCCGGCAGACGCCGCCATATCTGGGACTCCAGCTACCTGGCTCACACTGTTGGCCCCGCCCTGGTGATTCCCTGAGGCCCCGCCCCACCCAACTTTCAGGCCCACCCAAGCTGTTGCCAGTTGCTTCACCATAGGATTGGCCTGTCTTGGAGCCTGCTTCAGCTTTTCCTAAATTCTTTCAAACAAGCAGCATCTGGTCTCAACTAGCCCCACACCTCTCGCTAAGTAATACATTGGAACAAACAGAGGGAGGCAGCCAAAATGAGGAGACAAAGAAACAGGTCCCAAATGAAAGAACACAACAAAACTCCAGGAAAAGAACTAAGTGAAATGGAGTTAAGCAACCTAACAGATGCTGAGTTCAAAATACTGCTTATAAGGATGCTCAATGGACTTAGTGAGAACCTCAGTGAACTTAGAGAGGGCCTCAAGAGCATAAAAAAGGACCAGTCAGAAATGAAGGAGGCACTAACTGAAATAAAGAATAATTTACAGGGAATCAATAGTAGAGTAGGTAAAGCCAAGAAGCAAACCATGGATTTGGAATATAAGGAAGCAAAAAACACCCAATCAGAACAGCAAAAAGAAAAAAGAATCCAAAGAAATGAGGATAGTGTAAGGAGCCTCTGGGACAACTTCAAGCGTGCCAACATTCGCATCTTGGGGGTGCCAGAAGGAGAAGAGAGAGAACAAGAAATTGAAAACCTATTTGAAACAATAATGGCAGAAAACTTCCCTAACTTGGTGAAGGAAACAGACATACAAGTCCAGGAAGCACAGAGAGTCCCAAACAAGATGAACCCCAAGAGGCCCACACCAAGACACATCATCATCAAAATGCAAAAGGTTCAAGACAAAGAGAGAATCTTAAAAGCAGCAAGAGAAAAGCAGTTTGTTACCTACAAGGGAGTTCCCATAAGACTGTCAGCAGATTTCTCAAAAGAAACTTTGCAGGCCAGAAGGGAGTGGCAAGAAATATTTAGAGTGATGAAAAGCAAGAACCTACAACCAAGATTACTCTATCCTGCAAAGCTGTCATTTAGAATCGATGGCCATATAAAGAGTTTCCCAGACAAGGAAAAGCTAAAGGAGTTCATCACCACCAAACCATTATTATATGAAATGTTGAAGGGTCTTCTTGAAGAAAAAGATAAAAAAATATGAACAAACAAAATGGCAATAAATGCATATCTATCAACAATTGAATCTACAAACAAAATGAACAAGAAGAACAGAAACATTCTCATAGATACAGAGAACTTTTGTTGGTTACCAGATGGGTAGGGGCTGGGGGGAGGGGTGAAAAAGGTGAAGGGATTAAGAAGTATAAATTCGTTGTTAGACTGACAAACCTCAAAGGGAAGGGGGGTTGGGGGGTGGGAAGAAATAAACCAAAGAACTTATATGTATATATGCATAACTAATGGACACAGACAACAGTGTGGGGAAAAGCAGGAGGGGGACGGAAATGGGGAGGAGGGGGGCAATGGGGGAAAAATGAGGAACATCTGTAATACATTCAACAATAAAATTTAAAAAATAAAAAATAAAAAAAAATAAAATAAAAAAATAAAATAAAAAAAAATAAAAAAAATCAATTTATAAAAGTGTAACTGACAAAAAATAAATTTTCTCTTTTGAAGTCTATGTTTAAATACACTTTGTTATATGTATCTACTACCCCAATCAAGATAAGGGACATTTCCATCATCCAAAAAGTTCCTCCACTAGCCCTTACCTTTAATCAAATGACACAATTTAATTACTTAGTATATCTATTCTTATTATGTCTACTCAACTGCCCCTGACCTGTAAGCTCTTTGGAGGCAGGTTCTTTGTTTTGTCCACTGAAGTTCCCAAGTTCACAGTGCCGGGTTAATAGTAGCCACTTGACACGTATTTGTTGAATAAATAGATTCCAAAGGATTAAATAATCACGTGAAAATGATGAAGTTATTAGACCTCTAGAAAAATGTAAAGGCGAATATCAAGTATTTATCCAAATCAGTATGGAAAGAACTTGTTATGCATTTAAAAAAAAAAAAAAAAAAAAACAGGAGCCCTGGCTGGTTTGGTTCAGCGGTTAGAGCGTCAGCCTGCGGTCCAGAGAGACCTGGGTTCGGTTCCTGCTAAGGGCACGTATCTTGGTTGCAGTTTGTCCCCGGCCCTGGTTGGGTCGTGTGTGAGGCAGCCACTCAATGTGTCCCTTTCATGTCGATGTTTCTTTCTCTCTCCTCTCTTCCTCTCTCTCCCTCCCACTCTATCTGAACAAAAAATGGAGAAATGTCCTTGGGTGAGGATTAAAAAAAAAAAAGGAAGCAGAACCTAAACTGGAAAAGACCATTAGATTTAACTATATAAACACATACACCTATTTCCCCAACTCCTCACCCAAACAAATGATATTTCTATCATCTGTGGAATGCTAGGTCTAATCTGAAAATTTTTTTATCAGTTAGAAAAACTGAACAAACCAATAGAAAAATGGATAAGGCAGTAGTTCTTGAGGTGTGTTTTGGTGACTCCAGGGGTTCCCAAGACCATTTTAGGGGGCCTGTGATTATTTTCACAATATTAGTAAGATGTTGCTTGCCTTGTACTGATGATGCAACAGCAATGATGGTTATAGTGTTGGCCCTTGGACTGCAGGGTCAAAGGTTTGATTCTGGGCAAGAGCATATACTTGGGTTGTGGGTTCAATTCCTGGCCCTGGTTGGGGTTGTATGGTAGACAACGAGTTGATGTGTCTCTCTCACATCGATGTTTCTGTCTTTCTCTCTCTCTCCCTCCCTCCCTTCCACTCTCTCTAAAAATCAATGGAAAAATATCCTCAGGTGAGGATTAACAACAACAAAAAAGGGACACCATGCACCCCTATGTTCAATGCAGCGCTATTAACAATAGCCAAGATCTGGAAGCACCCCAAGTGCCCATCAGTAGATGAGTGGATAAAAAAGCTGAGGTAAAGCGAAAAGGCTGAGGTACTGCAAGAAAGAAATCTTGCCTGATTGGTGTGGCTCAGTGGATTGAGCATCGTCCCATGGCCTGAGAGGTTCCAGTTCAATTCCTGATCAGGGCACATCCCCGGGTTATGGGCTCCATCCCCAGTGGAGGGTGTGCAGGAAGCAGCTGATTGATGTATCTCTCTCATATCGATGTTTCTATCTCTCTCTAAAAAATAATAATAATAAAAACATATTTAAAAAATAAGGAAATTTTACCTTTTGCGACAGCATGGATGGACTTAGAGAGTATTATGCTAATGAAATAAGCCAGTTAGAGAAAGATAAGTACCACATGATTTCACTCATCTATGGAATCTAGTGAACAAAATAAACTAACAAACAAAATAGAGATAGACTCATAGATACAGAGAACAGACTGGCAGCTGTCAGAGAGGAGGGAGTTGGGGGTCTGGGTGAAAAAGGCTAAGGAATTAAAGCGAAAAAGCAAAAAAAAAAAAAAAAAACTCACAGACACAAACAACAGTATGATGATTACCAGAGGGAAAAGGGGTTGGAAGGAGGTAGAAGAGGGTACAGAGGAGATAAATGGAGATAAAAGGGTACAGAGGAGACTTGACTTGGGGTGGTGAACACGCAATACAATACACAGATGATGTATTATAGAACTGTACACCTGAAATTTATATAATTTTATTAACCAATGTCACCTCAATAAATTTTTTAAAAATAGTGACACCAATCTGTACTAGTAATCATGTTCTTCACTACCGCGCCACTTTCACTTAAGGAAGTCCTTGATGAAGCAGTAAAAAAATTATTAAGTTTATTAAATCTTGGCCCTTAAGTTCTTATTTATTTATTTATTTATTTATTTATTTATTTATTTATTTATTGTTAATCCTCATCTGAGGATATTTTTCTATTGATTTTTTAGAATGAAAGGTGGGGAAGAAGAGAGAGAGAGAGAGAGAAACATCGATGTGAGAGAGACACATCAATTGGTTGGCTCCTGCGCGACCCCCACCGGAGCTGGGGATCAAACCTGCAACTGAGGTATGTGCCCCTAACCGAGAATCAAACCTGTGACCCTTTGGTCCATGGGCTGATGCTCTAACCGCTGAGCCAAACTGGCCAGGATGAGTTCACATTTTTTTAAAAAATGGACTGAAATTTTTAGATTCACAGGAGAAGTGAGCAGAATGTACAGAGAGTTCCATTATTCCCCCTGTCCCCACACATCATTGTCTCCTTTACTATCAATGCCTCCCACTAGAGCAGTGCATTTGTTACAGTTGATGAACTTACATCAATACATCACAATCACCCCAAGTCCATATTTTATATTTAGATTCACTCTTGGTGTTATGGATTCTATGGGTTTTGACAAATGTATATTGACATGTACCCACCATTATAATATCACACAGAGTAGTTTCACTGCCCTAAAAATTCTCTGTGTACTACCTATTCATCCCAGCCTCCCTCCAACCCCTGGGAACCACTGATCTTTTCATTGTCTCTATAGTTTTGCCTTTTCCAGAATGTCATATATTTAGAATTATACAACTTGTAGACTTTTTAGATTGGCTTCTTTCACTTAATAATATGCATTTAAGGTTCCTCCACATCTTTTCATGGCTTGACAGCTCATTTTGTTTGGTGCTGAATAATATCCCACTGTCTGGTGGTACCACAGTTTACTATCCATTTACCTAATGAAGGACATCTTTGTTGCATCCAAGTTTGGGCAATTATGAATAAAGCTTCTATAAACATTTGTGTGCAGGTTTTTGTGTGGAAATGTTTTCAAGTCATTTGGGTAAATACCAAGGAACACAATTGCTGGATTGTATGATAAGACTGTGTTTAGGTTTTTTTTTTTTTAATTTTTGTTTTTCCTTGATTGATTTTAGAGAGAGAGGAAGTGACAGGGAGAGAGAGACAGAAACATCGATGACAGAGAACATCGATTGGCTGCCTCCTGTGTGCCCCGCACTGGGGATCGGGCCTACAACCTGGGCATATGTCCTGACTGGGAATCGAACCAGCAACCTCTTGGTGCGTGGGTCAATGCTCAACCACTGAGCCACACCAGTTGGACCTGTGTTTAGTTTTGTAAGAAACTGTTAGGCTGTCTTCCAAAGTGACTACCACTTTGCATTCCCACCAGCAATGAATGAAAGTTCCTGTTGCCCTGCATCCTCACCAGCATTTGGTGTTGTCAGTGTTTTAGGTTTCTTGCCATATTAATAGGTGTGTAGGGGTATCTAATTGTTGGTTTAATTTGCTATTCCTTAATGACATATGATATTGAGTATCTTCTCAGATGCTATGTGCCATCTGTATATCTTCTTTGGTGAGGCATCTATACAGATCTTTTGCCCATTTTTTAATTGTTCTTTTCTTATTTATGAGTTTCAAGAGTTCTTTGTATATTTTGGATAACAGTCCTTAATCAGATATATCTCTTGCAAATATTTTCTCCCAGTCTGTGGCTTGTCTTATTCTCTTGAGCTTCTTTCATCTTTAATTTTATAACCTCTATAGTTAAAATTTTTTTCAATGACTATAATAACTTTTAAAGATAGATTTATTTCACATACCAAATGATTCACCCACTCAAAGTGGGAAATTCCATAGTTTTAAGTATGTCCACATGGTTGTACAACTATCACAATCTAGTTTTAGGCCTTTTTATCACTCCTAAAAGAAACCCTCTACCCATTAGCAGTCATACCTCATTCCCTACCACCACCATTCCCAGCCAGATTTACCTATTCTGGACATTTCATACAAATTGAATCATATAATATGTAGCCTTTTTTAACTGGTTTATTTTACTAACAATATTTTCAAGGTTCATCCATATTGTAGCATGAATCAGTGCTTTGTTCCTTTGATGACTAACATATGGCTACATCATATTTTATTTATCCATTCATCAGTTGATGGACATTTGGGTTGTTTTCAACTTTTTGGCTAGTATGAATGATCCTGCTATGAACGTTCATGTGCAAATTTTTGTGTGGACCTGTTTTCATTTCTCTTGGGAATAGACTTAGGAGTGAAATTGCTGGGTTAGATGATAACTGCGTATTTAACATTTTAAGGAATGGCCAAACTGTTTTCCAAAGCAGCTGCACCATTTTACATTCCCACCAACAATGTATATAACTCTTGAAATTAAACAGATCCTGTTTTTAAAGAATTGTAGTGCTGTTCAGGTAGAACATAGTAGGTGTTCAGTAATTGGTATGGAAGAATGAATACATGGTTTGAATAAGATGAGGAAAAGGACTGAACATGGAAAATATAGTAGAGGATGGGGGAGCCCTGATGGTAACTTTCACTCCGGCACTAGCTGGCCAGGCCTCTCTGAGCCCCCGTGTGATTCCCAAACAGGATCAACCAACCCCTTCTGAGCTTGAGATTGACCTGGAGGCTCTCATGGAACTATCCACAGAAGAGCAGAAAACACAGTTGGAGGTAGAATGGTGGTGGTGGGGGGGGGGCTGGGCCCTAGGCCCAGGGGTTGGGGTTGGAAGCTGGGCTTGGACTAAGGCAGCGGTTCTCAACCTGTGGGTCACAAACCCTTTAGGGGTCAAATGACCCTTTCACAGGGGTCGCCTAAGACATAACAGTAGCAAAATTACAGTTATGAAGTAGCAACAAAAATAATTTTATGATTGGGGGTCACCACAACATGAGGGACTATATTAAAGGGTCGCAGCATTAGGAAGGTTGAGAACCACTGGACTAAGGGAAGCCCAGGAACCCAGGCTTTGCCTCCTTGGGTGGAGTGGGGAGAACCACATCAGAGGGAATAATTCCTGGAAGAATGAGTGGGGCTTGTGGGAAAGTGCTGTGGCTCAGGGACTCACTGTTTGCTCTTTTCTACCCAGGCTCTTCTCCAAGACTGTCCCCGCCCCACAGAGGTAAGGATGCCTTGCTGTTTGGGGGTAAGAGGAGGCCCACTGGGGAGGCAGCTAATGAAAGGAAAGCTTAGCACTGCATCTTTTTCCCCTTCCCTGGCTCTAGGGAGATGGGGTCAGGGAGAGATAGGGAGGACCGTGTGGTGGGTGGGTGTGACTCCATGCCCTAATCTTACCTGTTTTTCCTCAGCCTTTTATCTCTGAACTACTCAGTCAACTCAAGAAACTCCGGAGACTCAGTCGGCCTCAGAAATAAGACTTGTGAGACTACGTTCAGCAGCCTCAGCACTGTCAGGCCTGCCCTGAGCCTCTGGATCCTGGGCTGAGAGGGAACTCGCTCCTTGGGACACGGACGAGGAATATTGGAAGGAGGGACATTTGGACACCCCTATTGTATGTGCAGTCACAGCTAGTTCTTGTCAGCTGGGCTTTCTGGGAGCCAGTTATGGCTATTGCCCAGTGCTTTCCTTGACAGCCAAGTGGATAAAACCTGGAGTCCCAGCTGAATGGAGTGTGGAGCGTATCTGTGCTGAGGGTTGGGGTGGGGGTGAAGTGATATACCAGAAGGCTAGCATCCTAAGTCACTACACTCTATCCACACACCTCATCCATCCATCCATCCATCCATCCATCCATCCATCCATCCATCCATCCATCCATCCCTCTCTCCATACCTTCCTTCCTCCCTCCCTCCCAACAGTCCTTAAGAGTTTAAAGATGAAGGTCACAGTTCTGCTTCAGAAATCACAATCGAGCAAGGCCCAGAGACTAAGACACAAAGCATCCTGCCATCAACAACAGGAACCCAAGTGGCAAAGACTAGTTTTGAATCCCAGAGGAGAGGGAACAGGAAAAAGCTAGCTGGGTCTGGGGCAACAGGGAAGGCTAAACCTTCCTCCCCCGCTAAATGATGCAGGAGGCCTCAGGCTGAGGATTCTTTCTTGAGCTGGCTCCAGCCAGAGGAAGAGAAAAAGCAGGGGCTAAGCAGAGAGGTGTAAAGGGTACAGAGTAAGAGGCCAGGGGTCAGGTCAGGAGGGAGTTGCCAGAAACAGACACTGAGTCAGAAAGGCAGGCAGGTTGGGACAGGAGCCCTGGAAGGTGGTGTCCTTCTGGAGTAAGGCAGGAAGCAGGGCATGCACCCAGTTTGTGCACGCAGTGTCTGAGCACTAGAGAGACAGAATCCATGATGGTGGGGCCTGGGGGCTAAGTTGGGCTGCCCAGAGCAGGACACACAGTTCAGTTCCGTTGAACAAATATTCATGCCTACTGCCTTTGAGGGCTCCCAAGATAAGTGGTACTGTTCCTGACTAAAGAATCTTAAATGAGGGCTCAATCCTTTCCCTCACTCCATTGGACTGGACTCTTATTCTGCTTTTGCTACCTCTCAAAGGGCCCAGGCTCAGTGCCCACAGGGTTCTAGAGGTAAAAGATGCTGGGCCCAAGGAATCAACATACTTTATTTGATACACTAAGTGCTAGGGCCCTTGAGCAGATTTCAAGGCTCATCCTTAGATTCAGTCTTGGTCTTTCTAGTCCAGGCTTTGCTGACAGAGGGCTCCCAACTTCTGTCTTCCCTCTGGCTCTTCCATTCATCATCTTCAATGGAGAATCTTTCCTCCTTCCAGGGACACCGAGGCTTGGGAAAGGGTACACCCATGAGCAGTCTAGCTTGACATGCTCGCCCATCAGATGCTCGGAGGCTGGGCCCAGAGGTAGGTGCCCCAGCCTGTGTGACTGCCTGTAGGGCTGCATTCCCAGGAGGACCAGGGTTTCCTCAGTGCTCTTGGTCTGCATGTGGGGGGCAGTAAGCAGATGTCTGATGCTCTTTAAGTTCAAAGGCATCATGGCCTTCCCTGTGGAACAAAGAGATACAGGTCAGGAATCACAAGTAGCCCTTGGACACTCCCAGTCCCATAGCACATTGTACCTGCACCCACCGGAAGCAGCGGACACAGTAGAGGTCTCCATCACAGCCAGCGCAGCGCAGGGAGGCATCCTCATTGCAGATGCAGCACCAGGGGAGCTCCTCTTCCTCAGTCTCTAGCCTGGGGGCCATAGCCTGGGCCTTCAGGAAGCAGAGAACAATGGGGGAAGCAAGGTACCTGCTGGGGTATGGGTGGGAGGGCTGCTGCTGGAGCAGTGGGCCAGTCAGGAGGGAGGCTGTGGAGGCAGCCCAGGGGTCTGTGTCTGGGGCTTTTCTCACCTTAGGCTCTGCCCTGCAGGATTTGGCCCGGGGCTGGAGTGTTGGCTCTGCAGGGATATTGTTAAAGCCACTTGCCTCATCCAGGGCAGCTTCTTCAGTGAGCTGTGGACAGGGCAAAGAGGTACAGCTCCCTGCTCGTAGCCCAGGTCCTCTCCTAAAGGCTCTGTGACTTTAGTTTCTCAACCCATCTTCCTTTATCTGTTGCCTATGGCTGCTGACACCCCACTTAAGGGGCAGGGGCAGGTCTGGGTCACAGGGACAGTGGGGCCCCAGCCAGAGTAGCTGCAGAGTGACTGGCCATATAGTTCCAGAGTGGAGGCAGGGTGAATGGGGCCAGGTGAGTGGTGGGATGGTGAGGTAGGAACAGGACAAAAGGTGGTCAGGTGGGTAAGGTGGCCCACCTGTTGTAGGACTCTCTGGATGGCTGTCTCCTCATCCTCATCGTCATCACTGTTTGGAAGGTGATAGTCCTGGAGGGTCACTTGAAGAGGGAGAGAGGTTGAGAGAGTTCACCTGAGTAGCTGTACTCTTGTCCCCAGAAGCTGGTTTGGTTTCTAGTGGCACTTGGTCCAGAGCTGAGCCATCTCTGCAGCCATTCTGATCAGGCCCTCCCCCTCCCTGCTCCACCCTGCAGGGCTAGGGGGAAGGAACAGAAGGCTCTGTGTCTGAAGGGACTGAGGGTCCCCTGCCCCTCATGGCTCCCACTTATTCCTTATCCACTGCTTTGCTCCAGCACTTTCCTTGTGGCTCTGGGCAGAGCTTGACAGACCCCTGGGCAAAGAGACCCCCAGCACCTGACTGAGCCTGGCAGCCATTTTGCAGAGCTTGGTCTGGGGATGGGGGGCTGACCCAATGGACATGAGTAAGTGGCTGCTGCCCAGCCTCTACCTCTGTCAGGGTCCTGTCCCCGAAGAACGGCCAGGCGCTTGGCAAGGGCCAGGATCCGCTCCTGCCTTGTGTTCTCCTCCCGCAGCTCGACTGCTGCTTCAGCCAGCAGCCTGCTCTTCTCTCCATCCAGGGACCAGGTGGTCCGCCCCTTGGAATTAGCACTCTGGCCCCCTGGTCCACCCTGGTTCAGGTCATTCTGGATACAGGCAGCTGGAAGGAGCGATGCAGTCAGGGAGGCAGAGACATTTCAGATCTCTCATCAGAAGCTACTGAGCCCATTTCTCAACATTTTATAAAAACCCACATATCATCAGCTTTTTGTTCAGCATTAGGTCCTGTGGTTTATATTACAAATGAGTATTTCCTCCATTTTTTCCAATGTAAAAATCTGGTATTCTTTTTTTATTTTTCCTCACCCAAGGACTCTTTTCCATTTTTGTTCAGTTAGAGTGAGAGGAAGAGAGAGAGAAACATCGACGTGAAAGGGATACATCACGTGGCCGCCTCCCACACGACCCCAACCAGGGCCGGGGACAAACTGCAACCAAGTTACATGCCCCTAGTGGGAACCGAACACGGGTCTCTCTGAACCACAGGCCGATGCTCTCACTGCTGAGCCAAACCGGCCAGGGGTGGTAATCTTTTTATTTTTTATTAATTTATTTTTGTTACAGATGTTTCTCCTTTTTCCCCCACTGACACCCTCTTCCCGACCCCCTCTCCCCCCACAGCATAGTTGTCTATGTCCATTGGTTACGCATACATGCATATAAGTTCTTTGGTTTATCTCTTCCCTTCCCTCAGTCCCCCTCTTCTGAGGTTTGTCAGTCTGTACCCTACTTCTATGTCTCTGGGTCTATTTTGTTCATCAGTTTATTTTGTTCATTATATTCCACAAATAAGTGAGATCATGTGATATATGTCATTCTCTGATTGGCTTATTTCGCTTAGTATAATACTCTCTAGGTCCCTCCATGTCATCTCAAAGGATAAGAGATCTTTCTTTCTTCCAGCTGCATAGTATTCCATTGTGTATATGTACCACAGCTTTTTTATCCACTTATCTATTGATGGACATATTGATGGACAAAAAACTGGTAACCTTAGAAGTTTTTTTCAGCCACTTCCGTCCTCACTCACCTGATATTTTAACATGCTGTCCTTAGGATGGGTGTCTCATGGTATGAGAATCGCTGCCCAAAAGGATCAGGCTGTGGGAAGGCCAAGGCTCAGCCAGTGTCTCTGCCTTACAGGCTGAATTAGCATTTCCATGGAGCAGCACAGTGAGGACATGACAGAATTTGAGGTCTTATGTGCTACTAGGCTGGAAGAATTTTGCCAGAGTGGGTGTGGCTTTGACATGTTCCCTTTAGCTCAGTTTCAGACCAAGAGGTTTGAAAGCAGAGAGCTTTGGGTTCAAGTCCTAGCTTTGTTACTTAATAGCTATGTGATCTTGATCAAGTTCCTTAAGCTCACTAGGCCTCAGTTTCCTCATTTATAAAATACGGATAATAATAGTATGTATCTCCTAAGATTACTGAGGATATTCAATGAGGTTGTGTCTCTAAAGCAGGGTTTCTCAGTGTTGGTCAGTTGACATTTTGGGCAGAATAATCCTTTGTTGTGGGGCTGTCCTTTGGATTATATGATGTTTTAGCAGCATCCCTAGCTTCTGCTCACTAGATGCCAGTGGTACATTCTGGTTGTGACAACCAGAAAGTCTCCAGACACTGTCAAATGGGCCCCAGAGGGGAAATCATCCTTGATTGAGAACCACTACTCTGAAGCCTTTGAATAACATAGTCCAATAGAATTTTTTTTTCTCTTTTAAATCCTCACCTGAGGATATTTTTCCATTTATCTTCAGATAGAGTAGGAGGGGGAGAGGGAGAGAGAGGGAGGCAGGAAGGGAGAGAGAGAGACGGAGAGAAACATCGATGTGAGAGAGACACATCGACTGGTTGCCTCCCGACCCCGACTACGGATGGGGACCAAACCGCAACCAAGGTACATGCCCTTGACCAGAATTGAACCTGCGACTGTTTGGTCCGTGGGTCAACACTCTAGCCACTGAGCCAAGCCGGCCAGGGCTCCAATATACTTTTTTATGATGACGGAAACATTCCATATCATGGTTCATATTTGTGCCATCTAAGATGGTAGCCATGAGCCACATGTGGCTATTGAGCACTTGAAATGTGGCTAGTACCACTGAGGGAAATGAATTTTAAATTTTATTTAATTTTATTTAATTTTAATTAAATTTAAACAGCTTCTTATTCCTCCTTATCATCATCATTGCAAAGAACATACACTGAGCACTTACTATGAGCCAGGCACGGTCCTAAGAGCTTAATGGATTATCTCATTTACTCCTCACAACTTCCTCACAAGGTAGGTTTTACTCCACACTCCTCCATTTTACAGACGAGGAAAGTGAGACTTTCCCAGGGTCTCACAGATAGTAAGTGGTAGGAGAGAATCACTGACTGATTCTAAAGTCCATGCACTATCCACTAGGCTCGCACTGGCTCCCACTGAAGTAAACACTCAATAAGTGGTAGCTGTTATAATGTTGTTTGTTCTCTGATTTACATATATTCACCTTCCACAGGGTAGGTAGCAGAGCCTCTCCCACCTGGGAACAAAGGAGGGCAGATCCCTAAGGGCCCAAATGGAGAAGTTACCTGGGCTTCCTCGTTCCAGGTTCTCATCTATAGCCGCTTCCGCTGTGAGCTGTGCCAGCAGATCCTGTGCCTGCTGGGTCTGGGTCTTGGTACCTGATGGCTGATGCACCTGTTCAGAGGGAACCTCAGTGGGGTCAGGATGGGGGAGCCACACCATAAAGTCCAGAGCAATCTATGTCAGGGCTGAATGCTGAGGAGTTCCCAGAGTTCAGGGAAAGGGGGACTAATCCAGGGCCCACATAATCGAGTAGGTCTGACAGTCCCCAACAAGACAGAGGGGCCACTCTTTCCTGCCCCATCCAATCCTGCTTGTCCCTGGTTCCTTGCTTGGCCTGGCAGCAGACCCAAGGATTAGGAGGTGGGAGTCGGGCTTGCCAACTACTACAGAATACATAAGCATACACATACTAGGACCCCTTTCCCTTTCAAGCCATAGCACTCACCAGCTGGGGGGTCTGAGAAGGCAGAACTCTGCCCTGCAGAGCAGCAAGCCGTGCCTCTATCTCCTGGGTGGAAGGGATGGAACCCTGGGGTTCAGCCCTCAGTGCGGCTAGCCTGGCTTCTATCTCTGCCTGTGAGGGCACTGCCTCTGCAATTAGCATGGGGAAACCTTGTAAGATCCAGAGGAATCCCAGTCGCAGGAGTCCCATATAGTGTCCTTTAGGCCACCCTGCCTGCCCCTACTCACTGGGCTTGTTCTCCTGGCGGAGCCGTGCTAGGCGCTCAGCGATGACATGGTCTTGTTGGGTCAGTCCCTGGTTCTGGGGAGCGCCGGGCTTCTTCTTGGCTTCCAAGGCTGCCACACGCCTGGCAGGACATGAGATAAATGCTCTTGAAGAAGGCAGAAGAGAGGGGTGAAGGCACCCACCCACTCTCCTTTTCCCATTCAAATCATTTCTAGGCATCTAGGGGGCCTCCAATGGACACTCTTCTGTGGCCCTCATGCATGTTGTCCTGCAGCTCAACCCAGCTGCCCAGCCGGAGAGTCCAACTGAAAGGGCAATGTCCATCAAGAACTTTTTCTGGAAAAAAAAAAAAGAACTTTTTCTGGGGAGATGGCTAATGAGCTGCTTTCTGATCCCAAGAGGGCAGTCAGGAGCCTGAGAGGTTGATATTCTCTTGACCCTGTGTTCACCTGATCTAGAGGCTGGGAAGAAAGTACTACCCTAGGGCTCCCTTGTCCTTTCCCCATCCACATTTGTCTCTGTTCCTTCAGTACTTACTTCCTTTTTTTTTTTTTTTTTATCCTCACCCGAGGACATCTTTCCATTTTTGTTCAGATAGAGTGGGAGGGAGAGAGAGAGAGAGAGAGAAAGAGAGAGAGGGGAACATCGACGTGAAAGGGACACATCGAGTGGCTGCCTTCCGCATGACCCCAACCAGAGCCAGGGACAAATCGCAACTGAGGTACGTGCCCTTGACCAGAATTGAATCTGCGACTCATTGGTCCGTGGGCCGACGCTCTAACTGCTGAGCCAAACAGGCCAGGGCAATTACTTACTTCTTATAGTTCTGAGGTGGTGACCACTTGGAGGCATTGGCAGGAGAAAGCCCTCTGTAGATAAGAAATCTGGGTTCAGAAATCCTGCCAACTGCCAGTCAGTGCCCCCCACCCCAAACACTTCCTGGGCTGGCCTCTGGCTACAGAGCACAGGCTGCAAGGGCTGGCCAGCTGCCTGCTGCCACAGTTGGCTGCATCCTCACCCATGTCGGCTTCTCACCTGGTCAGGACCTCGTGGCACTGCTTGCAGACTTTCTGTTGGGTGTTCCCAGCCCGGGGCACTGCTGCACTGAAGTTAAGGCAGCTGGAACAGAAGGCCCGGCCACAATTCTTACAGCCATTCTACAAGAAACATGAAGCAGGGTTATCCACCTCTCATCCGCACCCTTGCAGGCTCCCCCCTGGGACTCTCTGAGCACACACACAGAGAAGACACTGAACTTGTGGCTGGATGCTGAGAATAGGATGAGGAGTGGAGCCCCTAAGGCCTGGGGAGACACAGGGTGGAGTAAAGTGATTCTTCAGTCTCCAGTCTTTTATTCTAATCAAGTAAAGCTTCATGCAAAATTTCCATGCTTTCTTTCTACTCTTTCTTTAATTCCCTGACACTGGGGTGTAGAAGACAAATAGGCAAAGCCCCTTAGTTACTGACTCTTCAACAAAGGAGAATCAGAGAGAGAGTGCAGAGCTCATGTCTTCTTTGATCTAGCAGAGATGGAGGGAGGCTTAGCTCAGGATGGGATAACAATAGCCTCCATTTATTAAGCACTTATGGTGTGTCAGGCACTAAGCTCAGTATTTAACATTCATCAACTGATTTATTTAATCCTCACAATTTCTACACACTATTTTACTTAATCCTGATGTCCACCAGTATCGTTCCTATTTTAGGTGGGGTCAGAGAAGTTACGTCGGACTTACCCAAACAAAGATCACCCTGTGACTAAGACAACAGAGCTTAAATATGAATCCTGACCACTCTTCCAAACCCAGATTTCTAAGTGCTACATGGATCTGCCTCCCTACTGCTCTTCATCCTTTGTGGTTCCTATCTCCCGGTCGCAGTTTCAAAGAGAGCCTGCAGTTTACCAGGGGAAATTGGCAGGTCTGTGCTGAAGACAAGATCTGCCATGGTGCCCTGCGGGCAGGAGAAATGGCGGTAACCTTACTCAAGGAAAGGGCAGGCTGCATGATGGTGAAGGTTTCAGAGCAGAGAGAGTAACGGGACATGGTGTGAAGCAGAGTGGTCACAGGGCTGAGGAGAGGCTGGGTTGAGGCGGGGGGGAAACAGCCGGATCCCACACTTTTCAGACAGAAAAGTCTAGCTTTCCAAAAAGGACATGAGAACGCTTTACAGTTTATAGAGAACTTTTCCCTCCAGCACTTCACTGGACCCACAACACCAACCCCGCAAGCAAGGGAATGCTAGCCCCATTTTACAGAAATGAAAACTAAGGCTCAGTGACTTAATCAAAACCATACTGCTGGGAAGGGGCCGTAAATCCAGTCTACCAGCTGCAAGTCCAATGTTTTTCCCTCCAGCCCTTGGCCCTCTAGCCCACGGGGAGAGAAGACTCACCTCCTTCTTGAAGAGGGTGAACTTGACAGCGCAGCCGTAGCACCTACTCTCCATCCCGGTTCCCCGCCTAGCGCCGCACGGTCGGCAGAGTTGAGATCACGCCCGCCAGGTCTGGGGCCCCTTGGACCTTCACCCAGCTGCGCCCCGGCCCCCCACGCCCACTCGCACGGGCCAGCTACGGTCTCCCGCAGGGAAATCGCGACGCACCATCCTAGTCGGAGAGCAACAGCGGCGGGCGCTGGGGCTGCTGGGAGTCGTAGTTCATTCACGACGGCGCGCTTCCCTCAGAGGCACTCAAATTTGACCCAGAACACGACATTTCCCAGGGGGCTAAGCGCCATTTAGCCGGTTCCGGGCCGACAGTCCCGGGAATCCCGCGCACGCTTAGACTCTCGGGAGTTGTAGTAGGAATCCAGTCAGGGTTGGAATCATGTCGGTGACCAAGGAGCTCTTACAGATGGACCTGTACAAGCTACTAGGTATTGAGGAGAAGGCGGCAGACAAAGAGGTGAGAATGGTGGCGAGGAGGTCCCGAGAAGTCTGGCGGCCTTTCCCGTCTTGGCGCCTAGGCTGGCACCGGCTTTCCATGTTCGGCCGGGCCGTGGGCCGGTAGCGAGGGGCGGCCTGACGGCCTCTGAAGGTGGGCTCTCAGACCTTCTGTCGCCTCACTTGGAAGAGGGGATCACAGAGGGAGGCTTCTGGTGCGGGGCACTCTGGGCTCCCTCCGGCCCTTGTCTAGGAGAGGCGGCGGGGTGAGCCTGGGAGGGAACTCTAGCCTCCTCCGTGCGCCTGCGCAGGGTCAGCCTCTAATTCCGCTTGTGTCCTACTGTGGCTGGAGGTATTTCGGTCTCTCCTGAAGGCTGATTTAACTCCACTTAGAGCCTAGAATGAAAGAAAGGCCAGGTCTCAAGGCTCCTCCACTCCCATTGCATCCCCTCCTTGACGTTGAGACCTATGACTGCCGTCTCTGTTTTCTTTTCTGCCCCAGCTCACTGACTCTTTTCAAGTAGCAGATGCTCAGGTGTCCTTTCAAATGTGCTAGCGGGCCAAAAGCAGGAGGATCGCAAGGGTAAGGCAGATAGCCCGAAGTTCCACAGGAAGGTGTTGATAAAGGTGCCAGGGAGTGGGACACTGTGCTGTAGTTAAGATTTCTGTTATCTAACCTTGGATTATGGTTGGTAGTTGCAGCAATGTAGGAAGAGGAGGCAGATAATTCATCATAAGAAAATTAATGCCTGCCCTGGCTGGGTAGCTCTGTTGGTTAGAGTGTCACCCCAATATGGGTTGATCCCTGATCAGAGCACATACAAGAATCAACGAATGAATGCATAAATAAGTGGAACAACAAATCAATGCTTCTCTCTCTCTCCCTCCCTCCCTCCCTCTTTCTAAAAACCAATAAATTAAAAAATAAAAAAGAAGAACACTAATGCTGTACATGTCCCTGTACTTCCAGACTGCCCTGCTCATTAACTGGGTGAGTTTATAAGAGGAAGCTCTGGGGCAGAAAAGCAGGGAGACCCATAGGTACTTTGAGGAGAGATGCTGTCAGTCTGCACAGAACTGTCCCCTGCAGCTGCAGCTGAAATCAGAAGTGGGCCATGGGGATGTGTAACATCTGCTACACCTGTTTGATAAGTCTTAAGATGCCAGTATTAGTAATGCCTAATACCTATATTACTGTGTGCTGGGCACTATTCTAAGTGCTCTGCATTTGTAAATTGTTTAACTTGTACTTCGTTAATAGTGAGAAACTGCTTTGGACATTTCACACCAGATCTAGCTAGTATGTTGGAACCCTGAAGTTGAGAACTTTTTTTTTTTTAATCCTCACCTGAGGACATTCCCACATTTATCTTCAGATAGAGTGGGAGGGAGAGAGGGGGGAAGAGAGAGAGAGAAACATCGATGTGAGAGAGACACATCGAGTGGTTGCCACCCACACGACCCCACCCAGGGCCAGGGACAAACTGCAACCAAGGTACATGCCCTTAGTGGGAACCAAACCTGGGACTCTTTGGTCCACGGGCTGACGCTCTAACCGCTGAGCGAAACCAGCCAGGGCTGAAGTTGAGAACTTTTGAGGGAGACAATTGGGAGCTGTTGATGTATATATTACTCAGAGAAGTGACATAATCAGATTTTAAAATCTCAAACATTAGTGTGTAGAATGGACACAAGTCAGGGGTGGGAGCTGTTGTCTAGCCAGAAACCAAGGTCTAAGCAGACCAGTGTGGTTGTGATCCAATTTTCACTCAGATGAGATAAGGAATATATGAGAAGGCTCTTATAAAGGGTAACAGGTGCTGCTCCTGCCTTTTAGTAGGGGAGGCACAACTGTCATACAAGGGAGAACACAGTAAGTTACTTAAGAGGGACACAGACAAAATTCTGTGGATGCTTAGAGTAGGCTGAGGTTGCTTTTAGTTCGGGAGAAGGGGTGGGGGAAATAGAGAAGGCATTTGAAGACTTGAAGAACAGGCAGAGTTTGGGTGTGTGGAGATATGGAGGAAGGATATTCCAAGAAAGGGGAGAATGTGTGTAGTCCAATTTGTCTGGAGCATAAGCTAAGAAGAAAGGAAGGGTAGCCCTGGCCGGTTTGGCTCAGTGGTTAAGAGTGTCGGCCTGCGGACCAGAGTCTCAGGTTTGGTTCCCGATAAGGGCACATACCTCGGTTGCGATTTGTCCCCAGCCCGGTTGGGGTCGTGTGGGTGGCAACCGGTCGATGTGTCTTTCTCACATCGGTGTTTCTTTCTCTCTCTTCCTCCCTCTCTCCCTCCCGCTCTATCTAAGATAAGTGCAAAAATGTCCACGGGTGAGGATAAAAAAAAAAAAAAAAAAAAATCCAGCTCTTGGTTTCATTGATCTTTTACATTTTTTTTTTTTAGACTCTGTTTTGTTTATTTCTGCTCTGATCTTTATTATTTCCTTTCTTCTACTAACTTTGGGCTTTGTTTGCTGTTCTTTTTCAAGTTTTTTTAAGTGTAAAGTTAGATTGTTTATTTGAGATTTTCCTTGTTTCTTAAGATAGGCCTGTAATGCTATGAATTATCCTCTTAGGACTGCTTTCACTGTGTCTCAAAAATTTGGGTTGTTGTGTTCTGATTTTCATTTGTTTCAAGATACCTTTTCATTTCTTTCTTGATCTCATGTTAAGCCATTCATTGTTTAGTAACATGTTATTTAGCCTTTATGTCTTTGTGTATTTTTCAGTGTTTTTCTTATGATTGATTTCTAGTTTCATACCACTACGGTCAGAGAAGATGCTTGATATGATTTCAGTCATCTTAAATTTATTGAGACTTGTTTTGTGGCCTAACATATGGTCTGTGCTAAAAATTGTTCCATGTGCACTTGAGAAGAAGGTATATTCTGCTAATTTGGGGTGAAATGCTCTAAAGATATCAGTTAAATCTGTCTTATCTAGTGTCATTTCAGGCCACTGTTTCCTTGTTGATTTTTTGTCTGGAAAATCTATCCATTAGTGTTAATGGAGTGTTAAAATCCCCTACTTTGACTGTATTACTGTCCATCTCTCCCTTTATGTCCATCAAGATTTGCTTTACATATTTAGGCATTCCTATGTTGAGTGCATAAATGTTTATAAGGGTTATATCCTCTTGTTAGATTGCTCCCTTTATTATTATGTAGTGTCCTTTGTCTTTTACTATAGCCTTTGTTTTAAAGTATTTTTTTTTTTCACCCTGGCCTGTTTGGCTCAGTGGTTAGAGCATTGGCCCTTGGACCAAAGAGTCTCAGGTTCGATTCAGGTCAAGGGCATGTACCTGGTTTGCAGGTTCGATCCCTGGCCCTGGTTGGGGTCATGCAGGAGGCAACCAATTGATGTGTCTCTCACATCGATGTTTCTCTCTCTCTCTCTTTCCCTCCCTCCCTTCCACTCTCTCTAAAAAGCAATGGAGAAATATCCTTGGGTGAGGATTAAAATGAATAAGAAGAGCACTTTTAGAAAAAAATTAAAAAGTCTATTTTTTCAGATATAAGTATTGCTACCCCAGTTTTCTTTTTCTTTCCATTTGCATGAAATATCTTTTTCCTGCCTTTAATTTTATTCTGTGTGTATATTTTGTTCTGAGGTGAGGCTCTTGTAGACAGCATATGTATGGGTCTTGTTTTCTTATCCATTCAGTTACACTGTGTCTTTTGATTGGAGGATTTAAGCCATTTACATTTAAAGGGATTATTGATAGATATGTATTTGTTGCCACATTAATCTTTTAGCTATGTTCCTCTGGGTTTTTGTTTGTTTGTTTGTTTGTTTTTCTTCTTTTTCTTAAAGCAGGCCTTTTAACGTTTCTTGTAATACTGGTTTGGTGGTAACGAACTTCTTTAGGTCTTTCTTGTCTGGGAAGCCCTTTATTTCTCCTTCAATTTTAAGTGATAGCCTTGCTGGGTATAAAGTAGTCTTGGTTGTAGGTCCTTGCTTTTCATCACTTTGAATATTTCATGCCAATCCCTTCTGGCCTGAAATGTTTCTGTTGAGAAATCAACTTTCAGTGTTATGGGAGCTTCCTTGTAGGTAACTGTCTTTTGCTTGCTGCTTTTAAGATTCTCTCTTTGTCCTTAAACTTTGCCATTTTAATTTTGATGTATCTGGGTGTGGGCCTCTTTGGGTTCATCTTGTTTGGGACTCTGCGCTTTTTGGACTTGTGTGTCTTTTTCCTTTGCCAGGTTAGGGACGTTTTTGGTTATTATATCTTCAAATAGGTTTTCGATCTCTTGCCCTCTCTCTTCTCCATCTAGTACCCCTATGATGCGAATGTTGTTACACTTCATGTTGTCTCAAAGGTCCCTTAAACTATCCCCATTTTTAACAATTCTTTCTTTTTGCTGCTCTGATTGGGTGTTTTCTGCTACCTTGTCTTTGAAATCGTTGATTCATTCCTGCTTCATCCAGCCTACTGTTTATTCCTTCCAGTGTATTCTTCATTTCAGATATTGTGTTCTACATTTCTGACTGGTCCTTTTTATGGTGTTGTAGTTCTAAGTTCCTTGTAGTTCTCACTAAGTTCCTTGAGCATCCTTATAACCATTTTTTTTGAACTCTATATCTGATCACTTGCCTGCCTCCATTTCATTTAGCACTTTTCTGGAGATTTCTCCTGTTCTTTCATTTGGGGCATGTTCCTTTGTCTCCCCATTTTGCTTACTTGTTTGTGTTTGTCATTTGGAAGATCTGCTATGACTCCCAGTCTTGGGAGGGTAGCCTTATTAGTAGGTGTCCTATGGGACCCAGTGGCACTGTCTCCTTGATCACCTGAGCTGGGTGCTCTATAAATGTCCCTTATGTGGATTATGTGGGCCCTCCTGTTGTAATTGAAACTTGGTTGCTATTGGCCCGTTTGTGTGTGGAGTCACCCCTCAGGCTGACTGACTGTGAAGATCAACCCTGACCACAGTGTACAAACTGCTATGCAGGTACTGACCACATGAAGTGAAATTCGCCTCAGCAGGGTCAGGTGCCTGCTGAGATCTCCCTTTGTATATGCTGCTTGTGAAGCTAATTGAAACCTGCTCTGATGTTGTCTGAAGCTGGCCTGAAGCTGGCCTCTGAGTGTGTTGGTTCTGGAGACTCTTGGGAGGAACGCTGATAGATAGGCAAGTATCTTTGACGAGGAACACTCATGGAGGAGGTGAATATGATTTTGATGTCTTTACAGAGGAGGTGTAACAGAAAAGGCTACAAGAGGAGGCTATTTTGAAGGCTATGTTGCTAAGTATTCAACATCAAATTTCAGGTATAATAAATCTTGGTCCCTTGTTATATAAATATAATCAAGAATTTTGCAGTTAATCCTGGCCCATTTGGCTCAGTTGTTAGAGAGTTGGCCAATGGACTGAAGGGTTGCGGGTTCAATTCCCAGTCAAGGGTATGTACCTGGGTTGCAGGTTTGATCCCCAGCCCTGGTCGGGGTGTGTGTGGGAGGCAACTAATCAATGTGTTTCTCTCACATTGATATTTCTGTCTCTCTCTCCTTCCCTCCCTTCCACTCTATCTAAAAATCAATGGAAAAATATCCTCAGGTGAGGATTAACCAAAAAATAAAAATAAAAATAAAATAATTTTGCAGTTACATTTTCTTCTAAAATCAAATAATTAAAATCCTCATTACTGACAGCTTCTGCTCTGCTGCAGTTACTATTGCTGTCCTCCTTCCCTCCCCTAGCAGCCCTCTCTTAAAGCTTTTTTTTTGTTAATCCTCACCCGAGGATATTTTTTTCCATTGATTTTTAGAGACAGTGGAAGGGAGGGGTGGGGAAAGAGAAGGAAACATTGATGTGAGAGAGACACATTGATTGGTTGCATCCTGCATGACCCCAACTGGGGCCGGGGATCGAACCTGCAACCCAAGTATGTGCCCTTGACTGGGAATCAAACTTGCAACCCTTTGGTGAGCAGGCGGATGCTCTAACCACACCAACCAGGGCCTCACCCTGATTCTTGAAATCAGCGGGCGCACATACACTTTATTAAATCACACTTTATAGTGTTTCCCTACTACCTTTTGGTTTCCTTTTCCTTACTCCATGATTATTTTAGATGAGAATAGAAACATTTCCCACAAACACAATTTGATTTCACAAACTTTTAAGTGACTACCATATGCCCATCCCAGAGCCTGGTACTAGGGATACAACCATGAAGAGAGCAGTCCCTGTAGGGTCACCATAGTTAGTCTGTTTCCAGTTTCCTTGTCTCTTGCTCCTGTGGCTCATCATTTTGAAATGCAGAGGTTAAAGTTCATAGTTCTAGAAGCTGATGTTTTCTAATCAGATGATGATTTCCTAGAGAAGGTCACTGGTGTAGACAATATTAGTGTTTATAACTAATCTTAGCAAGTAAGTCCAATAATTGTTGCTTTTTACATCAACAATGTGTTGAGAATGGAAGGAAATCATAATACAGAGCACTAAGCAATGCTGGCCATTGTAAATGTGCCTTTATAACAGCCATTGTACTTACCACCAGTGATAGTTAAGAAAGTAGACTTTGGAATCAGACTGCCAGGATATTGGTCCCATTATGGTGGGGACAGAGAAGATGGCTATGGAGGGGACGAAAGATGTGGCTATGGAGGAGACCATAGTGGTATCTATGGATGTTTACCCAGTTTGTGACATTGAACAAATATATATGTATATATATATTTTTTCTTCCATAAAACAAACAGCCTTTATTGCAGTATTACAAAACATTTTCCATTTTGGCAATATTTTCAACATTTAGCTTCAAGGGTTGGGAAGGAGAAAGTTGGAATCTAAAGGGGGAAATTTCATGCCCGGCTGGTGTGGCTCAGTGGTTGAGCATTGACCCATGCACCAAGAGGTCGCCGGTTCGATTCCTGGTCAGGGCACATGCCCGGGTTGTGGGCCCGGTCCCCAGTGAGGGGCATGCAGGAGGCAGCCAATCGATATTCTCTCTCATCGATATTTCTATCTCTTTCTCCCTCTCCCTTCCACTCTCTCTCTAAAAATCAATAGAGAAAAAAAATAAAAAATAAAGGAGGAAATTACAACAGACGTTACTAAGAAAAACTGTCCCAGCCTTCCCACCCAAATAAAATTCCAGATGTCACTTAATTTCACTACCCAAGAAGAGGCCATGAGGAAAGAAGCAAGCAAAACTCAGGCAATTTCACTACGGATCATGTCAGAGACAAAGGAACATTCAAAACAGTCATCGGTGTGGTCAATTGCACCGATCATTTCTTCCTCCCATTTTGCCTCCATGGCAACTTTGGTCTTGTCCATAGCTGCCACCACTCCTGTCTCCTCCATAGCCACTTCCACTTCAATCTCCACCATAGCCTCCTCAGTACCCACCATAGCTTCCTCGGTACCCACCATAGCCTCCTCGGTACCCACCGTAGCCTCCTCGGTACCCACCATAGCCTCCTCGGTACCCACCATAGCCTCCTCGGTACCCACCGTAGCCTCCTCGGTCTCTTCCATAGATACCACTTTGGTCTCCTCCATAGCCACATCCTCCGTCCCCTCCATAGCCATCTTCTCTGTCCCCGCCATAATCACTTTTGTCTCCACCATAGCCACCCCCACATCTCTTTCTCCACCACAGCTGCCTCGAACTCCAGCTGCCCCCACAACCTCTGTAGCCCCTCTCTCCACCATAGCCTCTTCCCCAGAAATCTCCTCCTGAGGGACGGGAGTCCTCTGGTCTGGGCTCATTGCACTGATTGTAGGAATTCCTTCAAGTGAAGTTCATATTTCCACTGATGGATTAGGGCAAACCCAGTCACCACTTTTGGGGTTTCCACCTCTCCCCTGAAAACCTTCATAGCCTCTATATCCTCCATGACCTTGCCACCCACCTCCACTTCTACCTTCTCTCATAAATTCAGGTCTTCTGGTGGCAAAGGATACTTTCATGATGTTGCCATGAAATTCTTTCCCATCAAACCATTCAATGGCTGCTTTAGCTGAAGGAGAGTTATCAAATGACCCTGTTGTCGCCCCTTCTGGCTTCCCTGTGTTCTTGTCTGTGTACAGATTTATCATCGGTTCAGGTCTTCTTGTTTATCTTGATAATTCCTATCTGTTTAAAGAACTACCCCACTTGATCAGTAGATACACCCTCCCCAAGTCCTTGTACAAAGATTCCAAATCAGCCCTGGCCGGTTTGGCTCAGCGGTTAGAGCGTCGGCCTGCGGTACAGAGAGACCCGGGTTCGGTTCCCGCTAAGGGCATGTACCTCGGTTGCAGTTTGTCCCCGGCCCTGGTTGGTCGTGCGGGTGGCGGCCACTCGATGTGTCCCTTTCACTTCGATGTTTCTCTCTCTCTCTCTCTTCCTCTCTCTCCCTCCCACTCTATCTGAACAAAAAATGAAAAAATGTCCTCGGGTGAGGATAAAAAAAAAAAAAAAAAATTTGGAGGTCACCAGGATTATGGACCCAGACCAGATGCTGATTTGGAATCTTTGTTTTTTGTTTTGTTTTTTTTATCCTCACCTGAGGACATTTTTTTGTTGTTGTTCAGATAGAGTGGGAGGGAGAGAGAGGAAGAGAGAGAGAGAGAGAAACATCGATGTGAAAGGGACACATCGAGTGGCCGCCACCCGCACGACCAACCAGGGCCGGGGACAAACTGCAACCGAGGTACATGCCCTTAGCGGGAACCGAACCCTGGTCTCTCTGGACCGCAGGCCGACGCTCTAACCGCTGAGCCAAACCGGCCAGGGCTCTCCAAAATTTTTGAAGCCACTGCAGTCACCACCACTGGATCCTGTCATAAGACCTCTTTCATCAGAACCTCTTTCATCCTTGTCATATCTCCCACACCCTCTGCCTCCTCCCAGTGACCCACCATATATTCTATTATTTTCTCCATACCTTCTCACATCACAACAGTCATCTTGTGTGTGGTGGCTGTAATTTTTCCTTTGTGAATAGTAAGATTGCTGGCTTTGATGATAGGAATCATGCTGCTGATCATAATTAGACTGTTGAGCAAATATTTAACCTCTGTGTGCCTTGGCTTCCCCATCTGCAAAATAGGAATGATGGCAGTTCCTTCTTGCCGCCATTGTTGTGAAACTTGTTCCAGGTAAAGCACTTAGCACAGGGCCTGCTACACGTTAGCTCTTGCTGTTATCATTGTTTTTCTACCTTCCTTACACTGTGAGTCCTAAAGTCAAGTACGTGCCACCCACAACTCGAGTCTGAGGTTGCCCTCTATCCCTCACCCCTCTCATTCATTCCAGTCCTGACAGACCAGTGCTGAATCACCCAACACTACACCAGTAATTCTCTACTGAGGCAGCGGTCAGGGTAGAAAGGAGGTGGGGAATCAGAACAAAGCTGAGGATCAGCAGAGTTCATCGTTCAGTTCAAATCTACAAATAAATGGAGTGTGTCACCATGGACAAGTGTGGTTCTTGTACAGTTGAATAAGACATCACTTCTGCTTTCAGACTGTTCACACAGTATAGTAAACAGCAGGTTCAATGAAAGTATATAAGGAAAATGTTGTAGGAATAAAGAAGACATGATTCATATGATTGGCAGGATAAGGGAAGACATTCCTCAAAGAAGTTTTTGAGCAAGGCCTTGAGGGGAGAAAAGAATATATCGCAGCAGGGTTAAAAGGAATCTTCATGGTCCTCTACTCTTCATTTTATAGACATGAGGCGTGAGGTCCAGAGAGGTTATGGAACTTGCCAGAGATCACCAAGTGAGTGAGCATCAGGCCAGACTGGAGCCCCAGTTTAATACTCTCTCCACTCCTCTGCAGCTGACACGTGAATTTGTCTTGTCTGTAGCAGCCTTGCCTTTCATCTAAAGCCCTTCGAAGGCTTCAAACTCACTTTATCTTGGCAGGTATTACTTGATGAAGCCAGGTGCTTGAAATGCGTTTCGATCAACTTTTTGAAGATGCATATTTTAAGTGTATTTACCAGGAAAACGACCATGAAAACTTAATATTGACATTTTTGGGGGTGGTTATATATTATTATTGCTTTAAGAAAAAGGCTATTTCACCTGTATGCTAGTAATACCTTTCATTAAACCATTTATTTTTGTTGTATCCTAGAATGTGATGCACTGACATTGTTTCTTACAGATTTAAGAAGAGTTAAATTTTTTAGGACAGACAGGGGTTTGAAGGAACAGAATGAGCATGAAGATGTAAAGTAAAAGTGCTAGCATGGGGCATTGCTTATGGTTTATTGAGGATGTGGCAGGAGATGAATCTGAAAAATGTGGTGTCTCTGGACCTGTAGGCCCTAGGTTGGTTGGACTTGATTCTGTGTGCATCTGGGGGCCATTTCTGCATTTGAGGTGTACCTGACTTAGTTCACTATCTCCAACAGGAGCCTCTCCAGAGTCTCTTACCAGACCAGGCACTAAGTCCTTGAGGTTGGGCACTGAGCCTGGTTTCATCTGATGATGGTCATTTGTTCACCAAGGGCCTGACCAGCACTGGGCAGGACTGGGAGCCAGGCCTCCAAGTCTTCTTGGTATCTCTTATGGTTAACTCACTCCTGGGTTTGGTTTTCTGGCTGAAGTTGTGGATTTTTTTAAGTTACTTGGCTGCCTGTTAAGTCAAATGGAATGATTCATTTGTGTTTGTAAACTATTCATTATCAGTCAAGATAATACCTCACATTTATATGACACCAAATTGCTTTCACATAAATTATCTCATTTGATGTGATCTTCAAAACAAGCCTGTGAGGTAGGCAAGGACCATTTGCTCCAATTTATAGATGAGAAGATGAAGAGTTTAATTGATTTGCCCAGCGTAGGGTGGCTAGTAAATGCAGAGGACCTGCCCAAACCCGAATTTTCTACTCCTCTCTCAGAGCTTTTTTCCATGACCCATACTTCAGGGGCAGTTAGGGCAATAAGAGACAGGTCTTAGGGCCCCAGAGAACTTCAGGACTCCAACTGTGACACAGAGAGAGATTTGACTGAGTAAAGCTGCCCAACCTGGCTGAACCCAGTAGGTATTGAGCTGATCTGGTAAGTTTGAGGAAGTGTGTCAAAATTTTCATTAAAGCCCTGGCTGGTTTGGCTCAGCGGTCAGAGTGTCGGCCTGCAGACCAATGAGTCGTGGGTTCAATTCCGGTCAAGGACACGTACCTCGGTTGCGGTTTGGTCCCTGGCCCTGGTTGGGGTCGTGCAGGAGGCAACCAGTCAATGTGTCTCTCTCACATCGATGTTTCTCTCTCTCTTTCTTTCTCTCTCTCTCTCTCTCTCTCCCCCTCCCACTCTATTTGAAGATGAATGGAAAAATATCCTCGAGTGAGGATTTAAAAAAAAATTTGTTTTCATTAAGCCCTGGCCAGTTTGGTTCAGTGGTTACATACACTAAGCATCAGCCCATTGACCGAAGGGTCTTGGGTTTGATTCCCAGTCAAGGGCATGTATCTGGGTTGCAGGTTCAATCCCTAGCCCTTGTCAGGGTTGTGTGGGAGGCAATCAATTGATGTGTCTCTCTCACATGGATGTTTCTCTCTCTCTTTCCCTCCCTCCCTTCCACTCTATCTAAAAATCAGTGGAAAAATATCCTTGGGTGAGGATTAACCAAAAAAGAAAAAAAAAAATTGCATTAAAACTACTGCAGCAGCCCTGGCCGATTTGGCTCAGTGGTTGGAGCGTCGTCAGCCCACGGACCAGAAAGTCTCTGGGTTCCGTTCCCGCTAAGGGCACGTACCTTGGTTGCAGTTTGTCCCCGGCCCTGGTTGGGGTCATGTGGGTGGCAACCACTAGATGTGTCTCTCTCACATCGATGTTTCTCTCTCTCTTCCTCCCTCTCTCCCTCCAGCTCTATCTGAAGATAAATGCAAAAATGTCCTTGGATGAGGATAAAAAACAAATTAAAAAAAACTACTGCAGCAGGCCCTGGCTAGTTTCTCAGTGGTTGGAGCATCGGCCCCTGCAGACCAAAGAGTCTCAGGTTCCATTCCGGTCCAGGACACATACCTCTCTCTCCCCCTCCCTCCCACTCTATCTGAATATAAATGAAAAAATATCCTTGGGTGAGGATTAAAACAAAAAACTACCATAGCAGAGTTTCCACTTCAACTGACGCAGTATTCAAAATATTCTCCATTTGCCTAGCTGCTTCCCTATTTTTGCTATACTATTATTTAGTTAATATTATTTTTCCTTAAATTGGCTCACTTCTTTTTACTAATATAAATTTGTTTATAAAGGAAACCAGTGCATTAAGGGAAAAAAGAAATGAATGAGATGTAGGAAGTACCAGGGCTCAGAGAGGGCAAAGACTGGGCAGAGAGAGTGGCTTTGGGGTTGGAGAATCAGGTTTCCAGGAGTTGAGGGTGACAGCAAGCAGTGGGGAGAGGTGAGGGACAGCCAGACCCAGGGTATCTGACAGACCTTGGGGCGGGGGGAACCTGAAATAAGAAGGTGGACAAGGAATTTGGAGTCTGAGCCTGATTTAGGGGTACTTAGGGTAAGGGTGGGAGGGTAGAGGCAGGGCCTGAGAGAAGGGGGCATCTGAGGAAGAGGAAGGGGAGGAGGAAGAGGAAGGTAGTAGACTGGGCTCCAGGTCAGTTGCTGATTTGGAGAAGTGGCCTGAGAAGGAGTGCAGGGCAGAGATTGAGTCCCAGAAGGGGCGCTGGGAGGGCTAATGAAAGGGGAAACTGAGAAGTGAGAGCCTGAGGGATGGGAGGAGCTGAAGAGTGACCTCAGCGATGGGCTGAGGATCCAGATCCCAAAGGGTGCATAGGGGTGACATTTGGGGAGAAGCAAGCCAGGCCCTGTACATGGTCCAAGTTGGTCCATGCTGCACAGGTTACTACCCTGAGTCTGGACCATGGGCATGGTTAGCAGCATGAGAGAGATATTGGTGTGAGGTCCAGGTCCCCCTCAGAATCATCTTGGTACCACCAGCAGGCCCACATTTTGGGAGTGCTGAGCTGAGGGTGCTGGTCTGGATGTTGGCTGGCACCTTGCCTGTACTGAGGCTTAGGAGCGGTCCATAGTTTCTGTAGTGACCACGCATTTAGGAATTTCTCTATAGTGCTGTCGCAGTGTGGGTCACAAGCTGTAAGGAATGAAAGTGTTCAATCCTTTAAGCAGAGCAGACTTCTAGAAAAGTGCCCAGAGCTCTGGTTTACTTCCTGCCTGTGACATCAGGCAGTCCCATCTTCTGGTGTTCCTGGGGAAATGTCTGCCTCCCCCAGGCTTGGAGAGAAATTACTGCTGGGTGGTGATTACTGGGTCCCATTCCTGGAACCCAGCCTTTCTAGCTGATTCACTGGGGTGGTTTGTTCATTCAGTACCTGTGGTCAGACTGAGCGGCCTCCCTATGTGTCGTCCACATCTGAGTCCTATCTATGAAGTCTCCATATCTGAATCCCATTTATGAGTCTGGCCTTTGAGAACTGGGCCTAATTACTTCTACCACTTACTTACCTGGCTCCAAGTTTTATTATAAGAAAGGACTGTAGCCTTTTAAAACATAATGATCTCTTCTTTGTAGGGCACCTTTCTTTTAAGTTAATTATAGCTATTTTATGTTTATTGGACTCCTCAGTGCCTTGATTTTTTTGGGTAAATCAGTTCATTCCCCTCAAGAGGTGAAATCGGAGTCAGGTGGATTGTCAGAGGCCCTGCTCTGTGCCTGGTGCAAAGCCCATTGGAAATGGCAGGAGACCCAGCTCCCTGTCTCCTCTCCTGCTCTGGGCTCAGGTTGCTTCAAGTGGTGGAACCAGTTATGAAGACTCCAGGAAGGGCTGGGTAGCTGTTAATTCATGACTCATTCTTCTCCTCTATGATGTGAGCTCTGGGGAGATGACATTTAGTTCCCACAGTGGTTCTCCTGGCAGTCTGATATAGTGATTTCTTCCCTTTTCCAGACTTGATTTCTCAAGAGGAGGTATTAGGTAGAAGGGAAAATTGTGAAATAGTGGTAAGGTCTCTTAGAGTCCAGACAGCACTCACTTCCTTCTACTCCTCAGTGGGCCTGAACTAATTGACATAGTTGAGGCTTTCTAATTATGTTTTGGTTGAGAACAAATGAACCTTTGCCCCCTTCATTCAATAGGTATTTATTGTGTGCCTACTAAGTGCCAGGTGCTGTTTAGTGCACTGTTCTGGGCCCTGGGGATAAGCAAAACTCCCTGCTCCCTAAAGTGCATTCCCTTTATTTATAAGGGGAACCCTCATAATTTCTTATACCTGTATGCTCTCATTTGAGGTACAGTTATAACCAAGTTATATGTTTTTCCCCACCATACCAGAAAAGAAACGGCAGATTCCAGGGAAGTGCTGGCATCTGGCACAATCTAGTAGAGGAAGAGATAGAAAAACTATGAAAAGAGTAGAATTTAAGATCATCACCACCTAAGCATAGGAAAAGCCTGACTCTGCCCTCAGTAGCATCTGAATGTGCTGTACTGTTCAGTAGTTTATGTTCTGGATGATGATCCTGAGACATGGAAGACAGATTAAACTCAAGTATATCCTAGGATAGATAAGGGGAAGGATAGGCAGTAACATTTTAGAAAGACATAAGGGAAAAGACCACACTTCCACACTTCCGCAACTGGAGGTTAAAGTCCTCATAGAACTTAGGTTCATCTGAGATCTTTGTTGTTCTGGGACTGGGCCTTAGAGACAGCCTGATTCTCTGAAAAACCTTGGTCTGGGCAGGAGGCTTTGGGTGGAAGTCTTTCAACTGTCACCTAGCTTCTCTCTGTGAAGTCTCAGGAAATGCAAATGAATGTTTCAAAGTGTTAAGGAAACCAGAGGACTTAGGGGAAACCTAGAGGTAAAGAAGGAAACTGCAAGTGTTAAGACAAAGTAGTGGCCTTTGGCATCTTCCTGTGGCTATTTGAACCTTGCTGGAGCGATCCCAGCACCTGCAAACCCAGTTTCATAGAGAAGCTGCTAAACCCCGATGCCTGGAGTAGGTAGTCCTATCTTTATCCCACATCGAGTCCCTCTATTTCTTTGTTCTTCTGAAATTTCCTCTTCCCAACTTTATCAGAGTTAAGAAAAATATTGTTGCATCCTTTTGCCCCGAATCTAGCTAGCTTCTTGAGCTGCTCATAAGGTAGGTTTATTTCATAATAAACAATATTGACACTGGAAGCTTTTTCAAAGGCCTGCTTTAGAAGAGTTGTGTTTACATGATGAGAAATTCTTCAAGCAGCAGTCACTCCAGGAGGGCTGGACAAAGCTGGGAATCCAGTTTGTAACACAAAACACCAAACTCCAGGCCAAACTGGTTCAAAGTCAAAACTGGCCTTCCAGGCTAAACCCCAGGAATGGGCCCCACCTAGAGCAGGCTTCACAGCTAAAGATAGTAATTAACTAGTTAATCAGGACAGACACACTTCACCAGCATGCTTAGGCCAGATGGGTTTTGGTTCACGGTCCCTCTGGAAGATCTCTACCCTTTGAGGATATTTCAGAGCTCCTGGGGCTAACCAAAGATTGAATTTTAGAAATGCCCTCCAGCAGACTTGAAACCAGCCCTGTTCACCTCAAGAATATAAATTGGGCTGACCTGGGCCCACCCACTGTGGACCCACATCCATCCTTGAAGGTACTGTCAAGTTGGCATCTTACTGGGCTGGTGTTACAATTTACCTCCCAGGAATAGATAAGTGAGAATTTTAGAATTTATATTGAGTGCCTAGTTTTTGTCAGATACTTCACATGGATTATTTTAATCCTCACAATAGTCCTCTGAGTAGGGGACACTTTCCTCACTTTGTAGTTGAAGAACCTAAGGATGAGTGAGATTGTAATTTGCCCAAGGTCATATTAGTTGTATGTGGAAGATTCAGAATTTGAAAATACATCTGTTAGATTCCAGAACCGTCTTTCTTTCAGTGAACCATGCTGCCTCCTAGCTTGGAACAGTAGAAAAAAGATAAGCATTCCTATCTTTTTTATTAAGACATAAGTGACATATGCTACTATATTAATTTGAGGTGCACAACATGACTTAATATATGTATATACTGCAAAATGATCACCACAATAAGTGTAGTTAATGTCCATCACCAACATAGTTACAAATATTTTTTCTTGTGATGAGAATTTTTTTTTTTTTTTATCCTCACCCGAGGACATTCCTCCATCTTTTGTTCAGATAGAGTGGGAAGGAGAGAGAGGAAGAGAGAGAGGGAGAGAAACATCGACGTGAAAGGGACACATCGAGTGGCTGCCTCGCACACGACCCAACCAGGGCCGGGGACAAACCGCAACTGAGGAACACGCCCTTACCCTTAGCGGGAACCGAACCCGGGTCTCTCCGGACCGCAGGCCGACGCTCTAACCGCTGAGCCAAACCGGCCAGGGCATGATGAGAATTTTTTTAAGATCTACTTTCTTAGCAACTTTCAAATATACAGTATAGTATTTTTTTAAAATATGTTTTTATTGATTTTTAGAGAGGAAGGGAGAGAGAGAGAGAAACATTGGTGTGTGAGAGACACACATTGACTGGTTGCCTCCTGCAAGACCCCAACCGGGGCTGGGGATGAACCGCAACCGAGGTACGTGCCCTTGACTGGAATCGAACCCGTGACCCTTTGGTCTGCGGGCTGACGCTCTAACCGCTGAGCCAAACTGACCAGGGCTATACCACATTTTCTTTATCCGTTCATCCATCAGTGGGCACTTAGGTTATTTCTGTGTCTTGGCTATTGTAAATAATGCTGCAGTGAACATGGGGGGTGTATATATTTTTTTGAGTTAGTGTTTTTATGTTTTTCAGATAAACACCCAGAAGTGGAATTGCTGGACTGCATGGTAGCTCTATTTCTAATTTTTTAAGGAACCTCCATACTGTTTTCTCTCATGGATGCACCAATTCACATTTCTACCAACAGTATACAAGGGTTCCCTTTTCTCTATATCCTTGCCGACACTTGTTATTGTTTCTTGTCTTTTTTTATAACAGCCATTCCAACGTGGTGATATCTTATTGTGGTTTTTGATTGACATTTCCCTGTTGATTAGTGATGTTGAACACTTTTTCATGTAGCTGTTGGCCATCTGTCTTCTTTGGGAAAATGTCTCTTTAGATTCTCTGCCCATTTTTTAATCAGGTTGTTTGTTTTGCTATTGAATTGTATGAGTTCTTTATGTATTTTGAATATTAACCTTTATGAGATATATATGATTTTCAAATATTTTCTCTCATTCTGTAGGCTGATTTCATTTTGTTGATGGTTTCCTTTGCTGTGCAGAAGCTTTTTAGTTCTTTGTAGTCCCATTTATTAATTTTTTAAATGTTTTTATTGATTTTTTTTTTTTTTTTTTTTTAAGAAAGAGGAAGGGAGAGGGAGTGAAAGATAGAAACATCGATGAGAGAGAAACATCAGTTGTCTGCCTCCTGCAGGCACCCTACCCAGGATTGAGCCCGCTACCCGGGCATGTGCCCTGACCGGAAATTGATCCAGTTACCTCTTGGTGCATGGGTGATGCTTAACCAACTGAGCCACACCGGCCAGGCCCATTTGTTTGTTTTTGCTTTTGTCCTTTGCTTTCGGTGTTAAATCCAAAAAACTATTGCCAAGACTGATGTCAAGAAGCTTACCACCTGTTTTCTTCTAGGAATTTATAGTTTTTGATCTTATGTTCAAGTTTTGAACATTTTGAGTTCGTTTTTGTGTTTGGTGTAAGAGTTCATTCTTTTGCATATGGCTGCCCAGTTTTCCCAACACTATCAAAGATAACTGTCCTTCCCTATGTATATTCTTGGCTCCTTTGTTGTAAATTAGTAGACCATGAATTTCTGGGTTTATTTCTGGACTCTCTATTCTGTTCCAATGATCTATGTGCCTGTAAACCATACTGTTTTGATTATTATATCTTTGTAATATAGTTTGAAATCAGGAAGTGTGATGCCTCCACCTTTGTTCTTTCTCAAGATTGCTTCAGCTGTTTGGGGTCTTTTGTGGTTTCATACAAATTTTACGATTGCTTGTTGTATTTCTGTGAAAAATGCCATTGACATTTTGACAGGGGTTGCATTGAATCTGTAGATTGCTTTTGGTAGATGGATATTTTAAAATGTTAATTCTTCCAATCCATGAGAATAGAATGTCTTTCCATTTATCTGTGTTTTATTCAATTTCTTTCATCAGTGTCTTTTTTTTTTATCCTCACCAGAGGACATTTTTCCATTTTTTGTTCAGACAGAGTGGGAGGGAGAGAGAGGAAGAGAGAGAGAGAGAGAAACATCGACGTGAAAGGGACACATCGAGTGGCTGCCACCCGCACGACCAACCAGGGCCGGGGACAAACTGCAACCGAGGTACGCGCCCTTAGCGGGAACCGAACCCGGGTCTCTCTGTACCGCAGGCCGACGCTCTAACCGCTGAGCCAAACCGGCCAGGGCTCATCAGTGTCTTTTAATAGTTTTCAGTGTACAGGTCTTTCACCTCCTTGGTTAAATTTATTCTTGAGTATTTTATTCTTGTTGATGCAGTTATAAATGGGATTGTTTTCTTAATTTCTCTTTCTGATAATTTATTATTAGTGTATAGAAGTGCAACTGATTTTTTTTTTTTTTTTAAATCCTCAGCCGAGGATATTTTTCCATTTATTTTCAGACAGAGTGGGAGGGAGGGAGAGAGAGAGAGAGAGCAGAAACATCGATGTGAGAGAGACACATCGACTGGTTGCCTCCTGTACAACCCCAACCAGGGCTGGGAACCGAACCTCAACCAAGGTACATGCCCTTGACTGGAATCAAATCCACGACTCTTTGGTCCGTGGGCTGACGCTCTAACCGCTGAGCCAAACCGGCCAGGGCACAACTGATTTAAAAAAAATTTTTTTTTTCTTTATTGATTTTAGAGAGAGAGGAAGGGAGAGAGAGAGAGAGAGAGAGAGAGAAATATCAATGAGAGAGAACATTGATTGGCCGCCTCCTGCATGCCCCCCGCTGGGGATTTGGCCCACAATGTGGGCATGTGCCCTGACTGGGAATCAAACCTGCAACTTCTTGGTGCATGGGTCAAAGCTCAACCACTGAGCCACACCAGCTGGGCAGGTCTTGTTTTTTAATCCATTCAGCTACTCTACGTCTTTTGATTGGAGAATTTAGTCCTGTTTTGTTATTTTAAAATATTTTTTCTTGATGTGAAATGTAATACAAGCTCATTGTAGAAAGTAAATATCAACTATAACCCTCTTTCAGAGACATTTTTATATTTTCATCTGTTTTGGATGAGCTCCCATCTTAGTGTTCTCTGACTCCACCCCGGTGAGGTTTGGATGCTTTGTTACTTCTGGCAAGGGTGGAAGTCTAGACTTCCCATTCAGCCCATGATGGTTTGGGTGGGGTATAGCCACATTTTTTCTATGGTGTTTGGCTAGAGTAGAACATTTATTGTCTAAAATAGATTGCACGGTTTTCATTGAATGGATTTTCATTATCATAATTAATCCTCATTAGGTCACAGTTTCCTCATTTGTAAAATGAGGATAACAATAATTTCCACCTCATAGGGATGCCTTAAGAGTTAAATAAGTTATTATATGTAAATAACTTCAAACAGAGCTTGCCACACAGTAGGCATTATATAAACGCCAGCTGTTATTTTTGTTGTTTTTTGGGAATGTAAGTTACTTCGGAATTTTCTCAATTATAAATAATGCTGTAAATGAACATCAGTGTTTATAAATATTGTATGAATTTCTAAATATTTCTTCAGAAGAGGCCTTGATGGATCAAAGCTTCTGCACTTTTCAAAGCCTTCTGATATGTACAGACAGCTTTCCAGAATCATGTGTCAATTTACACATTAATCACAAAGCTGCCAACATTAAATACCATCTTTTTTTTACTTGTCAATTGATAGGTGAAAATGACTTAATTTTTGTGTGTGGATCTGAGCATTTTTCATGCTATTTGTTATTTATATTCTCTTCGTGTTCTTTCTCTATTTTCTTGTAGTTTGTTTTTTCCTTAACGTTTTTTTTTTTCTGTATGAGTTCTTTATATAGTAAGGATTTGGTGTCTGTCATATTTCATGGAAATAATTCGTTTCTTGGGTTTTTTTGGTGGAATTTAATCTTTTTTCCAAGATATGAAATTCCACATAGAAATAAGAAAAACAGCCCGGCCGGTGTGGCTCAGTGGTTGAGCGTCGACCCATGCACCAAGAGGTTGCAGGTTTGATTCCCGGTCAGGGCACATGTCCAGGTTGTGGGCCAAATCCCCAGTGGGGGGCATGCAGGAGGCGCCAGTCGATGTTCTCTCTCATCGATGTTTCTGTCTCTCTCTCCCTCTCCCTTTCTCTCTCTCTTCAATCCATAAAGAAAGAAAAAAAAATTTTTTTTAAAGAGTTCTTAGTAGCCCTGGCCGGTTTTGCTCAGCGGTTAGAGCGTCAGCCTGCGGTCCAGAGAGACCCGGGTTCGGTTCCCGCTAAGGGGGCGTACCTGGGTTGCAGTTTGTCCCGGGCCCCTGGTGGGTCGTGCGGGAGGTAGCCACTCGATGTGTCCCTTTCATGTCGATGTTTTTCTCTCTCTCTCTCTTCCTCTCTCTCCCTCCCACTCTATCTGGACAAAAAGTGGAAAAAAATGTCCTCGGGTGAGGATAAAAATAAATAAATAAATAAATAAATAAATAAATAAATAAATAGTTCTTAGTAGAGAAACTTATACCAAACAAAGTATACAACAAACAGCTTCATGCCTCAGCTGTACAATCTAAAAGTTAAAGGTCCCAGGAGTGCCATCCTGAACTTGAAATGTATAGTCTTTAGAGACAGTTTCAGGTACAACATTTTGATCTTCCTCAACAGTGAAATACTTTTTGATCAAGCTTAATGAAGCTTTGTGCACAGACTCATTTCCATGGTTTTGAAGAGCTTCAATTTTGTGCAGACCTCCATATTCTTCAATCATTATACTAAGTCTCTCAGTTTCACCTCATTTCTCAGCAGCCTGAAAGATATTAGAAATGGCATTCCGAATAATCAGGATAATTTTAGTATCTTTCACAGTTAAGAGGTTTATCAGTGGTTCTATTATGCCACAATGAACGAGGTAAACAATCTGTTCAACTCTTCAACCACTTGTATAGTTGGTCAAAGCCCATACAGCGTCCTTCTGTGTCTTAAAGTCTGCCTTAGAGAGAACAATGAGGAATGATTCACAAATTGCTGAAATATGGTCCTGGTGGCCAGCTGTGATGTTTGACATTGTCCATATAGCTTCCTTATGAATACTAGTTTTGGAGTTCATTAGCAGGCTGAGAAAGACATCAAGTGCTCCTGCATCTATTACAACCTGAGTCTGTTCATCTGTCCCAGTGACAATATGTCCTATGGCTCTTAGCACAGGAGTCCCAATTGAGAGTTCAGTAGCTTTTGGAGCTTCACAAGTTGGGGCTCAACTCTTGTTTTCACAACCATTTCAGTTGGTTCATTTGGACCGTCAGTAAGGTAGGAAATGGCCCAGCAGGTATCTGCTAATACTTCTGGATCATCGTGATACAGGAGATGAACTAAAGTAGGAAGAATCTGCTCAATGCATCTAATGGAGGTGCAGAATTCTTGTTGCAACAAAGGTTTGAAAGTTTCCAGGTAAAATGATGCAAGTAACCACATGCCAAAGATGACATATTAGAAAATGCAAAAAGAACCAACAACAGATCAGCTGTACCATACTTGATAACCAAGTCTTAGAAAACTGAACCATCACTTTTTTTTTTTTATCCTCACCCGAGGACATTTTTCCATTTTTTGTTCAGATAGAGTGGGAGGGAGAGAGAGGAAGAGAGAGAGAGAGAAGAAACATCGACGTGAAAGGGACACATCGAGTGGCTGCCTCCCGCACGACCCAACCAGGGGCCGGGGACAAACTGCAACCGAGGTACATGCCCTTAGCGGGAACCGAACCCGGGTCTCTCTGGACTGCAGGCCGACGCTCTAACCTCTGAGCTAAACCGGCCAGGGCAGAACCATCACTTTTGATGTTACTTAGAGCCCATACGGCTTGTTCACTGATGTGAGCATGAGGAGATGCCAACAGAGAAATGAATGCTTGGATAGCACCTCCATCTACTACAACATTGTCTATTCTGATGTCCTGGAGGCAATGTTAGTGAGGGCCCAAGCTGATTCAAACTGAACGGGGCTACAATCAGTTCAGCCCAAGAAGGACACAAATTTTGGAATCAAACTAGCCCAGATTATGTTGTCTATGGGTATCTGTTTTTCCCTAGAAATCAGTTTCCTTGCAGCCTGAGTAACTTGTAGCTGGCTTTCCAAATTGTTGCATTTATGCCTTTGACAATGTCCTCAACAGACCAATTTACAGTGCCCTGGTTGTTGGGGTTTTCCAGCAGTGGAGAGGTAGCATCATCAGGAAACGAGGTTACATTTCTCCTTTTCAGCATTAAGTCTTCCTTCTTAGCTTTCCTCATCTCCACATTAACTTTTATTCAGCGACACCTCATTTCTGTACCCTCTTTCTCCTTGTTCTTGAATCTGTTAAGGCGGGCAGCTGGTGAATTAGCATTCTCATTGGTGGACATGGTTATGAGACAAAGGGAGAAAGCTGCACAGCTGGCTCAGGCTTTCACAGGAGATGGTGCAGGGCGGACAGGCTATGATTCTGTTGCACTGAAAACATCCACCATGGATCAGCTTTAAGATGGTGTCCTTCCCTTTGTTTTTATTTCCCCTGCCTTTTGTCTATGATTTTTGACTTAAATACATTTACTTTATTTTTTGTAAATCCATTCATTTTCTGTATGTGTGCATGTGTTTGTGATTTTTTTCCATGTTAATGCTTAGAAGTTTCTTTCCCATCCTAAGAGCAGATTAGTGGTCCCATCATTTTCTTTCTTTTTAAATTTCTTTAGGTTTTTTTTTTTAATATGTTTTTACTGATTATTTAGAGAGAGGAAGGAAGAAAGAGAGAGATAGAAACATCGATGTGAGAGAGAAACATCGATCGGCTGCCTCCTGCACGCCCCTACTGGGGATCGAGCCTGCAACCTGGGCATGTGCCCTGACTGGGAATTGAACCTGGACCTCTCAATCCATGGCTCAATGCTCCATCCATTGAGCCACACCAGGCAGGCAGTTTTGTTTTATTAATCTATCTGGAATTATTTTGATATATAATTTGAGATGAAGATCTAACTTTTTTCACTCAATGTAATACATTTTAATAATACCTTTTATCGTACCTTGAATTTTTACACTTACTATGGTTTGTTTTTTGTGTTCCTTAATCATGCCTGATTTTTTTGTTGTTGTTGTTTTTTGTGGGTTTTTTTTTTTAATTACAAAGTTACTTTTAATAGTTTGGGGTGAGCCCCATAGGAATAAAAAAAAAACACTGGGAAGGGGTAACCTCCTCACCCCCAGGAGTGGCCCAGGGGAGAGAGGTTTCTGAGAGGAAGGAAGCACAAAAGGGACCCGCTGCAGACTCAGGGCAGAGGGAATGCCATCGGTGCTGGGACCTGTGAGCACTATAGGAGGAAACGCGAGCATGGTGGGACTGGCTCCAGGCGCACAGGCGACGGGCAAGAGGGTTGGACGTGAAAGATTGCCTGATGTTTTTGTACTTTGTGATACACTTTCATAGCAGACAATGTTGAAGTTCAAGTTTTGGGGGCATGGAGACCCCATGAGCTTCCTCAGTTGTTCATCCTAGTCTGTTACCCTTGAACTCAGAAGGCTCTCCATATCTGGCCCTACTCATAAGCACCATGGGGCTTTCCCTTCTAATTGTTCTCTCTCTTTTATGAATCACACAGACCCTATGAGTTACATTACTTCTGTTTATTTTCAGTATCATACCTGAGTTAACTTTATCTTTCTTTAATCCTTTCTTTGTTTTTGCCTATATGTATATTCTCATTTCCTAGCATTCCTTCTTCCCAAGTCTGTGCATGGAAACCTGGTTTGTTTGTATGAGTTTATTCTTTTCCTAGTTTTCTTCCATTACTTTCTTTGGTTGAAGTTTTTTAATTAACCAAAATCTCTTTTGACAAAAACATTACTTCTATTTCCATGTTTTATTGCAACTATCTCTTTTCATTTCCTTTTCTGTTCTCGGTACCCTTTCCTTATTAAAGCAAAACTTTTATGTCTCTTCTCTAAGCTGGTCTGGGGCTTAGAGAAATTGGCTTTTTCATACCCTCTGTCTTGGATGCCTTTCTGGCTCTCTACTAGGAGAACTACTCACCTTTCAGAATCAGCTCAGATATTGCCTCCTCTGGGAAGCCTTCAGGACAAAAATTAGTCACTCCCTTCTCTGTGTTTCCATTCTTATGGACCACTCTTATGACATCTTACACACTGCGATGTAATTAATTGTTTTCAGTCATCTTTCTTGCTTCCGCTTCAGTGTCAGAGAAATGACTGATTTTTCTCTGTGTCCCCAGCTCCAGCTCAGTCTCTGTACATCCTAGATGTTCCATCACAGACCCAGGAAGGGGGTAGATTCGGTACTGTTCTGAAGGGCTGTCAGAGAGCTCTCCTTCTGCCCTTAGATGTCCTTCCTGGGATTGAATACCAGCCTGACCTTGACTTTCTGGCCTCACCTCTCTCTGTGCTACTATCTAGTCAGTGCGGGGGACTGGTAATATTTTTCCTATAGGATCTTGAAACACAGAATGTTCAGCCCCTTACACCTTTAAGAGGTGGTTTGGAAATTGAGGCCCAGGCCAGGCCTTGAGGGAATGAGGGTCCAGGGTATGGGAGACTGGAAGGGTCGGGTAAGATGGGGGTCCACCCAGAAGGGGAGTGAGATAACCTAAGTCTAATTATAGTAGTTGCTTCAAGTAAAATCTGATGGACTTACAGACGTTTTTGCAAAGAAACACATTCTGGAAAGAGAATTTATAAGGAAGCAAATTAATATATGTAGATTAATTTCCTATTATTATATAATTAGTATTTTTCAATTTGAACAATCTTGTTTCCTTATTTAAGTAAAAAACTAATTTTCTGATTTAATGAATTATAAAACACAAAACAATATAATATTTCTTTTTTATTGATTTTGGAGCGAGAGGAAGGGAGAGGGAGAGAGAGAGAGAAACCTCGATTAGAGAGAACATCAATTGGCCACCTCCTGCATGCCCCCCACTGAGGATTTGGCCCACAACCTGGGCATGTGCCCTGACCAGGAATCAAACCAGCGACCTCTTGGTGCATGGGTCAACGCTCAACCACTGAGCCACACCTGCCGGGCAATATTTAATATTTCTTTAGAAAAATATCCTTAAAGCATTCTGTCTAAAAAAGGAAGAAAAGAAGAAAGAATGTACTACCACCATGGCCGGTGTGGCTCTGGATAGAGCGTCAGCCTGTGTACCAAAGGGTTGAGGGTTTGATTCCCAGTCAAGGGCATGTACCTGGGTTGCAGGTTCAATCCCTGGTCAGGGCAGTTGGGACATGTGCAGGAGGCAACCAATTAATGTGTCTCTCTCATATCGATGTTTCTCCCTCTCTCCCTTCCACTTTCTCTACAAAAGAAAAATCAATGGAAAAAAACGTCCTTGGCTAAGGATGAACAACAACAAAAAAAGAATGTACAACCACCCAGCCCGCCTCATGGCTCTTTTATCTTGCTTGCTTACTGGTCCTTATTGCCCTACTCTCCCTTCTACTGTCCCTCTTAGATTTACAAAAAAGAACGTATAACACGTTTTAAAAGCCTCATGATACAAAAGAAACCATCTTCCACAAAATCCCCCAACATCAGTAGGGCACACCTGCTAATCCTGGTTCTAAGGAAGTTCATTCTGAGGGCAGTGTTGCAAGGTGAGGCAATAGACACCTCCTTCTCCCTGCCTCTTCCTCTCACCCGTCTCAGAGAGAGGGTGGAGATGGGATCCGAGAGGGAGGTGGGGGGAGAGGAGCAGAACAAAATTCAGAGACTCCTATATGTGTGTTAGATGCTTGTATTTGTTGGAATGATCAAGGAGGGAGGTTTAGAAGGGTACCCACCATCCAATTTACATTGGAATCTTGAAGAGAGGGCTGCGGAAATGGGGAAAGAACATTAGCTTTTTAGCTTTCTCTTTATGTATTTTTTGTATTGTGTCACTTACTGAAAAAAGAAAAACAAGTGAAATACCCAAAACTCTAAAGAATACATAATAAAGCTTGATTTAAAAATAAAACGAAATGAAGCCAGGGCACAATGGAGGAGGCAAAAGAAAGAGAAAGGAGCCCTGGCCTTTGTGGCTTAATTGGTTGGGCATCGTCCTGTGCACTGAAAGGTGGCCGGTTCCATTCCCAGTCAGGGCACATGCCTGGGTTTCAGGCTCAATCCCTGGTAAGGGGTGTGCAGGAGGCAGCCAATTGATGTTTTTCTTTCTCTCTCTCCTCCCTCTCTCTAAAAATCAATTTAAAAAATCTTTTTTAAAAAAAGAGAAAGGAGCCCAGCTGGTGTGGCTCAGTGGTTGAGTGTTGGCCCATGCACCAAGAGGTCGCCGGTTCAGTTCCTGATCAGAGCACATGCCCAGGTTGTGGGCCAAATCCCCAGTGGGGGGCATGCAGGAGGCGGCCAATCGATGTTCTCTCTCATTGATGTTTCTATCTCTCTCTCCCTCTCCCTTCCTCTTTCTCTAAAATCAATTTTTTAAAAAAGAGAGAGAAAGGCCCTGGCCGGTTTGGCTCAGCAGTTAGAGCGTCCGCCTGCGGTCCAGAGAGACCCGGGTTCGGTTCCCGCTAAGGGCACGTATCTCGGTTGCGGTTTGTCCCCGGCCCTGGTTGGGTTGTGCGGGAGGCAGCCACTTGATGTGTACCTTTCATGTCGATGTTTCTCTCTCTCTCTCTTCCTCTCTCTCCCTCCCACTTTATCTGAACAAAAAATGGAAAAATGTCCTCGGGTGAGGATAAAAAAAAAAAAATTTTAAAAAAGAGAGAGAAAGGAAGAAGAGGCAAGGGGGTTAAAGAATAAAGATGACATTTCAAATGTAAGACTATGTATAAAACTATCACCTCCCATCCCCTTATCTTTCAAAAAAAATTGATTTGAGAGAGAGAAAGAGAAACATCTATTTGTTGTGTCACTGACTCATGCATTCATTGGTTGATTTTTATGTGCCCTGACTGGGACTGAACCCACAACCTTTACATATAGGGACGACGCTCTAACCAACTGAGCTACCCAGCCAGGACCCATTCCCTTAGAATTACTTTTTTTTTTTTTTGGTAGTTTTTGTTGTTATTATTGTTGTTGTTGATAGTGAAGACCTCTGTTGTGGTAGGGAGGTGAACAGGTGGGCCAGATGAGCATAGGTGGGCGATTGGGAAGGTGGGAGGGCAAGGAGGCATGTCTACACCTTTGGGGCTCAAGACCTGTCCTGGGAATGGTTGCTGCTGCCTCCTGCTCAGACAGGAGAGCCAGATGGGCCCCGTTACCCTGGCAGGTATAGGTGTAGCACTGGCGGTGGCCCAGCAGGTGGCAGCACACCCAGAGGTCTAGGCAGCTGCTGGCCTTTCTTGGCAGTAGATGTGGGAGTGGAATGAGGCACCTGCCAACAGGCTCTTCCCTGGGGCCTCTGGCAACTTGCCTCTGAATGTCCTTAATTAGCACACTTTGGATAGAAGTATTTATTGGTTCTCTCTGAGATGTGGAAGTTCTAGGTCCAAAACTCCTCCTCCTAGGAGGTTTGAGCACCAGGTAAGGTATGCAGGTAGAAGTGAGGGCAAGCCTTCAGGAAGCAGAGGGCAGATTCTGGGATTTTGTGCTCTGCCTTCCCTTAAAACAGCCTAGTGGGTAATATATGAAAGAGAATGGTAGCTGTTTATTTTTACTAATATAAGAAATATTACTTTTATTTTTTTTCAAGTCAGAGATATGGAAAGATAAAAACTAGAAATGGACTATATCCTCCCCATCAAGATTACCTCTGTTGACAATAAAAAATGATAGTAAAATAAGATTTAAGATGTGAACATTTGAACTACAGAATTGTCCCTGGCTGGTTTGGCTCAGCAGTTAGAACGTCGGCCTGCGGTACAGAGAGACCCGGGTTCGGTTCCTGCTAAGGGCATGTACCTCGGTTGCAGTTTGTCCCCGGCCCTGGTTGGCCCTGTGGGTGGCAGCCACTCGATGTGTCCCTTTCACGTCGATGTTTCTCTCTCTCTCTCTCCCTCCCACTCTATCTGAACAGAAAATGAAAAAATGTCCTCAGGTGAGGATAAAAAAAAAAAAAAAAAAGATGAACTACAGAATGGCATAAAATGAGATGTAAATATTTCCTTCCCCTCCAACTTTAGCTTCTCTCCAAAGGAAACCACTCTTATGGTTCTTATGATTGCTTTGAGGAGAAAAGAAAACAGAAGCTATGCACATGCCAGAGTATCTCTAACTATTTTTATTTCATTTATTTAATTGTTTATTTTAAACCCCAAAGTGGTCATATTATATAACTGTTCTAAACCTTTTTTTTTTCACACACTATATCTTAAAGATTTTTCTTTTTCTTTTCTTCTTTTTTTAAATCCTGACCTGAGGATATTTTTCCAGTGATTCTTAGATAGAGTGGGAGAGAGGGAGGGAGACAAAGAGAGAGAAACATCGATGTGAGAGAGACATATTGATTGGTTGCCTTCCACATGACCCTAACCAGGGCCAGGGATCGAACCTGCAACTGAGGTACGGTGCCCTTGACTGGGAATCGAATCCAAGACTCTTTGGTCTGAGGGCCGACACTCTAACTGCTGAGCCAAACCGGCCAGGTTTGTTTTTTTTCTTTGTTTTAAATTAAGGTATAATTGACATATAACATCATATTAGTTTCAGGTATACAACACAATGATTCAATATTTGTATATATCATGAAATGATCACCACAGTAAGTCCAATTAACATTTGTCACCACATATCGTTACAGAATTCTTATTTATTTTTTTTAATCCTCACCTGAGGACATTTTTGCATTTATCCTCAGATAGAGCAGGAGGGAGAGAGGGGGGAAAAGAGAGAGAGAAACATCGATGTGAGGGAGACACATCGACTGGTTGCCACCCACACGACCCTAACAGGAGCTGGGATGAACTGCAACCGAGGTACATGCCCTTAGCAGGAACCGAACCTGGGACTCTCTGGTCCATGGGCCTACGCTCTAACCGCTGAGCCAAACAGGCCAGGGCCAGAATTCTTTTTTAGAAAAATATGTTTCTAGCTCGACTGGTGTGGCTCAGTGGTTGAGCATCAACCCATACACCAAGAGGTTGCTGGTTTGATTCCTGGTCAGGGCACATGCCCATGTTGTGGGCCAGATCCCCAGTGGGGGGCATGCAGGAGGCGGCCAGTTGATGTCCTCTCTCATCGATGTTTCTACCTCTCTCTCCCTCTCCCTTCCCCTCTCTCTAAAAAAATCAATAAAGAAAAATAAAATTTCTTTTTAAATGTTTCTATTGATTTTTTTAGAGAGAGAGAAACATTGATCAGCTGCCTTCTGGACGCCCCCTACTGGGGTTCAGGCCTGCAACCCAGGCATGTGCCCTGACCTGGATTGAACCAGGACCTCTCAGTCCGTGGGACGATGCTCAGTCCACTGAGCCACACTGGCTGGGATTTTTTTTCTTTTTTAATCCTTGCCTGAGGATATGTTCTCATTGATTTTCAGAGAGAGAGGAAGGGAGAGAGAGAGAGAAACATTGATTTGAGATAGAAATATTGATCGGTTGTTTCCCTCGTGCACCCTGACCGGGGATGGAACCTGTAACCTAGGTATGTGCTCTGACTGGGAATCAAACCTGCAACCTTTTGGTGTATGGAATGATGCTCCAATCAACTGGGCCACATGGCCAGGGCTTTTTTCCCCCTTGGGATGAGGACTTGGAGATCTTTCTAGTCAGCACATACAGGCTTCCATATATCATAATATTTAAAATGGATCTCTCTGTTAATGGAAATTTTGGTTGGTTCCAGTTGGGGGCTAATATAGTGGTGCAGTGGGCATCCTTGTATGTTTATTTTGGCATATTTCTTTAAGTCTGAATTCCTAGGAGTGGGTCAAAGGGAGAGTATATTTTACATTTTGATGGCAAAATTTTCCTCCAGAAAGGCTTCCGCAGTTCCCATGCCCACCCGGGGGGGTGGGAGTGCCTGTCTCCAGGTGGTTGCAGAGAACCTCCCTGCCAGGAGCCCTTCGACATTCATGGTGGTGAGATGGGTGCTTGGCAGGAAGTAGGGCCAGCCCCTCTGCTTCAGGCAGTCGTGGGCTCCCTCCATGGCCTTTGTCTCCTCCGCTGCAAGTCTCCTCAGTGACTCTGAGGTGACTGTCTCAGTGTGGGAGCCAGTAGCCTCTCTTTTAGGGATGGGGAGCACTTTCTGGATTTCCCTTATTGCTTTAGCAAGGTTTTCCTGTTTTCCTGAGTTAGAAAGAGTGAATGATCATGTCTTCTGACTCTTCCAGGTGAAGAAGGCGTATAGGCAGAAGGCCCTCTCCTGCCACCCAGACAAAAATCCGGATAATCCCAGAGCAGGTAAGACTGGGAATGCTGTGGAATGCGGGTGCACACAGCCCAGCTTCTCATGTGAGGGGTGTCAGGTCAGTTGCTGATGCACTCACCCTTCCTTGCTGGTCTGTCATATGCTGATGTCAGCTGTTCTGTCAGCCTGTGGCTTCTTTGAGGTGCTTTTCTGAGGGAGCACACCATCACCAAGTCTAATTTAATTTTTCTCCTCTCTATTTTCTGATCTTTATGTTTAGCTGAACTCTTCCACCAGCTTTCTCAGGCCTTGGAGGTACTGACCGACACTGCAGCCCGGGTAAGCACATCCTCCTCTCTGTGAATTGTCCCCATGGTTAGAGACCACCATGGTGCTTCGGTCTTGGTCCTCTGTACTCTGCCATGCGGCACAGTCCTTGCTGTCCCAGCCTAGACACCCTCCCAAGGCTCTGGGGCTAGGCAGCGGGGCCAGGAAGGTGGCTGGACCCTATGCTTGTTCTCTGGCTGACTCCTCGGTGTTGCTTTCTCCTGCCAGGCCGCGTACGACAAGGTCAGGAAAGCCAGGAAGCAGGCAGCAGAGAGGACTCAGAAGCTAGATGAGAGAAGGAAGAAAGTGAAGCTTGGTAGGTGACATCATGGTGCTGGGTGGCCTGCAGTTTCCCCGGGCCGTTTTCATGCAGCAGCCTCGCCTTCCTTCCTGGAGCTTCTCAGTTCCAGCAACTCAAGTCTTCTTGGCCCAGCTCTGGGAAGAACCCTGTTCTCAGGGGCGGATCCTAAAGGACACTCTCAGGAATAATAACAATGACTAGATTTACTGTTAGCTAAGCACTGTGACATATGTTTTATTGTCTCTTTTAATTATCACAGTGCTCAAAGAAGGTGGGTATTACTAAACCCATTTTTTGTAGACAAAGAAGTTAAGGCACCACAGGATGAGAACTTGCTGGAGCTGTGATTTAAACCCACGCAGTACGAGTAGATCCGTGCTCTTGTTCACCATGCCACCCTGGGCCTTTTTATTTGTCCCAGCCTCTTTCTGCACAGCGCTTTCACTCTGTGAAGTTCCCGCAGAAGGATCCACAGAGGTCCAGGCATTCTTTTTTTTTTTTTTTAACAGCCTTATTAAGGTATTTTTTATATTCTAATATCCACCCATTTCAAGTGTACAATTCAATGACTTTTAGAAAATTTACCAAATGGTGTAACTATGACTGTAAATCAATTTCATCACCCCAAAAGACTGGTCCAGACATTCTTCACTCGATTTTCTCCCCATCTTCTTGCCTATTTGGTGTCCATATGTTTAATATGTACATATACCATCTCAGTGCATCCATCTCTCTATCAAAAACAAACAAAAAACCCTGGAGATTATAGGTAAATAAAGTGCACAGAAAAGAAAGCATTGAGTGTCAGGCCCGAGAGAAGGGTTTGTCATAGCAGCTGGCCTGGAACAAGGCCACAGCAAGTTTCCCTTGGAAGGCAGGAAGCCCTCCGTGACCTGGGGTGATGTCCTCGCACAGAATCTGCCAACCCTGTAGGATTCGCAGTGAGGCTTGGTAAATGTGAGTTGAGGGGGAGGTGAAGGAGACAGTGACAACCTGAGCTCAGTGGTGGGAAACACATCAAAGCCAAGGCAAGATCGCAGGTCAGGCTGTGGTGCCAAACCACAGAAACAGAGGCCAACAGCTCCACCCACTGGCATCCCTGACACATGGCCCTGGGTTGCTGACATAAGCACCCACCCACATCCTGTTCACTGATCAGACAACCAGCTTGGTCAGTGTGAGCTGATTTAACTCTTCCAGACCCCGGCCACTCAGCTGGAGCCTATACTTCTGTGCTATGACTTTTTCTCAATGAAAATTAATTTGGGAGCCCATGGGCGTGGAGGGAGGGGCCAGAGTCACTGTATAGGTTCATCCTGTGTGGGACTGGGGAAACAGCCAGAGCTGGGGATGATGAGGCCATGTAGAACTGCTTAGACCAGCCACTGGGTCATTAACCCTTGTGCCTAGACCTGGAGGCCCGGGAGCGGCAGGCTCAAGCCCAGGGCAGTGAGGAGGAGGAGGAGAGCCGGAGCACCAGGACACTAGAGCAGGAGGTGAGTGTCTGGGCATGTGGGCCTGAGGCCATCTGCAGGAGGTGGGGGAGGGTGGACTGTGGAGGCTATGGTGGCTGGGGAGGTCATGCCCTTCCCACCTTCTTCTGTGGGATCTGGGTAATCTGTCCCACCCGCAGGTTGCTGAGCCCTAGCTTACAGGTGAAACCTCCCAGGGACCTTTGCAAGGGGAACCAACCTGGAATTGGATCTGCACAGAATTGTCACCTCCCAACCTCCCGCTCTGCAGATCGAACGCCTGCGAGAAGAGGGTTCCCGGCAGCTGGAGAAACAGCAGAGGCTGATCCAGGAGCAGATACGCCAGGAACGGGAACAGAGGTTGAGAGGTGAGAGTCCATCACCTCCTCCCACCTCCCACTCTGAGGAAGCTCTCTGTGGAGACTTCTACCTGCTGGAATCCTGGGGGCACCCCACTTGGACACATGCCACCTGTTCCTTCCTCCTACCAGTTCTTTGGGGCCTATTTGCTTTTCACTCTGCCCTAGGTCTCCTGGCCCGGTATGTCTTAGTCCCAAGTAGTGCTGGCTTTGTGTTGGAGCAGGTCACTAGGAGAGAGGCTCTGGGATACTTTGTTTTAGTAGAACCTTGTGGTCTGTATCTCTGCGTCCTGCCCCCAGGAGGTGTTCACAGCCTTGCGTTGGCAAAACGCTAACCTGCCCTTCAGCAGGCAGCTGGGCAGATCGCCCCTGGGGTAGCAGCTCCTGGGGATGGGGATGGAATTGCCTCTACCTTCCCCGCCAGGCTCCTGAGCAGGGGCAGCTATTGCCCTTGGTCAGAAGTGACCTTTTCTAGGTCCTTCTGGCCTTGAGCTGTGTCTCCTTTGGGAGAACTTCTCTCTCCCTCATACTCTACCTTGCTAATTTCCCCAAATTTTCTAGGAAAGGCAGAAAATCCTGAAAGCAAAGGAACTCCCAAGCTAAAGGTAAGCACCGTGGGGATACGTGAGTCACCTCATGCTACCTCCTCTCAGCAAGAACAGATACTTTCTGTGGCTCAAGAGGTTCTGGTGGGGACACTGGATCTCTGGGAGCCAGCACCACTACCCACATCCTTCCATCCTCCCACTGCTAGGGATCAGGGCCGCCTCTCAGGGCCCAGCGTGGAAGGCTGCTCTTAGCCCTGTCACAGGTAGCACTCCCAGAGGCCTGCGAAGAGAGCATCTCACAGGTCTGGAAACATGGCTGCGGTGAGCAGGCCACCCTGCTTGTCCATTTTCAAGGAGGACACATTTTGGAAGGGTTCTCCCTACCTTACTGTATGGACTGTAAAGCTCAGGTGTGGGGTCTGGTGCGTTCAGGCGAAGGTTGGTGTTCAGTGGGGACAACCGCTGCTGTCTTTCCAGCTCAAATGGAAGTGCAAGGAGGATGGGTCGAAAGGCGGCTACTCCAGAGATGTCCTCCTACGGCTTTTTCAAAAGGTCTGCCCTGCTGACTTCCCTCTTTCCCATCATCTCAGTCCAGACCCCAGCATCTCCATGCCTAAATGTCCCTCACCACCTCTCCCTGCCCTTTTCTCTGTTCAGAGACCGTAAGACAGCTTATGGTCTGTGACCCTCCTCTCCCTTGTGTTGCGTGTGCCCCAACCAGCCTGTCTCACCTTCGCTGCCCAGGTCTGCCCTTGCCACCCAAGAAGCAGAGGGCTTGGCTGAGTTTGGGGATGGAGAAGGTGGGCGTCTGACACAAGCTTGTCCCCTTCACCCTCGTCAGTCATTAGGCAGCTTTGCAACTCTGCCAGTCCCAGTCCCAGTCCTTTGTCCAACTCTCCTTGCTTTCCTTCTGCATTCCTGGGAAAAAATCTTTTCCTTCCACTCAGCTGGTGTGGCTCAGTGGATTGAGCATTGTCCCATGGACTGACAGGTCCTGGTTTGATTTCCGGTCAGGGCACATGCCCAGGTTGCAGGCTCGATCCCCAGTAGGGGGTGTGCAGGAGGCAGCCGATCGCTGTATCTCTCTCACATCAATGTTTCTATCTCTCCCTTCCTGTCTCTCTAAAATATAAAAAATAAATTTTAAAAAGTCCTTTCCTTCCTATCTCTGATCTCCTCTCTCTGGGAACCTGGCAACAAGAGGTTATCCCCACAATCAACATGCCCTGGTGGGTCTCAGGGCAGCCCAGGCTTGTTTCTGGCATGAGCTGGGCCTTCCTTGTCCCCACAGTATGGAGAGGTGCTCAACTTGGTACTTTCCAGTAAGAAAGCAGGCACTGCTGTGGTGGAGTTTGCAACCGTCAAGGCTGCGGTGAGTGCTGCGTGAGGCCTTGGGGGAACCACTGCCAGCCCTGCATTCCAGGGTAGGAACTCAATTCTGTGGGTACCCTGAGGTTAGGTATCCACACTCCCAGGGAATCTTTGGGCCATCTCAGAGCCAACATCCCCCAGAGGTCCCTGACTCCCGGGAGTACAGGCATGGTGAATGAAGGGATGGGTAGGAGAGTACTCTGGGATATACGGGAGCACAGACCCACTTCATTTCCTGCTGCCCACTTCACCTCCATTCTGCCATGAGAGCTGGCATGCCTCCAGGTTGGAGCCCCACCCTGTCAACCCCTTCTCCAGCTACCCAGTCAGAAGGCTTGTACTCGACTCGCCCATGAGGAAGGTCAGAGGTTTAGCACAGCATCATGGGAAAGTTGCTCAGCTTTGCTTAGAGGATGAGCTTGCTGGTTCTGGTACTTCTGTGGGGGTAGAGAGAGCCACTCCGTCGCTGATTCTCAGTGATGGGACTAACTGGATGCTGTGTTTGGCAGGAGCTGGCTGTCCAGAATGAAGTGGGCCTGGTCGATAACCCTCTGAAGATTTCCTGGTTGGAAGGACGGCCCCAGGGCAAGGATGGCCCCAGCCACCCAGGACTGTCACAGGTAAAGAGCCAGGCCTCACACGGGTGGGCCTGCTCAGGGTTTGGGGAACCTTTTCCTGTTTGGGCTCTTCTCAGGGCTCTTCTCACAAATCCAGGTCATCTTGATGGAGTGAGATTGGCAGGTCCCCGACCAGAGCAGGGGGACTGATTTCGTGATGACCCCTTTTCCTCTCTGAGTGCCAGTGGGCTGTACCCTGCACAGAATCCTTAGACCTTTTTTTCCCTCCACATCCCAGTCTCCTGTTGGAGACCATCATCGTCACCCAGAGGAGCTTTCCTGGCCCGTAGGCTGCTTGGTTTGATGTGAAGCATTTGGCACTTCGACAACCTAATGCTGCGGGGAAGGGGTAGAGGACAGGGCAGCTGTGTCCACTTCCATCCCCAATTCATTTTCCAGGTGTGTCTGTGGCCACCCGAGACAGGACCTACTGTCAAAAGGTGATAGCTCCTCCTCAGAAATAACACTAGCGACCACGCTGACGCTGGGGTGCTCGCTGCCCGGGTGCCCGACGCGTGGTGAAGCACAGACTTCAGCTCATGTGTCCTCAACACCAGAAGTTTGTCCTCACAGCTCCATGAAGGCTTTGGTTTAGCAACACACACACACCCAGACACACACGCACACACACACACACACACGGTGTCCCTAGTCACACCTGCCCTCACTTTGGTGGGACAGAGAGCCTTTAGACCAAGAGTTCTCCCTTCTCTGAAATGGGCTGACAGTGTGTAGGGGAGCCTCAGATTGATGTGTTCACCAGCCCCTCTGGGGAGAGAATGCCCATCGGTGGGTCAGCAAGGCCTTTGCTCTCAGTCACTCCACCCCCTGCTTTCCTACTCGGCCCTCACCTGGACGTGAGAAGGGGAAGCTCTCTGGGAGTGTGTCCCAGACCCTGGACAGAGGAAGACAAGGAACTGGTCTGAGCCCAACTCGAGACCTTTTAGGGAGCTCATTCCCTCACCATTAAGTCCCAGCATTTCACAGCCCCAGACGACATTCCATAGGCTATTATATAGAACTTTATTTATTATCTCCCGCAGCCAGAGGGGAGCCTCTCCTCGGGCACATCCACATAGGTGGAGGGAGCCGGAGGCCACAGGTTAGGGCTGTGGACGCAGTGTGTGTCGAAGCTTCCCACTCTCACTCTGCCAGCCTGGAATCTCGGAACCACACGGCCCAGCCAACTTGAGCTCTGGTTTCAAGTCTTCTGGCCAAGCCACAGTGTGGGGCAGTAGCACAGCGTGTGGCCGTGACTCAGTGGCCCTGGGTGCTAGGCTCCCGCTGGCGAGGATTTAGGCAAAGCAGAGCTTCCCCAGTCCTGACGGAGGGTTCTGGAGACCAGCTGTGCTCTTCCCAGTAACAGCCATTAGTTCTGTGTCCATCCCCTGGTCCAGTCCTCCTGTGTTCTCGGGGGCAGGATGGAGGGAAAGCTGCCACTGTTCTTGCTGCATTTCCCAAGGGCTCCCATCAGTAATAACCCTGGGAACTCCCCAGGCAGCGCTTCCCAGCTGCGCCTGTGCCTTCAGCCGGCATTTCCTCGGAACCACCTTCCTCGGGCTCCAGGGACTGCTCCAGGCAGCCCTGCTGGCAGCTTGACTCTCGTGCCCCCTCCTGCTGACGGTTTGTGGGGCCTTTTTCCTTATACTTGTCATCTCTGTGCCTCTCTCTTCCTCCTCTGCCAGCCCTTCCCTCTGCTGCAGGCCCTGCGCTTCCACCTCCCCGACTGGGGCTCCCGGCCACGGGCTGGGCCTGCGCTGTCCGACACCTTCCCACGATGTTGGTGCTCACCTCCACCGTCCAGTGCGGCAGCCGTTAGTCGTGTGTGGCTATTGAGCATTTGAAATGCAGAAGTGCAGCTGAGGAACTAAATGTTTAATCTTGCTTAGTTTCAATTATTTAAGTGTAAACGGCCACATGTAGCTAGTGGCTACCACACTGGACAAAGTCAAGCCTGTCTCATCCCTCTCCCCTCAGGTCTCCCCACTTCCCCTTAGGCCTGATTTGGACCAGTTTTGCCTAGACCTGTCTTGCAACCTCTCTCTGTTGACAGTAGCTTCAGAGGGGGCTGGGGCAGATCATCTGACCTGTCCACTCCCTGACTCGCCCCTTGTGCCCTCCAGCCCTCTACTGGCCTCTGCCTGGTCCCTTTCCCAGCCTAGCCGCTGCCTTCAGGGCTCTTGTCAGCAAGTGTCCCGCACAGCATTTCCAGCTTGCCTCTACGCCTCTCCCTCTACTCGGGGTGACCTGGAGGACTGTTGGGGACCCAGAGGGCAGGCAGGGCCCTGGATTTCTATCTGCACCTTTGTCTCAATCCACAACTATACCTTCCTTTCCTGGGTCCCCAGGCTTTCGGCTCTTCCAGTCACCACACCTCTGCCCACCCTCCCCCTATTCAGAAGCTGGGCTCACTGGGAAATTGCTCCCTCAGCATCTGTAGAACTTCCTCAAGAAGTGACATCCCCAAGTCCACTTTGAAGGAGAAGAAGGGGTCATTAAGGTCTGGAGCAGGTGTCCTCTGGAAGGTGGGGGGAGTGTCCACAAGGTCCTCCTCGGAGTATTCGTGGAGGGGGCCTGCCAGGGAAAGCGCTGAGGACAGGGTAGCCGAGTAGGCAGCAGTGTAGGCAGGTGAGGGCTCCAGGATGTTGGGGCAGCTGGAGCTCTCTCGGTAGAGCCGTGGGGGCTTGGGTGGGGCCAGAAGGGTGGCCCGAGGCTGCTCGTCCCCCCACAGTGGCAGGCGCCGGCCATCCGGCCTCCCTCGAAGCTCCCGGATGACCTCTCTGTTGCTGTACTCCTCGTGGTCCCCGCCAGCCAGGCTGGCCTGGCTCAGCACACTGCCCTGTCGTCGGAGTCCCCGAGGCCGCCCCAGGCTCAGCCGCTTGAAGAAGGAGGCATTGCGGAAGGAGCCTTTCCGCCAGGTGTCCATGGGACCTAGGGAGCCAGCAGACCTTAGAAGTCCAGTTCAAGAGTGGCTAGGGACCATTTGGTCCCTGCTGGAGCAGTGAATGACAAGAAATGGGAGACAGCCCACACAGGCTTCCAGCAGAGGCCTCCAGCTTTCTGCTCAGCACAGACCTCAGGCCAGCATCGTGGACGGTGAGACGAGGTCCCGGGAAGAGGAGAGCAGAGTGCTGCGAGTTCCTGGCGGCGGGAGTTTCCCAGAGGGACAGGAGTGGCCTGGTTACTTGATAGGGCAGTGGAAAAACCCCAAGAGGAAGAGGCAGCACTTACTGGAGCCGGAGTGAGAGCAGCTCCAGGGGGGTCAGAGGTGGATCTTCTCAGGTGGGCAGGAGCGGCCTCTGCTGCTTCTCCTGTGCCAGCTCTTCCATCCCTAGTTCACCTCTGTCCCTGGCCCCTGCCTCTGTCCGCGCGGCTCCCTGCCTCTGAGTAGTGCCTGGCTGGTTGTGCGGGTGTGTGGCGTGGAGGTGTGTTGTTGTTCTCAGTTGACTCAGTCAGGTGGGAAGCCGGGTTTCATGCTCTGAGGTAATTGCAGCATCCGCATGCAGGAGTTGGGGCAGCCGTGGCCAACACCCCAGGGCCACTGAGGAGCTGAAGATTCCTCTGGGGACTCTTCTAGGGGCAGCCCTGCTCAGTGTGTCACCACACTGTCTCCTTTTCCCCACCACCCTGGGCTCTGGCAGGCAGAGTGGCTTCCCAGCACCCCACCCCACCCCCACCCCCGTGTGTCTGGGAGAGAGGAGCTCGGGGAGGGTGGCAGTTAACTGAAAGGCAGGCGTGTGGAACAATTGTTGGGGAAGGAAGAGACCTGTTGCTAGTGTGGGTGACTCAGCCCTGGGGCCTGGTGACAGGCCCTCATTAGCAGAGCCCACAGGTTGGGGGTAAGGAGGCAGAGGGTGTGTCAGTAGGAAGCAGCCCCATGCCAATAAAGGGCTGGCTCCTTCCAGGGCTGGGCTCAGGGCATGCCAGGGTGACTCGAGTTTGCTCAGCAGAGCACTATTACCTCGGCCTGACACCCAGTCTGTCTGCTGTGTTTCCTCATTCTTCATCCATTTACCAGAAGGCCTCAGGGCAGGAGAGAGCAGCTGAGGGGCAGGGTCCTGCTGCCTCCTACCCTGTGCTCCAGTCCTTCCCCATGGGCTACCTGGGCCTCACTTGAGGTCCCTCCTCTGTGGAGGGGCTGGGCCACTGAATTCTCAGCAGTGCTCTGGGCCAAGCTGAGATAGGTGGGCCTGGCTGGGAGGGCACCTCTCCTCAGGGCTTCTGCAGCCCTGGAGAGAGGAAGAGAGGGGCGGGGCTATTGGGAGGAGCAAGGGGATCTGGCTGAATAACACTTCCTGGTTCTGTACATCCCTCACTACAAACCAGTTGGCCAGGGCCTGGCATCTTAACCCCAGCCACTCCCTTCTTGTTCCCTGGGTCACTGACCACCAGACTTCCCTCCTGACTTATTCCATGAGAGTCGCCAGTTTGGCATACACAGATCGGGGCTCTGCACCTTTGCCTGCTGTGGAGCCCCCCAGCCTTGCTTGCTTCTGTGCCAACTCAGGTGGGCTTCAGACTTCACACAGCTCCAGCCGCCCCGAGGGAGGAAGTGGTTTAATTCCCACTGCAGACCTTATCAGGGCGTGGGGTTGGCAGCTCAGGGCTCGTGGCACAGTAGAGCCTCCTCTCCACCCCACGGCCTTGGCCCATTGAGGTGGTAGTGGTGGTGGTTTTTTTTTTTTTTTTTTTGAGGTGGTTGTTTATTATTCTTTTGGTTATTAAAATACAGCAGTCTTTAATCCCCGAGCTCCACTGGCAAGATCATAAAAGCTGCAGGCCCTACCCTCCAGAAACCCTGGTGTGCATTTTTAGGAGGCAAGCCAGTCCCATGCTTGTTTCTCTTTTTTAGGGTGGGGCTGATTGAGGCTGTGTCTAGGGTAGGGCTTCCTTCTCCTGTGACCTCAGCAGGAGCCAGTCCACAGGGAAGATGGACAGCTGGGAGGGAGCAATGCTCTCCCCTCCGCCTGGCAGAGCAGAGTGGGTTTCCAAACCTCTGAAAGCTTCCCTTCACTGGACACCTGTGAGAGGCAGAAGCCGGGGGGTAGAGGGCTGAGAGGAAATGGGGGAGATGAGGGCCTGGCTAGAGCATGAGGAAGTGAATCTCCAGGGAAAGGTGAGCAGAGCTGACTAGAGGTGAAGCACCTGAGAGGGAGGGAGGGGAAGGTGGTAAGTGGTTGAGACGGGTTGAGAAGCTGGCCTGGAGGCCAAAGGCCTGCTTGCTCCGAGGGAACATGGATGAACTGGGATTGCAGGCTGCTCCAGGGTCCTTCCTTCTTGGGCATCGTTCTTCCTTGACTCTGACTGTAGCTCTGCCTAGGCCTGTCCTCCGAGTCTGGAGTTTGTGGGGCTGTGCCTGATGCTCTGACCCCTCTGGGCCCTTCCTTTGTCCCCCAGGGCTCAGTGGTGTCCGAGAGGGACTACGAAAGCCTCGTCATGATGCGCATGCGCCAGGCAGCTGAGCGGCAGCAGCTGATCGCCCAGATGCAGCAGGAGGACAAGGTGGGGCAGCCCACATAGCCTCCAGCGCTCCTATTCCACAGCCCTTTTCTTAAACCTCACCAATAAATTGTTTTTTTAAAGTCTACTTCTGTTGCATACATAAGTGTAGGGTGCTGGCCTGTCCAAGTGTGGCCCTGGTCTCTGGGCTCTGCCTCCAAGGCTCTGCCCAGGCTAGCTCTCCCTCCCCGGCAGTGGAAAGACCCCCAGAGAGGTGCTCCACTTGCTGAGAGTCCCTGCACACGCAGAGCTTAGGATCAGCCGATCATCACAGCCCTTTATTGACTTGGATTAGCTGCACAGCACCCACCCGCCCAGTCCTGGGGCCATGCTCCTGGCCAAAGGCGGCCTGGCTCTTGCCAGCCCCTCAGCCTGCCCATGAACGTGGACTCCTCCAGAACCCTCAGCCAGGCCAGAAGGTGGAGGGGCAGCTGGGAGCACCAGGGCAAGGGGCCTGCCCTCCCTGCCCTGCTGAGACAGGTTTCGAGAAGGCCATTCACTGCCCAGTGATGCTAGGGGATAATGACGATTTGGGAAAAGGGGCAGGGCAGTGAGTGAGGCAGGGGCTTGGGATCAGGGCTCATTAGCAACCACTCAAAGAAGGGGTGTCCTGTCTGTTCCTCGGTGTGAGGGTCACTCCTTGTGCAGGCACCACACCAGTGTCTGGCCCACCCCTGTCATGCTCAGCACACGGAAGCCCCTGCGTTCCAGCTTGTCCAGGACTATTCGAGGAGGGTCATTGACGTAGTACTCATAACTGTGAACAGAGGAGAGGAGGCAGCGTGAGGGGGTACACAGTGCAAACGCCTCCTACAAAGCTAGTATCTGCTGAAGACATGCCTGTCAGGACTGATATTAGCTGGTGTCTTCCAGGTCCTAAGTGCGTACATCCATCCTCGCCCCCAACACTTTCCATGCATTATCTCACTTATTCCAACAACCTGAGGAAGGCACCATTATTGTTCTCATTTTATAAATGAGAATACTTGGAGGACTTAAGTCACTTTCCCAGTGTCATAAGACAGTAGAATCTGTGTTAGTCTGATGACAGCCCCACGTGCCCTAGGCTGCTGCACTCCAGGAAGAACCGAGCTGCTCTTCCCAGGGTCCTCACCCAGCCTCTGGCCCCTCCTGCTGCCCAGGCTATCCTACAGTCTTGGGGCAACAGTTTGACTCCTAACAGTCCTGACTCTGGGTGCCTCTCCCCAGCACAGAGTTGGAACCAACTCGCCTCCCTTTTGCTCCCCTCTCTGAACTGGGGCTCATTCTGGGGACACTTCTAAGGAGTCCAGCCTGTGGAGCAGAGTTCTTCCTGCCTACGGGGTATGAAGGGGAAGGGGCAGAAAAGGAAACAGCACTCACTGTTTAGACTCCGAACTGATGTGAAGAATGCCAAAGGAAGTGGCTGAGTACCCAGGCAGCTGGTTGAGCTGGAGGTAGGACCCAGGCTGCCTGCTCCCTGTTTCTAGGGCTTAGCTTTGTTAATCAGCCAGCTCCTCAAGACAGAAACCTTTTCCTCTGTGCCTATCTTTGCCTAGATAAGGTCCATCTTGGAGATAGAGGGCAGAGCACGGAAAAATCCACTTACATAGTCCTGTTTCTAGGGAACTGGACTCTGTCCTGGGACTGTACTTTGTCCTTGGGCTCTCTTGGGAAGGGATGGCCAGTGAGAAAGCCTTCAGAACAAGTCAGGGGGGTGGGGAGGGGACTGTGAGGCCTCAGAGGGGACTGACCCTACAAGAAGGCAGAGCCCCAGGAAGCAGGCAGAGGGGTTCTGAGGTTGGGCAGTGGCATTGTCCCTGGTCTTAGTGGTGTGTGAAGGGAACAGCGACAAGTCTAGGGCTAGTAAGAAGAAACTTAAGAATGCTACTACTTACAAGTTGTTTCCCAGGACGCCTCTTTTTGAGGCCCCCAAATGCTGCATCAGCTCTGGATCCGAGTACTCATCGCCCACCATGGTGGGGCCCACCTCCTGCAAGGTAAGCCACAGTGGATGCTTGGCTGGCCGCCAGACAGAGGTAGAAGGTCTTGCCTCTCCTTCTCCCCCTGCCTGCTGGCCCTGAGTCAGCTTCAGGCAAAGGTTGGAGGGGTTGGTGAGAGACCTTGAGGGCCAAGAACAAGCTGGAAAGGGTGAGGCCAGTCAATGACCCAACCAAACAACCTGAGGCTTCTCTAGCTCCTCCAGGCTGAGTTGGGCAGTACCTGAACTGGCACCTACATGCCAGGCACCACCTACCACCCGTGTTTGGTGTGTATCAGCATCAGCTGGAGAGCAGAGACATGGAGGCCTGTCCACACAAAATCTTGTACAGTAATGTTTGTAGCAGCATTATTCATAATAACCAAAAAGTGGAAACAACCTAAGTGTTTTTCAGGTGCTGAATAGATAAATAAAATATGGTATAGTCATATGATGGAATCTTATTTGCAATAAAAAGGAATGAGTACTGATACATACTGTAACACACATGAATCTTGAAAACCTTATTTAAGTGAAAGATTACGCCCTGGCCGGTTTGGCTCAGCAGTTAGAGCATCAGCCTGCGGTCCAGAGAGACCCGGGTTCGGTTCCCGCTAAGGGCACGTACCTAGGTTGCAATTTGTCCCCGGCCCTGGTTGGTCGTGCAGGAGGCAGCCACTCGATGTGTCCCTTTCACGTCGATGTTTCTCCCTCTCTCTCTCTTCCTCTCTCTCCCTCCCACTCTATCTGAACAAAAAATGGAAAAATGTCCTCGGGTGAGGATAAAGAAAAAAAAAAAGATTACAGATACAGGACCACATAGTATGACAGGAACTAGATTAGTGGTTACCTGGGGCTGAGGGGCGGGTGGGGGTGATGAGAAGTGACTGCTAAGATGACTGAAATGTTCTAAAATTGATTAGGATGATGGTTGCACAACTCTAAATATGCTTTAAAAAACCATTGAATTGTACACTTTAAATTGGTGAATTCTATGGTTTGTGTATTATATAGCAATAAAAGAGTCACCGAGGAGCACTGGATTCCCACGCTCCAGGCTTTGGGAGGTCTGGGAAGGGGCCAGGAGTACACATTTTTAACAATTACTCAAGTGGTTGGTTCTCAAACCACTGCCCTAGGGCACTGCCAAGGGGGCCCCTGTCAAGTGGTGAGCCACCTCCGGGGACTTGCTTACCCTCTGATGGATCGCTCAGGCACTGGGGAGTAGAAGGGGCGGAGGAGCATCCTGCTGCCCAGCCGGGAGACCAAGTCACATCATTCTGAAGTTAAAAAGGGACGCCTGGGGCAACCAGCACCTTCTTAGCTAAGGAAACTGCTCCCAGAGAAAGGGGAGTGACTTCTGACTCCGGAATGGTGTTCTCCCCACCTCTAGTGCCAGGGGCGGTGCTCTTCCCTTAGGGACAACTCTTCCTGCAAGTTCCTAAGGGTGCAGCTAGCGGCTGTGAGTGAGCCAGGCACCTCGCATAGGTGTTTTAGCGTCCTAGCACGTCCTTTTCTTTTCCAAACCTCTTTCCTTCAGGTTAATACCCCCCACCCCCCACCCCGCGGAGCGCCTCTGTGTAGGGCAGCGGGTGTTGCGGGTGTGAGGCCATAGTTTCCCGCGGACACGCAGGGCAGGAGCCGCAAGCGCCCCGAGCTCGCTGGGTCGTGGGGACGCAAGCACTTGGCCTCCTTCGCGGCCCAGGAGGCGCGGGGCGGGCCAGAGCTCCGAGTCCCGGGATCCCCAGCCTCCCTCCCCCGGCCCGAGGGGGCGTGTCCCCGACCGCTTCCGGCCCCCACCTGGAGGCGCTGCCCAAGGGGGAGGTGCCAAGGTGCGTCCGCAGCCCCCCAGAGGCCAGGGTCCCGCTCCAACTCCACTGGCCAGGCGGGGCTACTCACCATGCGGATCTGGGTGCTGATGAGCAGGTAAGGCATGGTGCTCGCGTCCCGGTCAGCTTACCAACGCGGGCTTTGCACTAGGTGGCAACGTCAGCCCCTCGGGCTCGGGGACTGCGACCCGCCGCCCCGAGTCCCGTTACTCCGGCTCTGGCCTTTGGTGGTGCCAATCCCGGCGCGCCCGGCCGTGACCGCGGCGGTGGCCAATCAGGAGCGGGTGCCCGTGACGTGCACGGCACCCGGCGATTCAGGGCCCGCCCCTGCCCCGGGCATCGCACTGGGAGGCTGTGTGTCGTGGGGCTCGCTCTGGCACCCGGCCTGGGGCCGCCAAGCGCGCCTGCTGCCCTTACCCCCCCTTACTGCAACACCTCCAGTGACAGGTTCCCAAGTCCTGCTGGTCCCCTCCGTCACAGTGAAGCAGAGCAGGAAGCAAACGGCGACTCCGCTGAAGCCTCCAATCTCTAGCCCACGACACCCAGGGACGCCTCTAAAGCTTTGAGCGGATCCCACTTCCCGTCCCCAACACACGTTCTCTAGACACTCCTTCACCGGAGGAAAGACAAGGCAAGGGTAGGAGGCTTGTGGCTACAGCTAAAATACCAGCTTGGGTGCTGCGCATTTCCACCTCCCTGACTATTTTCTAGCACAGCGGCTGGACCTTGCATTTCTGAGGCGCTATCGGTAAATCTGTAAAGAAACTGAGCGTTTGGCTATGTGCCAAGCCTGGAGGGACTTGAACCAACAGAATTTGGCCTTCAGTTCAGAGAGCCTTCCTCGAAGCTGGAGACGTGGCCCAAGCAGAGATCACAAGGCCACGCCTGGGGCAAAAGAAACAATTTCCCCCGCACTAGACTCCAATGAGAAGGCAGCGAGTTCACCTCCATGCATCCACGCCCTCATCTGGATGTAGCCAAATCTGACAACTCAACATTCTTTGTCTTGTGATTGGTTCTTTAAAAAATAAAGTAAAACGAAAACAGCCTGTAACCTTCCAGCCCAGGGACTGAAAGATCTTGACTTCACTGAAGAGCTCTTATGCATGCTCTGTGCCTCCAGCACTTTGGCAGACGTGAAGAGAACTGTAAGGGAAATGGCAAGTTGTAATTCTTCAGGATTCTTATTGGCTTCATTTGTTTTCTGTACTCTCTACCACCCCACAGGGTTAACAATTTAGCAAAAAACTAGAAACAGTTCTGTGTCCATCATAAGTGGAATAAATGCCCTGGTCGGTGTGGTTCAGTGGTTAGAGCATTGGCCCTAGCAGCCATAGGGTCTCAGGCTCCATTCCAGGTCAAGGGCATGTACTTGGGTTGCAGGCCCCATCCTCAAGTGCCTGTGGGAATCAACCAATGTTCCTCTCTCTCCTTCCTTCCCTTCCACTCTCTAAAAATCAATGGGAAAAAAATAATCTTGGTGAGGATTAACAACAACAGCAAAAAGGTGGAATAAGTTTTTGGTTGATGCTGTTAACAAAAGTTCCAGAAGAAATTAAAAGAGAGTTTAATTCCTATGTGATTTGCAAGTCAGACAACATAGTCCTCGATATGAACTGAAAACATGCTCTGAGGTGGGAGAGGGAGAACAGAGTTTTTCTTTTTTATTATTTTTTCAGTTTTTTTAAACTCATCTTTATTGTTGAATGTATTACAGATGTCCCCCTTTTTTCCCCATTGACCCTCTTCTTCCCAATCCTGCCCCCTTCCTGCCTTCCCCACACTATTGTCTGTATCCATTGGTTATGCATATATGCATAGAAGTTCTTTGGTTTGTCTCATCCCACCCTTCCTCCCCCCTTTCCTTTGAGGTTCATCAGTCTAACAACCAATTTGTACTTTTTTTTTTTTTAATGCTCAGTCGAGGACATTTTTGCATTTATCTTCAGATAGAGCAGGAGGGAGAGAGGGAAGAAGAGAGAGAGAGAGAAGCATCGATGTGAGAGAGACACATTGACTGGTTGCCACCCACACAACCCCAACCGGGGCCGGGGACAAACTGCAACCAAGGTACATGCCCTTAGCAGGAACCGAACCCGGGACTCTCTGGTCTGCGGGCCGATGCTCTAACCGCTGAGCCAAACTGGCCGGGGCCAATTTGTACTTCTTAATTCCTTCATCTTTTTCACCCATCCCCCCAACCCCCGCCCATCTGGCAAGCAACAAAAAGTTCTCTGCATCTATGAGTCTGTTTCTGTTCTGCTTGCTCATTTTGTTTGTAGATTCGATTGTTGATAGATATGTATTAATCGCCATTTTATTGTTCATATTTTTGTTCTTCTTCAAGAAGACCCTTCAACATTTGATATAATACTGGTTTGGTGGTGATAAACTCCTTTAGCTTTTTCTTGTCTGGGAAACTCTTGATATGTCCATCAATTCTAAATGATAGCTTCACAGGATAGAGTAATCTTGGTTGTAGGTCGTTGCTTTTCATCACCTTAAATATCTCTTGCCACTCCTTTCTGGCCTGTAAAGTTTCTTTTGAGAAATCAGCTGACAGTCTTATGGGAGCTCCTTTGTAGGTAATGAACTGCTTTTCTCTTGCTGCTTTTAAGATTCTCTCTTTGTATTTATTTATTTATTTATTTATTTATTTATTTATTTATTTATTTATTTTTAATCCTCACCAGAGGATATTTTTCTATTTATCTTCAGGTAGAGAGAGAAGGAGAGAAAGGGAGAGAGAGAAAAACATTGACATGAGAGGGACACATCGACTGGCTGCCTCCTGCACGACCCTGACCAGGACCGGGGATGAACTGCAACTGAGTTACGTGCCCTTGGCTGGAATCGAACCCGGGACTCATTGGTCCGAGGGCCGATGCTCTACCACTGAGTCAAACCGGCCAGGGCTCTCTCTTTGTATTTAACCTCTGGCATTTTGATGATGATGTGTCTTGGTATGGACCTCTTTGGGTTCATCTTGTTTGGGACTCTCTGTGCCTCCTGGAACTGTATGTCTGTTTCCTTCACCAAGTTGGGGAAATTTTCTGTCATTATTGTTTCAAATAGGTTTTCAATTTCTTGTTCTCTCTCTTCTCCTTCTGGCACCCCCAAGATGAGAATGTTGGCACGCTTGAAGTTGTCTCAGAGGCTCCTTACACTATCCTCATTTTTTGGATTCTTTTTTCTTTTTGCTGTTCTGATTGGGTGTTTTTTCCTTCCTTATAATTTAAGTCAATGGTTTGCTTCTTAGCTTTACCTGCTCTACTATTGATTCCATGTAAATTACTCTTTATTTCAATTAGTGCATGCTTCATTTCTGACTGGTCCTTTTTTATCCTCTTGAGGTCCTCACTAAGTTCCTTGGAGGTCTCACTAAGTTCCTTGAATGTCTCACCAAGCTCCTTGAGCAAACTTATAACCAGTGTTTTGAACTCTGCATCTGATTGATTGTTTTTCTCCATTTGAGAACAGAGTTTTTAAAAGACATAAGTTGCTAGCAGCTGATCATCAAAGAGATGGGTTGTTAGGGGAAACGAGACCACACACTTACATCATTTATTTGTCATTTGGTGAGGGCAACTGGACTTTCGACAGTGGCCAACTCAGTGTTCAGCAAGTAGGGCTGTGATACGAGAATAATGGGTAACTGAAGTTTAGGCATTTGTCAATGTTCTAGTTCGAGCTTGTAGAACAAAAGCTTTTGAGTTACTTATCAACAGAAATCAAACAACACAGAGAGATCTGCTCATTCTGCAGGCAGTTTTCAAGTCCAAGGATCAGAGTTACGCTCTGCAAACAGCCTGAGTTCAAACTGCAAAAATCCAACCAGGCCCTGCCGGTGTGGCTCAGTGGTTGAGCGCCGACCCATGCGTCAAGAGATCGCTGATTGGATTCCCAGTCAAGGCACATGCCCAGGTTGTGGGCTCGATCCCCAGTGAGGGGCATGCAGGAGGCAGCCAGTCAGTGTTCTCTCTCATCAATGTTTTTATCTCTCTCTCTTTTTATCTCTCTCTAAAATCAATTTTTAAATTTTTTTTAAAAAGAAGAAAAAAATCCAATAAGTTAGATATTAAAGTTCTTATAAGTCCTCAATTCATAAGATGGACACTATATAGCAAGGAAAATGCTCAGTAAAAAAAAAGCAAAGCTTGGAAAAAATATACAATTCTATTTACATAAAGCTCACAAACTTGCAAAACTAAGCAATATATTGTTTGGCGATAAAAACAGAAGTGGTCAAATTATGAAGAGAAGTAAGGGATGATAAGTGTGAATTCAGGGTAGGGTATCTTGGAGAGCAGGGAAAGGGCTGGGCGGGAAAGACATGCGAGCATTTTAAAAGGCAAAAGTGGAGAGCCCCAGCCATGGCTGAGCTAGCGCATCCCGTGGAGCGGCACAACCCCGAGACCTCTCACGGCTCCTGGCCGGCTGGGGTGCCGGAGCCCTGCAGGGCAGGAGCCAGGCCAGCTGGACCGGGAAGAGGACAAACACGCTCCTGGAGTTCGCCGCCGCCGTGCGCTTGCTCCCCAGCTTCCTGAGGACCCGGGCTGCGCGAGCTCGCAGAGACTGAAGGTGTTCGGCGGGCTCTCCAGGAGGCACTAAGAGCACTGCCAACACCACTGGTTTTCCAAGAAGCCACCCAAGGGCTCTGGCTACCGCTGCATCCACGTCAAACACAAGATGGACCCCCATCATCAGCAGGATAGCCAGCCAGATGGGACAGCCAGCCCCAGCCGCACAGGCTGCTGCCCCAAGAGCTCACACTGTGGGTGGCTTCATCTGCGTCCTGTTTGAGGAGGCCCCGCTGGCTGCCTCCCCTGGGCTCCTCACCTGCAAGAACCAAATGATGCTGGGCAGGAGCAGCGCCCCCAGAGCTGTGATGGCGTCTCCAGCTAGCTCCCCTGCCAGCCCCACCTGCACTCAGCTGTACTCATCCTCAGTGACATCAGGCCACAGCACACCTCAACCTGGGAAACTCTATTTTAAATATACTTTTAAGAAAAGAGAAGGGGAGCCCTGGCCGGTTTGGCTCAGCGGTTAGAGCGTCGGCCTGCGGTCCAGAGAGACCTGGGTTCGGTTCCCGCTAAGGGCATGTACTTTGGTTGCAGGTTGTCCCGGGCCCTGGTTGATCGTGTGGGTGGCAGCCACTGATGTGTCCCTTACACGGCGATGTTTCTCTCTCTCTCTCTTCCTCTCTCTCGCTCCCACTCTATCTGAACAAAAAATGAAAAAATGCCCTCGGGTGAGGATAAAAAAAAAAAAAAGAAAAGAAAAAAAAAGAGAAGGGGAAAAAACCCTAAAGATTAAAAAAAAAAAATCTTAAAAGGTGCTGCTTAGAAATGACCTCCCCAGCTGCCTTTGGAGAGATCTGTTGTACACTTCAGTCTGGGAGCCAGTGTCTGCCTCTGGGAGGGGGGCTGTTAGGGGTGGGCCCCACCAAAGTGAGGTGGGAGAAGCATGGTCAGCAACTCAAGAAGATGTGAGAGGGAGCGAGCATGGTTAGCAGCTGTGGATGAGAGACAGAAGGATCTGCCTGGGGGAGGGAGGGGGAGGCTGATCCAAACCTCTCACTCTCCCAACCCGGACACCTGCAACCCTGACCTCAGGAGCATTCAAGTCTGGACTTAACTCGTGTTGCTTAATCTTCACTTTTATTTTTCTGGTGAGATCCTGGGCAGAGAGTGATTCCTTCTGTCCTAAGCAGCTTTTCTTCAAATCATCACCTGTTTCTAATTCTATCCTCAAGGGCCTGTAGATGTTGCTGCCCAGACAGGAAACGAAAGCGTTTTGTTTTGTGGGGGTCAGGGGAGTACGCAGGCTTTGGAGGGTTGGGGCTGGGATGGAAGGGTCCTCCGCACAAAACCTTTGCCATGTGCTGCTCTGTGTGTAAGTGTGGGGAATGACTCGGGGGTGATTTGCAATAGAATTTTAGAGCCCAAAGAGTATCCACTGGGTATTTTTTTAGGCCCAAACCCTTCTGTTTGGAACCACAAGAAAGTCCTAATGCTGCTGCTGTTATCCCTTTGAGAGGTGGCTCAAAAGCTACAGGGAACTCCAGGTCCTCTATTACTGCCTTCTTGTTAAAAGCACAACACTCCTGCCCTGGCCAGTTTGGCTCAGCGGTTAGAGAGTTGGCCCACGGACCAATGAGTCGTGGGTTCAATTCCAGAGGCAGCCAGTTGATGTGTTCCTCTCACAGAGATGTTTCTCTCTCTCTACCTCTCTTCAACCATTGAGCCATTTTTTTATTTTTTTATTTTTATTTTTTTGGTACGTGCCCCTAGCAGGTACCGAACCCGCGATTCTCTGGTCGTCAGGCCGATGCTCCAACCGCTGAGCCAAACCGGCCAGGGCTCCCTCTCTTCCTCGCTCTCCTTCATACTCTATCTGAACAAAAATGGAAAAACGTCCTCGGGTGAGGATTAAAAAATAAAATAAAATAAAAGCACAACACTCCTTTCTAACGCTCACTGCTCCTCTCCACTCTGGTTAGGCCATGGAGCTACCCTATTTTCTAGAACAAGGGTTCTCAGACACTGCAGTATGGCCTCCTAGTCCCAGGAGGGTGTGGAGAACTGGCCCTCAGAACCTCCCGGCGCTCTGGTGGGCTGAGGGAGCCGTCTCTCCCTCTGTCCTCAGACCCGTGGCTGGCTGCTCAGCCTTGCAGTATCCCTTGGCTGACCCGGAGAAAGCCCCAGATTCTGCAGGATTACTTGGTGTTCTTGTAGGGCTGACATTAAAAACCAAACATTGGGCATTGTTTTTTCTCCCTGGTATTCGAGCACCTGTGGGAGAGGTTGCTGTCTCTCACTGCCATCCACATTTGTCTATAGACTTGTGCAATTTTACTGTTCTGGGTTGAAAAAAATGGAAAACTATCTTTGGTTTCTCTGTGACATTAGTGAGGGGTCCTCAGAAGGCCTTGAAATTTCTGAACCTGAATCACCTTAAAAAGGACATAGCTAGGCCCTGGCCGGTTTGGCTCAGCAGTTAGAGCGTTGGTCCACAGACAGAAGGGTCTCTGGTTCAATTCCCAGTCAAGGGCATGTACCTGGGTTGCAGGTTCAATCCCCAGCCCTGGTTGGGGTCATGCAGGAGGCAACCAATCGATGTGTCTCTCTCACATCTATGTTTCTCTCTCCCTCCTTCCCACTATCTCTAAAAATCAATGGAAAAATATCCTCAGGTGAGGATTAACCAAAAGACATAGCTAGAACATCTGGTCAACCTGGCTACTCTTCTGCTATTGCCCCTTAGTGAGGAACCCAAAGTTCCCGCCCCACTGCATCCCCCTTTCCTGGGTTTCTTACCCACTCAGTTCTGACTCAGAGGTGCTATTTACCAAACACTCTCCCAACGCATTCCAGCCTCCTTTTCAACTCTCCATATCCAAGCTGTGCTCTCAGACCCTGCTTCCAGTCTTTATTGCTTTAAAGGTGATTCTCACCCACAGAACCAAGAGCTTATTTTCTGGCCTGTGGGTTGAAACAAAGCTGTGAACCACTGAAGATTACATTGTTGCATTTTGCCTGCAAGGTTCCTGACTTTTTAGAAGCAGCCTCATGGTCTCATGCTTAATCTTTTCTGTTCTCTTCTTTTTGCCATTCACTTTCAAAACAAAATGCCCAGGTGGCAAGAGCATACAATGGAGTAAAGACAGCCTCTTTAATAAATGGTGTTGGGAAAATTGGACAGCTACATGCAAAAAAAAAAAAAAGCTAGACCACCAACTTACACCATACACAAGAATAAACTCAAATGGATAAAAGACTTAAATGTGACTTGTGAATCCATAAAAATCCTAGAAGAAATTGTAGGTAACAAAATTTCAGACATCACAAGCAGCAGAATTTTCACTGACACAACCCCTAAGGCAAGAGAAACAAAGGAAAAAATTAACACACAGGACTACATCAAACTAAAAAGCTTCTGCACAGCAAAAGAAACAAGCATCAAAATGGAAAGAGAGCCTGGCCAGTGAGGCTCAGTGGTTGAGCATTGCGACCCATGCACCAAGAGGTCACCGGTTCTATTCCTGGTCAGGGCACGTGCCCAGGTTGTGGGCCAATCCCCCGTGGGGGACATGCAGGAGGTGGCCAATCAATGTTCTCTCTCATTGATGTTTCTATCTCTCTCTCCCTCTCCCTTCCTCTCTCTCTAAAATCAATAAAGAAAAAAAATTTTTTAAATGGCCAAGAGACATACGAAAAAATGCTCAACATCACTAGTCATCAGAGAGATGCAAATTAAAATGACTATGAAGTATCACCTCACACCTGCCAGAATGGCTGCCATCAACAAATCATCTAACAACAAGTGCTGGCGAGGGTGTGGAGAAAAGGGGACTCTAGTACACTGCTGGTGGGAATGCAAACTAGTGCAGCCACTATGGAAAACACTATGGTGTTTCATCAAAAAATTAAACATTGATCTGCCATTTGACCCAGTGATCCCACTAGGAAGCCTGAAACACCGATCATAAAGAATATATGTACCCCCATGTTCATAGCAGCACTATTTACAATAGCTAAGATCTGGAAACAGCCCAAGTGTCCATCAGTAGATGAGTGGATAAAAAAGCTGTGGTACATATACACAATGGAACACTATGCAGCTGTAAGAAAGAAAGATCTCTTACCCTTTGAGACAACATGGAGGGACCTGGAGAGTATTATGCTAAGCGAAATAAGCTAATCAGAGAAAGACAAATATCACACGATCTCACTCATTTGTGGAATATAATGAACAATACAAGCTGATGAACAAAATAGACCCAGAGACATAGAAGCAGGGTACACACTGACAAACCTCAGAAGAGGGGGACGGGGGTGGGGGGTGGAGGAAAGAGATAAACCACAGAACTTATATGCATGTATGAATAACCAATGGACATAGACAACAATGCTGGGGGTAGGGCAGGATCAGGAGGAGGGTGTCAATGGGGGAAAAAAGAGAAACATCTGTAACAAAAATGAATTAATTAAAAGTTTTTTAAAAATAAAATGAAAATAAAAACAAAATGCCCAGAGCTGGACTGTTGAGCAGGCCCACCTCTCCTATTAGGTAAAACTAAACAGCAGTGGGTTTGTCAGCTATCGTAAAAGAAAGACAACGGTTACTAATTGTGTAATAGTGTTTTTATATGGAAGAATGTACAGCTTTATGGACAAATGTACACTTTTTTGTTACTTTAATAAAACTGTAGCAGATGAAAAAATAAAAGGCAAAAGTGATGTTCTCTTTCTTATACTAGGACGTGGATGCAAAGGGTTATAAATGAACTCAATCTTTATAAATGTACTATTAATATTCTTTTGTAGCCTTTAAATGATTTATAAGAACAATTAAAAAATAAGAAAAAATGTTTCAAGTGTCAAGTCCCTTAGAGCAGTGATTTTCAACCTGTGTGCTGTAATAATTTTTAAAACATGCAATATTTCTCTGCCCTGGGTGGCTCGGTTGGAGCATCATCCCATGCACCGCAGGGTGGTGGGTTCGATTTCCTGGTAAGGGCACATACCCAGGTTGCTGGTTCAATCCTTGGTCCCAGAGCATGCAAGAGGCAAGGAATGGATGTTTCTTTCTCTCTCTCTCTCTCGCTCGCTCTCTCACACACACACACACTCTCAGATCAATTTTTAAAAAATCCAAAACATGTTGCCCTGGCCGGTTTGGCTCAGTGGTTAGAGTGTCGGCCGGCGGACCAGAGTCTTGGGCTTGATTCTGGTCAAGGGCACGTACCTGTTTCGTTTCGGTCCCTGGCCCTGGTCGGGGTCGAGCGGGAGGCAACCAGTCGATGTGTCTCTTTCACGTTGATGTTTCTCTCTCTTTCTCTCTCTCCCTCTCATTCTGTCTGAAGATAAATGGAAAAAGTGTCCTCAGGTGAGGATTAAAAAAAAAAATCCAAAACATTCAATATCTGACCGTTTAGTCAGGGGCACTGGCCTCTTTCCCCTTAGATTGTCAAATAAAAAAATGACAACAGCCAACACAACAATAGCCGTCCAGTGTGAGTGCCCTGTCTTGAACCATAAATATATGTCATGTAGTAGAGTTGCATCTTGTTGATCACATCACACAATAAGGTCGCATCTGTTGGTTAATTCTTGGCACTAGAAATGCTTATATGCAAGTATAGGCACCTGATTTTTCAAAAAGTCACTGGAGCAAAAAGGGTAGGTAATTACTTTATTATTATTATTTTGTAAATAAATAAAAATTATATCTATTTTTTTGTCATATCAGCCAAAAATATATTTTTTGGTGTGCCACAGAATTTTAGTAATTAGTTTATATGCCATGAGATGAAGAAGCTGGAAAATCACTGCCTTAGAGGTGCAGGGGTTCTCAACCTGTGGGTCGCCTAAGACATAACAGTAGCAAAATTACAGTTATGAAGTAGCAATGAAAATAATTTTATGGTTGGGGGTCACCACAACATGAGGAACTGTATTAAAGGGTCGCGGCATTAGGAAGGTTGAGAACCACTGGGTTAGACACAGGGGTAAGGCCACCATCCTAAGGCAGCGATTTTTCAACCTTCTTCATCTCATGGCACATAAACTAATTACTAAAATTCTGCGGCACATCAAAAAATATATTTTTGGCCGATCTGACAAAAAAAATAGATATAACTTTGATTCATTCACACTGGGCAGCTATTGTTGTGCTGGCTGTTGTCTTTTTCTTTGACAATCTAAGGGAAAAGAGGTCAGTGTTCCTGCCTAAATAGTCAGGTATTGCATGTTTTAAAAATTCTTGTGGCACACCAGTTGAAAATTGCTGTCCAAGGCATTTGACTATGTCAGCTCTCTGGGGAGAGCCAGGTAGATGAGGTGTCATGTTCTGGGCAGAGAGCAGAATAGGAGCTTGGGGTCTGTCTGCCCTCCTCTCCTCTCTGAGGCCGGGCAACGGAAGGGTGGAGAGGAGACGGAGGGCAGTGCATAGCTCAGGTTGCCAGGGCTTTATTGCATTTGCAAAACTGGTCTGCAGATGCAGCGTGAGATAGAGCGCTTCATCCGGAATCACCCACCCCACTGCTGATTACCCTGGCAGCCTCACACCCACCCGATAACATCTTTAATACCCGGAGGGAAATGAATTCCCTCGCTTGGTCTGCCCATCTGGCCTTGCCTCTTGCCATCGTCAGTTTATCTGGCAGATCTCCCTCCCCTGTATATAGAGAAGAGATTGTTCTTCCACAACTCAGCTTTTCATTATGAAAGCAGCAGCATCAAAGCGGCAGGGCCTGGATATTGGTCATTCCTTCTTTCCTTCCTTCCTCTATTCAGCTTTTATGGATGGCTCTGCATTAGAGCTGTGCTAGGCACAGGTGACATGGAGATGAATCAGGCGTGAGCCCCGTCCTAGAACGGTAAGCAGTCCAGTGAGGTAGACAGACCAGAAAGCAAACAATCAGGAACCAAGTATAATGGAGGTAACTGAGCCACGGAAGCAAAGAAAGATAAAAAGATTCATTCCACCAGAGGAAATGAATTTTTATTCCCTCCAAAATTGTTAATATATTTTCTTATTACAAAAGAAACACATGCTCAGTTCAGAAAAATGAGAAAAAAATAGGGGAAAGGATATTAAAAACACAATTTTAATATGAAAACAGCCTAAAAATAAAAGGCCAAAATGAAGAGGTAACAAGCGTTTATTGAGATAGAAAAGAACAGCTATTGGGGAAGCATTGATTCAGGCAGAAGCCCAGATAATGTTCTTTTAAAAAAAAAATAATGTTCTGATTAGGAGACAAAGGCAAGGGGTATTTATGAGAAAGGGAAGGGGAAAAATTATATCAATAGAAGGAAGGCATTTCTATTGGTGCAGATAAGCTAACATAGTGACACTAATTCTAAACAATGTTGTTAATTTTCAGTCCATAGTGCACAGTCCAGTACACAGAATACCTGCTTTCTAGTTATTGTTGCAAAAAGTTCTTTAGGAATGCAATGTTGCTTTAGGCCCAGTCCAAAGGTTAATTTGCCTTGTTTAACATTCCAAAGTCTTGAGCCATAACATGTATCTCTGGAATGGCAGCTCAGGCACCATTTATATTATTTTGAAGTGGCTTCATTTTTATTATTATTATTATTATTATTTGCACATTGCAGCATTATTTACGATAGCCAAGGCATGGAAAACATCTTAAGTGTCCACTGAGGGATGAACGGATAAAGAAGATATGGGCCATACATACAGTGGAATACTACTCAGCTATAAAAAAGATGAAGTATTGCGATTTGTGACAACATGAATGGATCTTGACAGTATTATGCTAAGTGAAATTAGTCAGAAGGAAAAGGACAAAAACCTATTATTTCATTCATATGTGGAATATAAAATAAAAAGTAACAGACTAACAGAACCAAACCAAACACCTTGATACAGACAACAGAATGGTGGTTAGCAGAGTGGAAAGAGGATGGGGGAGGGCGAAGTGGATTAAGGGGGTCAAATATATGGTAATGGAATGAAATTAGACTTCCGGTGGGGAGCACGAAATACAGAATACAGATGTCACATTATAATCTTGTACACCTGAAAATTATATAATATTATTAACCAATGTTATCCCAACAAGTTTAATAAAAAAATTAAAAATTAAAAAAACCCTCTTTTGCCCAGCTGGTGTGGCTCAGTGGTTGAGCGTCGACCCATGCACCAAGAGGTTGCTGGTTCCATTCCCGGTCAGGGCACATGCCTAGGTTGTGGGCCAGATCCCCAGTGGGGGGCATGCAGGAGGCGGCCAGTCGATGTTCTCTCTCACTGATGTCTCTATCTCTCTCCCTCTCCCTTCCTCTCTCTCTAAAATCAATAAAGAAAAATTATTTTAAAAATTAAAATTAAAAAGCCCCTCTTTTCACTGGCTGGTTTGGCTCAGTAGTTGGAGTGTCAGCCCTCAGACAGAAGGGTCTCAGGTTCGATTCCCAGTCAAGGGCATGGACCTTGGTTGCAGGTTTGATCCTTCATCCCGGTCAGAGTCATGTGGGAGGCAACCAATCGATGCATCTCTCTCACATCCATGTTCTCTCTGTCTCTCTCTCTCTCCCTCCCTCCCTCACTTCCACTCTGTATAAAAATCAATGGAAAAATATCCTTGGGTGAGCATTAACAATTAACAACAACAGCAAACACACACACAAAAAACCTCTTGTTACCACTGAGACAATTATAATTAGTCCCCTAGTGTATTTCAAGAGGTACTAATTGAAATAAATCCTTAAGAATGAGTAGAAAGTATTGATGAAGTATTTCCTTAAGCTGTGGGGCAGATACCTTACTGCTTTTAAATTATTCTTTACAATGTACATGTACATTAAATGTACTCATATGTATAAAATATCTCATAGTTAAAATGTAAATTATTATATCTAATAAAAAATTGGGGGAGGGCTGAGCTAGATATTTAGGCTGTCACGAAACTAAATTTTTACTCTTAAGAAATGCTGACAATCATAGTCCATAAAAATCCTGTGTTTTTAGTTTCTAAAATTACAAGAAGTTACATAAATCATGAGTAAAATGGAATTATAAAAGAATCTCTTGGCCCTGGCAGGTATGGCTCAGTTGGTTGGAGCATCAACCTAGGTTTCAGGTTTGATCCCTGGTTGGGGTGGTATGGAAGGCAACCGATCAATGCTTCTCTCTCTCTCTTTCTCCATCTTCCCCTCCCTCTAAAAATCAATAAGCATGTCCATCTCTGGTGAGAATTAAAAAAATAAAATCTATGGGCCACAGAAAAACCGATTAACAAAAATTAAAAAGAAAACCCCCCTCAAAAAACACAAAAGCCCTGACCAGTTTGCTCAGTTGGTTAGATCGTCCTCTCAATATGCCAAGGTTTCAGGTTTGACCCCTGGTCAGGGCCTGTACAAGAATCAACCAAAGAATGCATAAATGGGTGGAGCAGCAAATGATGTTGCCCGTTACAAACAAACAAACAAACAAACAAACAAGTCCCACAAAACTCCCAAATGGTATCAGAACCAATTTAAGCAATCAGGGATCAAGTTTCAGCCTCACTCAAATGTTAGAGGAAGAATTTCATTTACATTCTGGAAATGGAAAAAACAGTTTATAACCCTGTCCCTGGTTAATAATACGAGTTTGTTATTGTTGTTGTTGTTGTTTTTAAACATGCTTTTACTGATTTTTTAGAGAGAGGAAGGGAGAAATAGAAACGTGTGAAAAACACGACCGGCTGCCTCCTGCACGCCCCCTACTGGGGACCGAGCCCGCAACCCGGGCTGGTGCCCCGACCGGAATGGTACGGACCCCTCAGTACCTGGGACAACGCTCAGTCCACGGAGCCACACCGGCGGGGTATGATACAAGTTTTTAAGTGCAGGGTGAGTTTTTAAGAAGCTGGCCCTGAGGACTCAGGGTCCTCTTGCGGCCAACCAACAATTTATCTGTTCTAATTTGAACTGCGGAAAACGCTATTATCTAGTGTTTAGTAAATGGTTGAATAAAAATGCATAAACAAATTAAGCCGGAATAAATGAAGTGGGAGTTACGACAGACTGTTAAGGATAAGTGGGGAGGAGGTGGCGTTTTTCAGCTAGAGAATGGGTCATCCTAGAAAGAAGCAACAGTAGACGCGAAGGTAGAAAGATGTTCCGGGAACAGCAGGCTATCTGGCTGAAGAGAATGGTAACCCAGCTGGCCAGAGCGTATGAGCTTCTGCTGCAGCACGCACCTAAATAAGTCAGCTTTCCACCCCTCCCTCGGCCTCGGTTCCTCTTCCCTGCCCCTCTGCTAGCCCCGCCCTCTGCTAGCCCCGCCCCTCTGGAGGCCCCTGTGGCCCCGCCCCGGGAAAAAACTTGGGCGGGAGGCGCAGCCTAGTGAGGTCACCTCACCGCGCCTTCTAACGGCACGCGGGGCTGATGGTGCCGTTTAGTGACGTCACGATCATTGACAGCGTGAGGCGGCGGCGACTCCTGCCATGATGTTGAGCGGCCGGGTGAGAGTCTGAGTTTGTTTCCTGCAAGGCCAGGGCACCTTCAGAGGGCGCGGGGAGGCCAGGAGTGTGCGGCCAGGGCGGCGGGTTTGTGGGTGCAGTGTCGGGAGGCTGGAGAGGAGCGTTTGGAGGCCCAGAAACCTGACTCCGGGATCAGGGCTTAGGGGGCGTGTTGGAGGGGAGGCTGCTTCACGGTTGTTCGGCTCTGGGGGCTGGCGGAAGTTTAGGATGCAGATTGGGGTGAGGGCTCAGAGTCTGGGCAAGGAGATATCTCCAGGGGTTCGGCGTGGGGGGGGGGCGTGGACCACGCTCACGAATCTCTCTCCCCCCGCCCGCCTGCTGCCGGTGGCTCACGCGGGCTGCAGGTGCATCATGTCTAGACTGGGGGTCTTGGGCGGCGCCCGCTCCGGGCTGGGACTGTTGCTGGGCACCGCCGCGGGCCTTGGATTCCTGTGTGCCCTTTACAGCCAGCGGTGGAAACGGACCCAGCGCCATGGCCAGAGCCAGCTCCTGCCCAACTCTGTGGACTTCACGCAGACTTCAGAGCCTGGACGCCAGGGTAGGAGCTGGTCCCCTGAGGCCACAGTCACGGCTGACGGATGGGCCTGGGTTCCAGGCTGCTTTTAGCAGAGCCTGTGGGACAGTACAGTGGAGGCGGGTGCCTAAGAGTTTCTTTCACCTTTTTGAACAGCCTATTGAAAGGGAAAGCATTCTCCCTCTTCTGTACCCTTTCTCCTATAAACCAAGGAAAGTATATTGTAAAAAGGCTGCTTAGTTTTCACTTTTGGTTCTGGCCACAGTACTGCTATATACGTATTAAAGGCACTTAGTTTTGGGTGAGGTGTTTAATAAGTAGAGGAAGAATCTAAAAGTAGGCAAAAGGAAAAACTAATCTTGTAGGAATTAAAAGTCCTGAGGCTTACGTGTTAAATTAAATATTAAAATCAAGAGACCTTGGAGACTATTTAGTCCAAGTGTTTTTATCCTTATGATGATGAAATCAAGATTAAGAAAGATTGTGTAACTTTCCCAAGGTTGTCACAGAGCAAGTAAGAGGCAGGATTGGGCCTGATCACCTGGTCCCATGAACTTAACACAGCATAGGGCTGGGAGTGTGCTTACTTGCAATTGAAGCTGAATATGGGTGGAAGCCAGCCACAGCTGAAATGGGTAGTGCTTTCAGTTTTGCAAAGCTTTCATGTTAAATGAACTCATGTGAGCAAAGTATATAGGGCTGGTTCAAACCTCATGTTCGAGTAGTAGAGGAACTTTCAGATCATCTCACCCCGTGTTAATTGGGAATGAGTGTTTCCTCTGATCACCAAATGCCAGGTGGTTTAGAAAAGTTAGTTTTAGAAGAGCCTTTAAAGAGTATTTTATTTTATTAAAAAAAATTTTTTTATTGATTTTTAGAGAGAAGAAGGGAGAGGGAGAGAGAGCTAGAAACATCAATGACAGAGAACATTGATTGGCTGCCTCTTGCATGCCCCCCCACTGGGGATCGGGCCCACAACCTGGGCATGTGCCCTGGCTGGGAATCGAACCGGCGACCTCTTGGTGCATAGGTCCACGCTCAACCACTGAGCCACACCGGCAGGGCTCAAAGAGTTATTTTAAATTGTAACTGTCAGCATTTTATAACCTGGTAGTCACCTAGTGTTGCAAGTGTGTTTGTCTTTCCTTAATTTTTGTTGTGTTTTGTTTGTTTGTAATTTCTTGACCTTAGTCATTCTTCTGATGTTGGAAGAAAGTGGCTGTGTTCTCAGGGATCTTTATTTAAAAAAAAAATTTTTTTTTTCTTTATTGATTTTTAGAGAGGAAGGGAGAGGGAGAGATAGATAGAAACATCGATGAGAGAGAACATTGATTGACCACCTCCTGCATGCCCCCCACTGGGGATCGGGCCCACAACCTGGGCATGTGCCCTGACCGGGAATCGAACCGGCAACCTCTTGGTGCATGGGTCGACGCTCAACCACTGACCCACACTGCTGGGGCCCAGGGATCTTTCTTGCTCCACATTCTTGAGCACTGTTGGGTGTTTGTTACTACGTTTCACAGATTTATGCTTGCTGGACTATGGGTTCTGCCTCCCTCATTTCTTACCGGTTTTTACATTTTCCAGTAAAATTGCCTTAGGTAGCTCTCAGTTTACTAGCATTTACTATTGGAATTTACCTAGAGCTCAGTTCAGGTCTTGGTAATGGTGTTTTTCCAATGGGTTTTGATGGGCTTTTTCCAGTGGACCTTTTCTCTTAGTAACTACCATTTTTCTCTTTGCCCCTGTCTGATGATAGTAAAAGAAGTTCTTGAATAGAGCTCAGAGTTTTCTTTGCTATTTTTTGTGAAGTGAAAGATCAGAATTTGATTGAGCTCAATTTTAGTTTTGCTATGTGGTTGGTATTGACTGGTATTTGGGCATTATATACAGGCATACCTTGTTTTATTGTGCTTTGCTTTATAGCGCTTCACAGACATTGTTTGTTGTTGTTATTTTTTCAAATTGAAGGCAAGACTGTTGCGACAGTTGATTTATTGCAGCAGTCTGGAACTGAACCCACAATATTTCTGAGGTATGCTTACAGTCAGGTATAGAGTTTTATTTTATTCTAGCAGGGCAGCTGTCCTGACTTTGAGGAACCTCACTCTTGCAAGCATTTCATATCATCTGCCATGGTGTGCAATACTGCCAAAGGCCCTGGTATGGAAAGTTCATGGAACAGAGGCCTCTTATTTATAGATTGAGACCTTGATGTTTTTTCTGGGTAGTTACTTGGGACTTGTTAACAAGACTCAACTGTGAACATATTCTTTCTGAGCCTCAAGGGTCTTTGAAAATTAAACTCCAATGAGAAGCAAGTGTTCTTGAATTCTAGGTGTAAGATCTTTTTCCTCACTGTGTCCTATGGATATCACTGTCTTCTGTACTCCTTCCTTCAGTGAAGCCACTGCAGGCAGTCCCTGGTGAGGCTGGAGATGCTGCAGTGCTGCCCAGCTTTCCACAAGAGGGGCAGGAGATGGTGCTGGACCGCCTGGACTTTGTGCTGACCAGTCTGGTGGCACTGCGGCAGGAGGTAGAGGAGCTGAGGAGCAGCCTGCAGGGCCTTGCTGGGCAGATTGTTGGGGAGTTCCGGTGAGTAATGCAGCCTCCTCTCCTGCCTTGTCCCCTGCCCCTACAGCTTTTTCAGCTAAGCTGTGTTCTGGCCTTTGCTGTCTGTCACTAAGGAAGAAGCCAGCTTTATAGCTTCTCACCTAATTGGCAGGGAAGCTGGCTTTACACAAGTTCCTTGCTGCTTTTAGACCTTTGTGATCTGTTGTAGCAGCTGAAACGCTTTGTTCTGACTAACCTGGTTTGCCCTGGTCTGTCCAGGGAGCTGCCCTTGTTCTCTTAAATGTAGAGACCCAGAATTTTTCTTAAAAAAAAAAAAAATGTAATGATTTGAAAGAGAGAAACATCGATTTGTTGTTTCATTTATTCATGCATTCATTGGTTGATTCTTTTTATTAAATTTATTTTTAAAACATGTTTTTATTGATTTTTAGAGAGAGAGGGAGAGGGAGAGAGAGAGAGAGAGAGAGAAACATCAATCAGTTGCCTCCCACACACACCCCTGCTGGGGATGGAGCCTGCAACCTGGGCATGTGCCCTGAACGGGAATTGAACCGGCGACCTCTTGGTGCATGGGTCGATGCTCAACCACTGAGCTACACCAGCCGGGCTTTATTCTTTCTTGTATGTGCCCTGACCACCTGCAACCTTGGCGTACTAGAGGATGTTCTAACTGAGCGACCAGGCCAGGGCCAAGACCTGGGATTTTTTTTTTTTCCTTTATTAATTTTAGAGAGAGAGGAAAGGAGAAGAAGAAAGAGATGGAAACATTGATGAGAGAGAACATCGATTGGCCGCCTCCTGCATGCCCCCTACTGGGGATCAGGCTCACAACCTGGGCATGTGACCTGACCAGGAATCGAACCTGTGACCTCTTGGTGCATGGGTCAGTGCTCAACCAGTGAGCCACACCACCTGGGCGAGACCCAGGATTTTTCCTGCTCTTCACCCTTTAATGAGGAGCAGTAGTAAGAGGCTTCTTCATGGTGAGGGGAAAGACAGGCTGGATGGGGCCTAATGCCACCCTGCTTTTCAGATCTCACATGGAAGAGAACCAGAGAGTGGGTCGGCGGCGAAGGTTCCTGTTAACTCGAGAGAGGAGTGACTCCACTGGCTCCAGCTCTGTCTACTTCACGGCCACCTCGGGAGCCACATTCACAGATGCTGAGAGTGAAGGGGGGTGAGTCATTTCTTCTGGGGGCATTTGTGGCTCCAGCCAGGTTACATTTTGTAAAAGCAGTGTTTACTAATGGAAAATTCACACCAACCTGCTATAAATAATTTTTGGCCTGCTGGTGTGGCTCAGTGGATTGAGCATCATCCCATGGACTGAGAGGTCCCGGTTCGATTCCTGGTCAGGACACATGCCCAGGTTGTGGGCTCGATCCCTAGTGGGGGGTGTGCAGGAGGCTGCCGATTGATGTTTCTCTCTCATCGATGTTTCTGTCTCTCTCCCTTTAAAAAATAAAAAATAGCCCTGGCCGGTTTGGCTCAGCGGTTAGAGCGTCGGCCTGCGGTCCAGAGAGACCCGGGTTCGGTTCCCGCTAAGGGCATGTACCTCGGTTGCAGTTTGTCCCTGGCCCTGGTTGGTCATGTGGGTGGCAGCCACTCGATGTGTCCCTTTCACGTCGATGTTTCTCTCTCTCTCTCTTCCTCTCTCTCCCTCCCCCTCTATCTGAACAAAAAATGAAAAAAATGTCCTCGGATGAGGACAAAAAATAAATAAATAAATAAATAAATAAATAAAAACATTAAAAAGAAATATATATATTTTTGGAACAAGGTAAGGATATACATAAATACAGAACAGTTGAAATAAAAGAAACTGTCCACCTTTTGTCATCTAGATAAACAGAAATGTTAACAGTGGTTACTGCTTGCATCTGTGATTTTCCTTTGAGTAGGCTTGTTTTTTACATAGTTATTTTTTGTTTTCCTATAATATTAATTGGGCATTTTCCTGTGTTATCACAAGAACTTTATTTCCTTCACTGGGTGTGCTCCCGTTCCCCTGGTAGCTGTCCTCTTCCCACAGGGAAGGCTTGCTCCCTTGTCAGATTTACAGATGGGAGGTGACTGTCCCAAGTAATTGGTGGCCCAGCAGGTCTGATCACAGGCCTTACTGTGAGACGGGGCAGTAGGTAGGAGTCTCGTGGACAGCTTCCAAACTTGGTCAGACTAAAGCTTTTGATTTTATTATTTTTATTTTTATTTTTTGTTAATCCTCACCCAAGGATATTTTTTTCCATTACCTTTTTTTTTTTTTTAATTCCTCACATGAGGATATTTTTCCGTTGAGTTTTAGATAGAGTGGGAGGGAGAAAGAGAAACATCGATGTGAGAGAGACACGTGGATTGATTGACTCCCACACGACCCCAGTTGGGGCTGGGGATCGAACCTGCAACCGAGGTATGTGCCCTTGACCCAGAATCGAACTCAAGAGCCTTCAGTGCTTGGGCCAGCGCTCTAACCACTGAGCAACACCAACCAGGGCTAAAGCTTTCGATTTTAAACCAGCAGTGCCATTTTGAAACTTTGGTCCCAGCATGAAGTCTGAATGAACATCTTTGTTGCAATGCCTGCTGCTGTCATGGCAGCATCTGCCCTTGTTTGCTGCTAGCTCCAGTGATCCAGGTGGTCTTCGTGAGGTCTAGAGGCCGATCTCTCTTTGGTGGCCTCTGCTGACCTTTCTTCCTCCTCAAAAGATTAGCACAGAGAATACCCAAGCCTTCTGTCAGGTCAGAATGGCTGATTTAGCTATAAATAGGCCATTCAGGATGATCTTTGCAGCATTGCCCCTCTTTAGCTGAAACACATTAACTACTGGTTATTCTTTCTCTGTGACAGACTCTGTACTAATCCTCACAAGGATCCCATGGATAGGTGCTGTTTTTCTGTTTCTCAGAACAAACTTGAGGCTTAGCGTGTTTTGATGCCTTGCCCAGGGATGTACAACCACCAAGTTCAGGCTTGGCCAGGTTCATCTGCAGGGTGTGAGGGTCTGTGATTTCAGGAATGGCTTGGTCGTCAGGGCACAGGAGGGCCTTCACAGGAAGACATGTCCCATGCAGCGCTTGGGAGTTTTTCCATTGACTGAGAGCTGCCATAGCTCACTGTGCATAGTAGTACAGTATGTTCAGTACATCTTACTCAAGGGATTTCAGCCTTGTTTTCTTGTTTGGGCCATTATATTCTCCTGCCTCTTCTCATTTGGTTTTCTAAGAAAATTAAGAATAGCATTACTCTCTTTTTCCATGTCACTGCCATTGGGCACCTGTGCTGGATTTGATTATTGCTCAAATGTCTCTTGAAACAAGCGAACTCTTGGTAGAGCTTTAGTCCTCCATTCATGATTACTGATGCCTGCATTGTCTGATCCCCACTGTCTGTATCAGACAATGGGCTAGCAGAAGTGGCCCTTTTCTATTCAATTTACCTAATAACTCTGGGCTGAGGGAAGCTTCCAGTGGGCTGTTTTAGAGGAGGGGCAGAAAGGAAATATTTTACACATCTGGATTGAAAAGACAAAATGGTTGATAATGGGCCCTGAGACTTAAGGAGCATCTTTTTTTTTATCCTCACCCGAGGACATTTTTGCATTTATCTTCAGATAGAGTGGGAGAGAGAGAGGGGGGAAGAGAGAGAGAGAAACATCGATGTGAGACACATCGACTGGCTGCCACCCACACGACCCCAACCAGGGCCGGGGACAAACTGCAACTGAGGTACGTGTCCCTGGCGGAAACCAAACCCGGAACTCTCTGGTCTACAGGTCGACGCTCTAACCGCTGAGCCAAACCGGCCAGGGCAGGAGCATCTTTATATACCCAAGGAAGCAGGTCACTTGGGTGGGGAATTGATGTTTGAACTTTGTAAGAAGGTAGAACAGGAGAGGTCATAGCTCTGCCCAAAGATCAGGATATAGAACTCAAGGTCCTTGATGTTTTTAAGAAGTCACACAAACTTCTGTGGGCAGTGAGAGCCAGAGTGTTTAACCAGGGAAGCTTGTGGGTGCTCACTGGGGCTCCTGTAGGGCAGGATAGGCCTACCAGCCACTGGTGATGGGATGAGAGGAAGGGTGGCTTTCTTAATTATAGCTCCAGCAGGCTCAGCCCCATGAGTGATCCTGTGGCATGTGGAGGCCGATGTGGGGGAGTATGATGCAAGACTCTGGTTTAGCTGGCTGCCATCTGGGGCAGTGGCCATAGTGAATAATTCTTTTTGCCATGGTCAGTGCCATATAGGTCAAGGGGAAATTATGGGAGGAGACCTCAAACTCTGGAATAAGACTTTGAACATATATGGTCCCTGGGGAAGGAGTGCTTTTTTGAGGGATAAAAGGATAAGAATATTTGATGGGCTACTCAGCTCCATTGAACGCTATAGTCCCTTTTTTCTCTCCAAATAAAATAGCAACTTTCAGTTTCTAGAGGACTGTCTGATTGGCAGAGGTAGAACCACTGTGTGGGTCTTTGAGCTTGCTCCCTGAGCATTGTCGCAAACACAGCATTAGTTCCCTCCCTAAGGTTTTTCCTTAGGGTAAAAACCAAACTTACCCTAAAACACCAGTTCCTCTAGCAAGACTTACCAGGCATCCCAGCCAAGGATTGCCGTGAGCTCACCCTCTTGGGCATGCATCACCTCATTTAGGTGAGATCTTCCGCACCACTGAGTGTCTCTGGGTTGGGGCCCATACCTGCTTGTCTTTGAATGCTTCGGCTCCCCCCCTCTAATGGGGTTTAGGAGGAGTTCAAGGAAAGAAACTTAATTGCCAGGAGGGGAGACGTGTAACTGAGTCCTTGATCATTCAAGGAGTAGAGTAGGATAGCACTGGGCTCCTTGCTCTGAGGGAGCCTTGGGTCCTCGACCCACTGTGAGAACAATGTGTTCAGTCTGAGCGTAGAGATCCAAATGGCCTCTTCAGAGGTCCCTGCCAATATCTTGTTGATCTCAAAAGCTGCAGGGCATGTTAAACAAAAGGGCTACCCCGCCATGGATTTCTCCAAGAGCTGGGTTGGTGGTCCAAGAGGTGTGAGAGCATGATGTGAATGTAGGGACGGCAGCCCATGTAGCTCTGGCACATGATCAGTCTCAAGCCCTGGAAGCCCATGAGGCTGTCAGTGCTCACTCAGCAAGTGTTTGCCTGCCCACTGCATGCCAGGCAGCGAGCCTGCAAATTACTGAGGCAGAGCTCTTTAAAGTGGGGCTGAGGCCTGGCCGGTGTGGCTCAGTGGTTGAGCGTCAACCCATGCACCAAGAGGTCGCTTCTTCGATTCCTGGTCAGGGCACATGCCCGGGTTGTGGGCCCGATCCCCAGTGGGGGGCATGCAGGAGGCAGCCAATCGATGTTCTCTCTCATCAATGTTTCTCTCTCTCCCTCTCCTTTCCTCTCTCTCTAAAATCAATAAAGAAAAATAAATAAATAAAGTAGGGCTGAGGTGCAATAAAAGGCCTACTCACTGTGCCAGCCTTGCTGGAGGCTCCGTGCCTCACAAGGCTCTACCACCTCTCACTGTGTGTGGCAGTAAGGCCCCCCTGACCTCTCTCCTTGGCCTTTTGGACCGAGAGGGATCACAAATTGTAGGACTTTTCTTCTGGCTCAGCTCCCTGGAGAGACTGCTGATGCCTGTGCTCTAGCATAAGAGCAGGGGTCCCTCCTGGGAGACTCCTGATTGGCCAAGGCAGCCTTCAATCCAGCAGGGAATGGGGTTTCCCCTTCTTTCTAGCAACTGGAGGTGATGAGACTCAGGTTTCCACCCCAGATAACCCGTTCACCCATTTGTCTTTGGGCCTGGATGGGCTGAGTAGGGGCAGCTTTTTGTCCAGGCCCTAGGAATCAGTCGGGAGTTTCTCTAGGATGCCGCTGTGTGATCTCACTCATCACCACTCAGATTGACTGTGAATCTGATGCCACTTCTTGTCCCTTTAATTCCTAAAATTTTTACTGCACATTGCTAGAGGGGAAAGATATTTGGATAAACTTAAAAAGCAGGGTTAAGATTTTAAATACCTTATAATTTCCCGTAGTAGATGTTACTAGGGCCCCTTTGTTAGAGGATTCTGGAAGCTCCTCTATAAAGCAGCAGTCCACATGGATTGCTCACCTGGTAACTTCTAGATGGAGCCTGCCTCCTTGCCACCTCTGGCTTTCTGGCCTACAACGTTCAGCCCACATCTCTCCTTCAGTTCTGTTTTGCTCTAGCAATAGTGATCCTTCCCCGGTACTCCATTCCAGGATGGAGGAAGGCTATCCCTAAAAGTCTTCTGTGCTTCAGAACCTTCTGGCTTATAGAACCTGCTTTTCCTTCAGTCTGGAGGCCTCTCTGGTGTCTGATTCTGGACCCTGGAAGTCTTACCTTCTCCCCTGCTATTTTTGTCTGATTCAGTAGGTGGTTAGGAAAAACACACTAATCAGTTGCTGGTAGAGGCCAAGATTTGAGAGAAACTTGGCTTCCTCTTCAGTGGGTGCATCAAGGTTGGGGCTGCCAAGGAGACCCCTGGCTTATGGTAGCCCCAGAGATACCTTCCCAGGTGGTTCTGTTTGCATCTTCCTCCTCTCCTGCTCCTAGCTGCAAGTGGCCCTCACCTCACCCCCAGCAATTCCAAAGGTTTCCAAGGGCTACTCCTACTGTAGTTTAGGGTTGGTGGCTGACTTGGGATAGAGGCACACGTTGAATTGAGAAAAGAAAATGTGGATATCTGTGGCTGCCCATGTTGGTTCTGACAGATGCCTTTGGCTGATAAAGCAAAAATGATTGACAAACCCTGAGCCTGGTGAGCCATCTAGCTCAGATCAGCTCCACCTATATTAAAGTTTTTATCTTTTGTTGTTGCTAATCCTTACCCGAAGATATTTTTCCATTGATGTTTTTAGACAGTGGGAGGGAGGCAGGGGGAGAGAGAGAGAGAAACAGAGACAAACATCGATGTGAGAGAGACACATCAATTGGTTGCCTTCTGCCTGACTCCGACCTGGGCTGGGGATCAAACCTACAACCCAGGTACGTGCCCTTGACTGAAATCGACCTGCAACCCTTCAGTCCATGGGCAGATGCTCCAACTGCTGAGCCAAACTGGCCAGGGCAAAGTTTTTATCTTTTTTTTTAATCCTCACCCGAGGACACTTTTGCACTCATCTTCAGATAGAGTGGGAGGGAAAGAGGGAGGAAGAGAGAGAGAGAAACATCGATGTGAGAGAGACACATAGAGTGGTTGCCACCCACACGACCCCAACCGGGGCTGGGGACAAACTGCAACCAAGGTGTACATGCCCTTAGTGGGAACTGAACCCGGGTCTCTCTGGACTGTGGGCTGACACTCTAACCGCTGAGCAAAACTGGCCAGGGCAAGTTTTTATCTTTTTAAAAAATTATTTATTTATTTGATTTTAGAGAGAGGAAGTGGGGGAAGGAGGAGAGAGAGAAGAGAGAGAGAGACATCAATTTGTTGTTCTACTTATTTATGCATTCATTTGGTTCTTTTTTTTTGTTTTAATCCTCACCCTAGGACACTTTTCCATTCATCATCAGATAGAGTGGAAGGGAGAGAGGGAAAGGGAGAGAGACACACACACATCAACTGGCTGCCTCCTGCACGACCTAACTAGGGCCAGGGATGAACCGCAGCTGAGGTACGTGCCCTTGGCTGGAATCAAACCCACGACTCAATTGGTCCGTGGGCTGACACTCCACCGCTGAGCCAAACTGGCCAGGGTGAGGATAGGTTTCATTGATTTTTTTTTTTTTTTTTTTTAAGTGAGAGAGGAAGGGAGAAAAACATCAATGTGAGAAATATTGATTGACTGTCTCCTTTATGCACCCCAACTGGGGATCAAACCCACAACCTAGGTATGTACCCTAACTGGGAATCGAACCCACAACCTTCTGATGTGTGGGACAATGCTCCAAACAACTTGGCCAGGGCAGTAGTTTCTTTTTAATTCTTCTACCCAGAGAGGTCAACTGGCAACATTTTGGTACATACCTTTTTTTTCTTTATTGATTTTAGAGAGAGAGGAAGGGAGAGGGAGAGATGGAAACATTGATGAAAGAGAACATCTACTGGCCGCCTCCTGCATGCCCCCCACTGGGGATTTGGTCCACAACCTGGGCATGTGCCCTGACCGGGAATCGTACCAGCGACCTCTTGGTGCATGGGTCGACGCTCAACCACTGAGCCACACCGGCCGGGCTGGTACATGCCTTTCTAGGCTTTTTCTTTTTTGTCTATTTTCTGGCAGACTTGATGATAGCTAAGCAGGGGGTTCTCATAATAGCCCCGAATGTCACAGTGCTCCCGGAGTTGGTCACTCTTTCCCTAAATAATTTTTCCACCCATGGTTCCCATGGGAAGCTTTCTCTAGAGGACTAGTTTTTGCCCATAAGTGGGGGGAATGGTTCATACTTGGTGCTCTGGACGACAGTCCCTCTTTGTGGGTAGGGGACAGACCCTAGGGCTCTAAAGTTGAATGATCCCCTCCTTTGACCCTGTAACTTACATTTCTCTGCCAGTTACACAACAGCTAATGCCGAGTCTGACTATGAGCGGGACTCAGACAGGGAGAGTGAAGATGGGGAAGATGAAGTGAGCTGTGCGACTGTGAAGATGGGGAGAAAGGATTCTTTGGACCTGGAGGCAGAGGTGACTTCAGGCCCGGATCCCAGAGACCTGGAGGCTGAAGCCTCCCCTGGCCTGGAGGATGTGCTGCCCCTCCTGCGGCAGGCTGACGAGCTGCACCAGGGCAGTGCGCAGAGCAAGCGGGAAGGCTTCCAGTTGCTGCTCAACAACAAGCTAGCGGTGAGGCTCCAGCTGCCTGTCCTCCCTCTCTCCCTCCTTCCCTGCTGATTCCTAGGGAATGAGAGCAGGCCACTGTGGTTATTGACTGCAAGGTGACATAGGAAAGAAAATGAGGGTGAGGTGGTTGGTTCTGCACCTATCCAGGGTTACACACCCTCTTCCAAGGAGCTACATGCTGCCCCTAGAGGCCTAGGCTTATGCCTGCTCCAGAGCCGCCTCCTGAGGGCTTTCCTCTGCCTCCTACTCCAAGAACTCCACCTCTCACAGTAGAGGGAGAGAGAACTGGAATGCCCTTTTATTTCCCTTGAGGCAGAGCACAAGCTGGCTACCCCACTTGAAGTTTCCAACACCAGGGATAAGCGTGTAGCTCGCTCAACCACAGTTCCCTTCTCCTTAGGTTCACTGCCAGAATTTATGCTCACCCAAGTATAAATGCCCCCAAAGTTAGAATTGCCCCCCCTTTTTTTGTGCACTACTGTAGAGGGAGGCATTCTGGCCTGCTAATGCTGTAAGGAGGAAAGGTCAACTCCAAGATGTAACAAGGCACAGCAAAAGAAGTCTTGCTGACATAATGGAAAAAATGTGAAAATGCCCAAGAAAAGGGAGGTCATTTGGGGGTGGAAGACCATGCATAAAACTGGTGTAATATCAGTCAGCATCTGTAACACACTAGGTTGGAAACTCAAACGTAGGGTGTGGGAAGGCCAAGCCCCAATTCTCTGAGGAAAGAGGGGCCTCCATCCCTTTCTCTGTTTGGTCTATAGTATGGAAGTCGGCAGGACTTTCTCTGGCGCTTGGCCCGGGCCTACAGTGACATGTGTGAGCTTGCTGAGGAGGTGAGCGAGAAGAAGTCATATGCTCTAAATGGTAAGTGCTGACAGGTTCCCTGTGGGAAGGTGTAGGGGTGGAGCCAGCCCATCTACTTGGGGTCCAGAGGAACTACCAAGGTGCAGATTGTCAGGGCAGTTGTGGCTCACTCACTAGAGACAAACTCAGGCTCCCAGAGACCCCTGCTTCCCTGATACAGAGAATAGTCTCTGCTTCTCTGCACATCATTGTGATATGAATATCACTAGTGCATGTTTTTAGGAGTACTTGTATCCTATCAGCCTAATTCTTTGTTCTCACTACCCAACACAAAGACAGCAAAGCCTCCTTTATTAATCTGAAAAGGTTTTGGTTTTTTTTGCTCCAGTTTATGAATCTGCTTTCAGTTATAGAAGTTGTGGGGCAGGTATTCTAAGAATATGAGTGGAGTATATTTGGTGAGTACCTGTAAGTAGTAGTTTGGGAGAATACTGCTAGGTTAGAAGTTTCTGGGACCTACTTAGCTACTCCGTTGCCAAGTCTGTGCCCAGGGGGTAGAGTGCATCTGACTTATGCCAGGCTCAGGGCTCATCCCTCTCTGCTGTGAAGTCACTGAGAATCCTAGGACTTTAAAAAGTGATTGGTCCAGCTGGAGTGGCTGTTTGTTGGAGCACTGTCCCATGCACTAGGGGTTGTAGGTTTAATTCCAGGTCAGGGCACATAGCCAGTTTGCAGGTTGGATCCCTGGTTGGGGAAGGCAGCTGATGGATATGGATGTTTCTCTCTCTCTCTCTCTCCCCCTCTCTCCCTCCAAGCATGTCTAAATAAAAAGCGACTGGTTTCGTGGGGAAGGTGATGTGTCTTGCCTCCCTACACACTGAGTCATGCACCATCAGTGTGCTTCCAAGTCTTGTTCCAGGTTCAGTTAGTTATCTAAAATGGATCTGTTGCCCGGCTGGTGTGGCTCAGTGGTTGAACGTTGACCCATGTACCAGGAGGTCACAGGTTCGATTCTCGATCAGGGCACATGCCTGGGTTGTGGGCCCGATCCCCAGTGCGGGGGGGTGGCATGCACAAGGCAGCTAATTGATGTTCTCTCTCATCGATGTTTCTCTCTCCCTCTCTCTAAAATAGAGAGAGAGAAAAAGGGATTTGTCTACTTTCCCACTTTTTAAGTACAGCATTGCACAGGTTATTGAATCTTTGATAATGTAGAATCTGACGATACCTCAAGGTGACTGTTCTAAACATTTCTAGAATTAGGAAGTCAATATAGAAAGAACAGGCCAATTGATTCAAATGTTTATTGTTATAGATCTTCAGAAAAATCCCTGGAAATTTTAACAAAAGATGCTTAATTTTTAAAAAATTTCTCCTTTCCCATCTAAATTTCAGGAGAGGATTCTGATCAGCTTTTGGGGTTTTGGTATCACCAAGAACCATTCCTTTCCCTTTGGTCATTGATCAGCTCTTATTAGGAGCAGCCACAGCCTGCACTGGTCTGGTTTCCTGAGTTTAGCCCCCTGGATGATGAGTCTGTTCCTACTGGAGGTCAGATGGCTGCGTAGCATCTTGGAAGGTCCTGCTCTGGGACTCCAGCTATTCAGGATCATCCTTGCTGGGTTTAAAGTTCTTCATTTTGTTCTCTCTAGAAGTTAAACCACTAGGAGGCGTTCATTCTTTGGGATCTCAGGCGATATCTGTTCACCCCTGTGTCTAATTTGACAGAAACTGTTTCTCATTCTTCACTATTATTTTCTTAGTGAGATGAGATAGTACTTTGAAGGGGCAGAGAGAAATCCCTACAGAGACTATGTCCCTCATTGGTGGGGGCATTGTCTTTGTTTGGAAAGGGAGATGCAGCATTCTCATCAGCTGCCTTAAAAAAATATTTGTTGCCCTGGCCGGTTTGGCTCAGTGGTTAGAGCATCGGCCTGTGGACCAGAGAGTCCTGGGTTTGGTTTCCACTAAGGGCACATGCCTCGGTTGCAGTTTGTCCCTGGCCCCGGTTGGGGTCTTGTGGGTGGCAGCCACTCGATGTGTCTCTCTCACATCAATGTTTCTCTCTCTCTCTTCCTCCCTCTCTCCCTCCTGCTCTGTCTGAGGATAGATGTAAAAATGTCCTCGGATGAAGATAAAAAAAATATTTGTTGCGTATACAACATATCATCATTACTATCACTTAAGGATGAAGAAACATTTCAGATTAGCCAGTCTACCACCTCAACACATTATTTTTGTTCCCCTTTCTCCATGTCTCTCCATTTTAATCAAAGGACAAGTCCCATGTTGCAGGGTGCTATTTTCTCCATTGCGTAGGCATGATGGTCCTCATGGAGGGTTCCAGGCTCCTTGTCACTCTAGGGGACACTTGTCAAGACCTTTCATGTATTTAGGCCTCAACTTCTTTGTTAGTCCTGGTGTCTAGAAAACTTAAGACTAAATAAGTGCAAGTCACCTCTTGTCCATTTGGCTCTGGTGAGTTTTGGCCTAGAGTTGTGATGAATGTTTTTGGATTGTGGATCCTTTTGAGAATCAAAGGATCAAAGCTGTGGACCCTCTCAATAAAATGCACATGTACCTAAAATTTTATACAACTTTGGAGGGATTCATGGACACCCTGAAGCCTATCACAGACCCCAAATCAAAAACCCTCCAGGGTCAGTTCTGTCGGGCAGTTTCAGATTGGCTTTGGGTCCTTTTATATTTGAAGTGCTGCAAGCACACTAGTGGGTATTGTAAAAACAAGGTAGCTGGGACAGCTGACTGTGGAGATTGGGAAGGTGAGGTGAAGCAAAATTCATGCCTGAGAAACTACTTACAGCTTTTCATTCTAAGTTCACAACTATTTCTAAAGTCCAGGCTGGGTAAGAATTGGTGAGAGCTGAAGCAGTCATTCTTCCTTTTAGGAAGTGTGCATGGGAGCCCTTATCAACTCTGGATCACCTTTGTCCTACAGGAAAAGAAGAAGCGGAGGCCGCTCTGGAGAAGGGGGATGAGAGTGCTGACTGTCACCAATGGTAATAACACCCTGTAGGGTACCATGAAAAGCAGAATGGGTTAGAGCAGAGACCAGTGGAGGGGGTGGAGCTTTACTGTCTCTGCCCTGGCCACAAAGGATTTGCCAAAAGAACCAGGAGGGGGAGCTCTGGCCTTTCCTTCCATGTGCCCTGCCCTACCCCCAGCTGGGGACCCAGGGAAGTTTTCTTTGGCAGGTGCCCTCAGGATGAGGCAGGGGAGAGTACAGGCTTTTTGTTGTTGTTGGGGCTTGGAGAAATGAGCAACTTTTGTTAAGTCACCCTACCTACAAAACTTGTGGTTCTTGGCTCCCCAGGGAGGCTGGGACAAAGTTTGCAGCTCCCCTGTCCTGCACTACCTCCTCTTTCCCCTAGCCGCTATCTCTGGCTGGTGGTTGGCTTTGGCTTCTTTGGCTTGCATGAGGAAAAGTGGATGTGAGTTCACCCCCAGGAAGTTCAGTAGTCAATTTATTAGCTCAAAAACGTCAGCCCTGTTTGTGGTCTCATATGAGGCAAAGTTCTGCCAATTTGCATGGGTCAGGGCCAACTTGTGTCCTAGGGCCTGGGTCTAGCACCTCAGAGTGTTAGTGAAAACATTCCTTTCCTACCACCCCTCTTGCTCTCCGTATCTCTGTCCTCAGACTGTGAGCTAAGAGGGGCTGTTTATCTGTCGCTGAAACTTGATCTCTGCAAGGAGTCTCTTCAGAGGGCCAGGTCATCAGTTTCTAGGGTGTCATGGGTGCTACTTCCCTGTGGCTCCTGGAAGAATGGAAACTGGCCTTATGCTTTCTTAGCTATTCTTGGGGAACAGCTGTTTGGACTAAAAAATGGAAATTAGCCTCTGGAAGTATCTGATACAAATACCCCCCGATATTTAGTGAATTTCAAATTGCTTATGAAAAAGCAATAATATCAACTGTGCTTCTGGAAACAACGCTAGAGAAATGGGGTAATGAGACCTTTGTTTTTGAAGACATAAGATGGGAAGCTGGCTAGCTTTGTTCCCCTGGGAGGAAGGATGTGAAAGAGAGGGCTGAAATCAGAGGCCTTTCTTCCTCTGCTTCTTTTGGTTCCCAAGATAACATCACAGAAACTTCTAGAGTATCTCATCCCAATTTGTCCTAGAGTGCAGTTTACTAATAGTGTACCTGTATACTTCCAAGGCTAATAAGACCTTTTAGTGTCTGCTCAGGAGACAAAAAGCAATGCTCTCAGGTCTCTTACCCTTTGAAGCTGATATTAGAGAATTGCTTTTTAAGTTTCTATGACACCTATGGCTGTACTCATTATGAGGGGAAATTTGTTGGCAATTTGGACTGAGACCTTACCTAAATATTAAGTATAAGAGAGATGTACTATGGAAGACCCAGCTTTTTTTTTATCTAGTATGTATGCGTTGGAAAGCCTACCACTGTGTTTGCAAAAGAATATAAATTGGGACTACAGGTCTGTGAAAAGAGGAATTATATACAGATGTTGAGGGTGCAGGGGCAGTGCCATTAGGAGATGGGTGGGGAGCCCTTCCCTTGTCCCTGAGCTTGCTGCTGCTTTCCTCTTAGGTATGCAGTGCTTTGTGGTCAGCTGGCTGAGCATGAGGGCATCCAGAGGCGCATCCAGAGTGGCTTTAGCTTCAAGGTGAGGAGAGGCTTCTTGTTTTCCCCTTGTGCTGTCCATCTTCCCTGCTCCATCCTAGCTCCTTGCAAAGGGTGTTCCTATCGCCTCTATGACTCGCCCTCCTCTTTCCTTATCAACTCTGGTGTCTGATGTTAGTTTATATTTACATTTCCCCCCCTCAGAAGCATGTGGACCAAGCCCTTGCTCTCCAGCCAGAAAACCCCATGGCTCACTTTCTCCTTGGCAGGTGGTGCTACCAGGTGAGCTAAATTCCAGGCCTTAATATAAGGGCCTCCATGTCCCGTGACACTGATCTCCTTGCAATGAAAATCTGGGAGCAGGGGCCTCAGCCTGGCTCACATGCTGTGTCCTCTGAACAGTCACGTTACTGTGACTGGACCCAGCCTTGTTGACCCTGTTTGTTTCCAGTACAGAAACGGCAATATTTCTAAAAATGCTTAAAACTTTTTATTCACACCTTGATCTTTTGGTGGCAGGTTGCTCACCTGAGCTGGCTCGAAAAAAAAACTGCTACAGCCTTGTTTGAAAGCCCTCTCAGTGCTACTATTGAGGATGCCCTCCAGAGCTTCCTAAAGGTATCAGGGGAAGAAGGGGATGGACAGCAGCCAGAAATGCCTGGGTGGCCTGGTTTTTCCTAAGGACATAATTGGGTTTCTGGTAGGGGCTAATTTTGTTTGCGTGTTCTTTGGGAAAATCAGAACGACCTGAGAGCATATAAAAAAATATAAATTCCCAGACTCACTAAATCAGTCTCCAGGTAGGGGACTGGAAATCTCTAATATACTTTAAGAGTTTGACTTGAATTTGGGGAACACCTTACTGAAATGCCCTCCTCCTTCCTCCAGGCTGAAGAACTACAACCAGGATTTTCCAAAGCAGGAAGGGTATATATTTCCAAGGTAAACTCAACCTATTTCAACACAGATGAAAAGTATGTTGATAATATTCTGGAAACTCCTAAAAGCATACCTACTTAACCCGTTATAGTCTCCTGGTAGTGGTTCTCCCAGGTTTTCACTATTGTCTTTTCTCAGTGCTACAGAGAACTAGGAAAAAACTCTGAAGCTAGACAGTGGGTGAAGCTGGCCATGGAGCTGCCAGATGTCACTAATGAGGTAATGCTTTTAAAAGCTTTTCTAACACTGAGTTCCATCTCTGAACCCTCCCTAGACCTTTCCAAGAAAGAAAATCTTCCCTTGAAATCTTATTTTCCTAGAAAAGAGTCTTCACTTTTGCATTTAGACACTATGATAACAGATCTGAAAGGAAGCAAAGGGCCCTTCTTTTTGGGTACCAGTGGTTTGGGAAATGTTGGCTTAGATTTTGGGTCCTAGTCTTGTTCTCTTGTCTCCCTAGGATTCAGCTTTCCAGAAGGAACTGGAAGAATTGGAAGTAATTTTAGGACACTAACCACATTTCAATGGCCTTCATGACTTGTGAAATACCACTACATAAGGGGGATGAAAATCAAGTCTTTTTTTCCCTTAGACCTTGCTTAGATCGGAGCCTGAGCAAGACTGGTTAAGGGAGTATCCTGACTCATGGTCTAACCAGCACTTCCTATCATTCCAAGGGTTAATTTATTCTAATTCCTTAATTAATCTGAAATTGGGGGTGTACTTGAGGCCTGGGTTTCTCTTGTATTTTCCCTTAAGTGAATGTGAATTCTTGAAAAATCAAGACCTGTCCTAAGGTTGAGTGTGGGTGAGAACTGAAGGCTGCCTTCCAACTGCTGGTAAGGTGAATGAATTTCAAAGAGCTATTGGAACAGAACTTGTACTTTCTCACTGATTGATATTCAACACCAAATTCATAGTCCTGCGATCACACCCTAACTACCAAGGTAAAAGGAAGGGTCAGGGCAGTCCATGGATATTGCCCCTTCTCACCTATCATGTAGATTCTAATTGTATTCCTGGGCTGAGGGGCTGGACCACTTGACTTCGTCTTGGCTGCTTTTGGAAGGACAGCAGTGCATAAGGCTTAATGAGACTGTGAAATGATGATCTGAGGAGTTGCCTGAATATATTTTTGGTACAAACTTAAAATAAACCAAATTTGATTAGAAGTAATCATATTCCCCTATGTTTATTTATCAGCTCCTTATTCTTGACACTTTTATAACTGTTTCCTGCTACATGCTATTTCAGTGAAAATTTTAGTTACTTGTAAAATACAGGCAGAGAGCTGATTTTTAGCCTAACAAGGCCTATTCCAACTAAGCAGGTGTTCCCTGACCCACACATGTTCACTCATAGCCAGCAGCACAAAGCCTAATCCCACCTACAAGAAAAATTGAGACAAATTTCTACGTCAAAGGCATTTAAATACTTTATAGGTCCTAAAAGACTGAGATGCTTTTATACAAGAATCAAGCTTTCATTCCAGAATCTGTCACTGTGGCTTTATTATACCACCCAAGGTTTGTTTTTTGGTAAGAGAAGACCTCCATTCTTAAAAGCCAGGGAACACAACTGCTTTTAAAACAAAGCTGCATTAAACTGTATCTCCCTACATATAGTAGGATCAATACAGGCACCAGCAAAGATTTTCACTGCCTTTCCTCCTGCTAGTAGCTGAGAGGCACTTTGAAATGGGAAGAAGAGTATCTTGAACCCCTGAAGTAGAATAATCCAGGAAAGCATCAGACCTCTCTACAACATGAGACTTACACAATAAAAACAAAGGCCACAGGAAAGCTGTGGTATATCCATCTTGTAATAGTCTGTTAGATTGAAGGACAATAAACTCAATCATCTGAATATAGGCTTTCCCTTTTAAATTTTAGAGCAATAGAAACTGATCACCCCTACCCAGTGCCAAAAAGCTAGAAAGGCCCTAACTTGAAATATTTAGTTTGTACCAGAATAATCCCTATAAACAGCAGTCACTACAAATAAACTACTTTATTAGCATCCCCACACTGATTCTACTTAAGCCTCTGAAATGCTTAAGATTCCAGAATTATCTTGAATTGCTCTTAGCAGTACAAAAACCCCCAAGCAAGTAGATGGTAAAGGGCTAGTGGCCCAGATGCTCAGTACTCCTTAACTAAAAACAAATTCTTACAGAAGATAATTCAGGCATACAAACTTAAAAACCTCTGTCTGACTGACAGATTTACTGACAGAGAAAAAGAACCTGTGAGGAGACCCATTCCCTTTGCCACATTGCTCAGACATTTTTTCAACATTATTCAGACAATGAGAGAAGAGTCAGGTCTCCTCAGCTTTAGTTCTCTTAAGAGAGACAATATTGTCCAGCTGTTAGTCCTGAGTCAACCTTAAGGCACTATGTCAAAGGTGTTCCATACCCACCCCCCACCCCCAAACCCAAAGAATTCACATAGAGATTAATACACTCTCTAGAGAAGGAATAAACATTTCAGATCAGTTTGTGACTACTGACCTGTCTCCTGTTTACACCACCAAAAAGCTGATACAATAGCTGTTTTCCCGGAAGCCTTTTTTTGGCAGTCACAACAGGAAGAGGCCTGCAAAGAACCCCAGGGAGCAGTCTTCTCCATTAGGTTGCAGCATGAAGGTTTAACACAGGAAAAAACCCAATGATTCAGTCTTTGGCATCTCCCACTCCATCCGCATTGATGGCAAACATAGCTTCAGCTTCAGGAAGACAGGGCGAATCATAAATTTTGCAGATTCTGGTTTCCCCTCTTCCTTTTCTCAGGTACAGTCTGACTCAAAAACAGACCAAAACACCACAAAGTTATAATAAAAAATTATATTCCTATTTATGATAGAACTAAAAAAAACTTTGATGTATATACTTCTTAGAAGGACCTTTGGAATCTCTCTGTATTCCTTGGGGCACTTCCAACCTCGAGGAAACCATTTCTGCCCTGTTGTCCCCTCCTGCCCACCCCCCCCCCCCTTAATGGATTTCCCATATTAAAACAATTATTTTCTTTTAATAATGCGGGAGACCCGCATCCATTCTTCATATTCAGTCCTCCACATTTGAGGGCTTTTAATTCTTTTATGAACTAAAAGCAAACACCTATACTAACCAAAGCTTAACAATTAGATTGAGTAACGGTTCCTTTGTCTAATTACACAACAGTAGCCTTAACAGGGAAATGTTACATCTTCATGTCTACTTCATAGTTAACATGACATTCCAAGATGAAGTCATCTATCCCATCACTTTACCTGGTTGTTGAGGCATGAGCAATGATATTTCCTCCAATAGGTTTTTTAGGATCTGCAGCAAACATGGCTGCTCCATCCACTTGGGCTACCACCTGGTTGGTGATTACCACTGCTACACCAAACTGATGGACAAAGGATAAATGTTATTTTTTGTGGCCAGAGACATTCCAAGGACTTTACTGCTGCCACTCCTTTCCCTCACAAACCAGTGAATAACTCAAGTCTCTCTTCATATCTGAAATCTTGATGATACCAGGCCCTGGTGTCCTGGCCTCCTAGCAAGACTCCTGGAATCCGTGGCCCCTGAAAGTAGTTATTCTCTGTCCCTACCCGACAACTTACCTCATCAGCAAGTCGCAGAAGCATCCGCAGAAACCTGGCCAAGTGCATCTGCCTGGCTGAAAGTTCACCTCGACCGGAATAGTCTGTTCTGTAGAGGGCAGTGGCACTATCTACAATCAGCAGTGCATACCTACAGGGAACAGGGGTTCTCTGAAGCCTATATCTAGCTTATGTCAGATTCTGCTTCCTCCCTCCTACTATGCTAAAATTTCATATTCACAGTTAGACGTGTATATAGATGTTTCATTAACATATTTGTATAGTGCCCGGCCAGTGTGGCTCACTGGTTGAGTGTCAATCCATGCACCAAGAGGCCACGGGTTCGATTCCCGCTCAGGGCACATACCCAGGTTGTGGGCCCGATCCCCAGTGGGCAGCATGCAGGAGGCGGCCAACTGATGTTCTCTCTCATCAATGTTTCTATCTCTCTCCCTCTCCCTTCCTTTCTCTCTAAAATCAATAAAAGAATAAAATCTTAAAAAAAATATATTTGTATAGCATTCATGTCTCAGGTACCATATAACAGGTAAAATTTCCAACAAGGTCAGGTGGATTATGGTTTCTTTTTTTAAATTTTATTTATTTATTTTTAGAGAGAGAGGGAGAAAAAAAAAAAAAGAAATATCGACTTGTTGTTCCACTTATCTGTGCATTCATTGGTTGCTTCTTGTATGTGCCCTGACCAGAGCTCAAACCCAAAACCTTGGTGTATCAGGACGACACTCTAACCAACTGAGCTACCCGGCCAGGACTATAGCTTCATTTTTTAACAGTGACTTGACTTTAACCACAAAGCAAGAGTGTCAAAATAGGAACTAAAACTTAAATCTCCCTATTTCTAATTCAAGCTACTATCAGTGTGGTCAAATAGCCTACATAAGATTCAGGGTCAGGGAGCATATTTGGTGTCTTCTACTGAGCACATACCTGGACTCTACCATCATAGCTGATGCTTGATAAAGCAGCTGGGTCTGGTGGTCTGTGTTGAACCCACGAGCATATGCTACATTATCTAGGACATCACTACCAGAGAGGCCATATCTAGGAGAGAGGAGAGAATAATTTTAGGCTGCACACAGAACTCAGACAGATGAGAAATTCATCTCTAATAAAGGAAACAATGTTCTCCTGGAAAGACCAAGGGCAACAAGACAGATTTGAGACTGAAACAAAAAAAATGAATCACTCAAAGATCTATTAAATTCATATAAACTTATTACACAGGAATTAAATCTTCTAAGCAAGGACTCAAACTCTTTTTTTCTTTTTTTATCCTCACCCGAGGACATTTTTCCATTTTTTGTTCAGATAGAATGGGAGGGAGAGAGAGAGAGAGAGAAACATCGACGTGAAGAGACACATTGAGTGGCTGCCTCCCGCACGACCAACCAGGGCCAGGGACAAATCGCAACTGAGGTACATGCCCTTAGCGGGAACCGAACCCGGGTCTCTCTGGACTGCAGGCCGACACTCTAACCGCTGAGCCAAACCGGCCAGGGTAAGGACTCAAACTCTTAAGACATTCAAGAGAAAAAAGTATATATCTTTTTTCTTGCTAGTAATTATAGTTATACCTCAATAATGATTTTTTTCCCTTTGCATTTAAAAAAGGCAAATAAAATATCTCTTATTTTCTTAGAACAATCTGTATTTTCTCACCTTTATAACTGCTACCTAAGACATGGTTTTCATTCTCATTAAATGTACCATAACGGAGCTCCATTTCTTCAAAGATAATTTGATTTATGCCTGCACTTACATAATAACTTCACTGTACCTCTCAAATACATGTGATTCTCCCTCTTCTGCACTTCTAAAAAAATCTGATTTAGGTCTTTTTATGACACTTGTGAGGAGCTACACTGCCATTCTTTGACTAGATTACAAATTCCTTGAGGGTGAACACTAAGCTTGTCTACCATAGTACATTTTTTATACCTAATAAATTCTGAATGTTGCTAAGTAAAGATTTTACTCACAATGCATACAAAAAGAGAATCATATATGTTACTTTAACCCAAGTCATATTTTCATATTAATGTCACCTAAAATATAGTCCAAAATATAACACTGACTCCCTTAATATAATAGTTCAAAAGAGAATCTGTTTAGCCTGGCCAGTGTGGCTCAGTGGTTGAGCATCGACCCATGCACCAAGAGATGGCTGGTTTGATTCCTGGTCAGGGCACATGCCCAGGTTGTGGGCCAAATCCCGGGGGGGGGGGGGGGGGACATGCAGGGGGCAGCCAATCAATGATCTCTCTTATCCATGTTTCTATCTCTCTCCCTCTCAAATCAATAAAGAAAAAAAAATTAAAGCCCTGGCCGATCTGGCTCAGTGGTCAGTGTGTCGGCCCGCAGACCAATGAGTCACGGGTTTGATTCCAGTACCTCAGGTGCTGTTCGTCCCAGCCTTGGTCGGGTCGTGTGGAAGGCAACCAGTTGATGTATCTCTCTCTCACTGATGTTTCTCTCTCTCTCTCCCTCCTTCCCACTCTTTCTGATGACAAATGGAAAAATATCCTGGGTAAGGAATAAAAAAGAAAGAGAGAATCTGTTTAAACAAGTTAATGTGCTATAATTCTTTGAGAACCAAAAGTCTCTGTTTATGATTCCATCAGTCTTTAAAGAAGCAGTCTATTTTATGTGGTGAGTCTGATCATTACAAAAACATACACTGTGTCAAACCTATTTTTCTGAAATTTAGCTTTATTTATTGGTTTTCCTCCCCAAAAGAAAAACAAAAGAATGTTCTAGCACTTGAAATAACACTGCAGTAAGCTAAATCTTGATATCAGGAAATGCCACTCTACCCAATTGCATTTTCCACACCATACAATGGATTCTTCATATTAGGCACACATAGTCCTGGCACTTTCCTGGACATTTCATCTGCTATTCTTCACCATCATCAACATAAATGAAAAGCTAGCCCTTGCATTAATTATTAATTAAGTCTGGGCCTGAAAGGAGATGGAGAACAGAATTTTACCTTGGGATCCTGACCAAATAAAACAGGAATAAGAGATAAAATTTTACATATTTAATTAATGGCTATATGATTTAAAAATGTTTTTTTAAAAATTGATGTTAGAGAGAGGAAGGTAGAAGGAAAAAGACAGAAACACCGATGAGAGAGAACATCGACTGGCCGCCTCCTGCATGCCCCCCACTGCGGATCAGGCCCACAACCTGGGCCTGTGCCCTGACCAGGAATGGAACCAGCAACCTCTTCGTGCATGAGTTGATGCTCAACCACTAAGCCACACCAGCTGGCATGGCTGTAAGATTTCTATAAAAATTCAAGAGGCACCCGGCCAGAATGGCTTAGTTGGCTGAGCATCAGTCCCATGAGCCAAAAAGTCCCTTGAGCAGAAAAGTCACCAGTTGATTCCTGGCCAGGGCACGATCCCCACTAGGGGACGTGCAGGAGGCAGCAGATTGATGTTTCAATCCCTCTCCCTTATTCTCTAATATCAATAAAAAAATTTTTTTAAAAAAAGGATTCAAGAGGCCCAAGTATTGTACTACATACATTTTCTAGTCCTGCCTCAAGAAAAATTGATGTTGTCTACTATTAGGAAGAGAGATTATCTTTTGCTATCAGAAGAACATGGATGGTTTACAAAAAAAAAAACAAAAAAAACAACAAAGCTAATCCTGGCTTTCCTCTTAGCAGCGTTCCCAAAGACAACTATGAGGACCTCTGTGCTTAAGTTCCTAAAGCAACATGGAATTTTCAATTCTCACAATTTGAAAAAAGTTGGTTGGAAATAAGCATCCCCTCTCATAGTATTTCCAGAACTTCCTCAAAAGATAAGAATAACCTGGAACACCTGTTAAAAAATAAAAATTCTTGGGCCTAAACAAGACTTAATGAATCACAATTTTCAGGGAAGACACATAAGAATTTGTATGCTTAACAAATACCTTAGGTGATTCTTAACACATAAATTTGAAAAACTCAGCTCTATCAACTCAAGGTTCTGTCATTCTTTCATAGTACTTCAAAGAACTTTAAAAAAATGTGGTGACACTGTAGCTAGCAACTGTGACCATGGTTCTCAAACCTCAGCAAGCATCTTGATTACCTGGAGAGCTTGTTAAAACAGATCGCTGGACCCTATCCTCAGTCTGTTTCTGATTCAGTAGATACTGACCTACTTTAAGTGTAAACTTCAATGACTTTCTAGTAAATTTGAGAGTTGTACAACTATCATCACAATCCAATTTTAGAACACTTCCATCACCCCAAAAAGATCTCAAATCTATTTGTAGTTACTTCTGTTCCTACTCCCAACCCCAGGCAACCACTTGATCTACTATCCTTAAAGATTTTCCCCTTTTGGAAATTTCATATAAATGGAATCATATACAGTATGTCTAGCTTCTATCATCTAGTATGTTTTTGAGGTTCCTCCATGTTGTAACACATATTGGTACTTCATTCCTTTTTATGGTTGAATAGTATTTCATATATATTGGAAATACTACATCATGGATAAAAAAATCTTGTATATTCATTCACCAGGTGATAGACAATGGGTTGTTACCAGTTTTTAAAGATTATAACAATACTATAAACATCCACATACACGTCTCTTTGTGGACATGTTTTCACATCTTTTGGGTACATAACCAGAGTGAAACTGCTGCATCATAAGGTAAATTAGTTTAACTGAGATACTCTTTTCCAAAGTGACCACCATTTTACATTCTCAACAGCAATGTATTAGGGTTCAAGTTTCTCCACATCCTCCCAACACTTGTTATTTAAAAAAAAAAATTTTTTTTTCTTTATTGATTTTTTAGAGAGAGAGAGGAAGGGAGAAGGACAGACAGAGACATCGATGAGAGAGAAAGAACACTGACTGGCCACCTCCTGCATGTCCTGCACTGGGGATTTGGCCCACAACCTGGGCATATGCCCTGACCGGGAATTGAACCGGTGACCTCTTGGTGCATGGGTTGATGCTCAACCATTGAGCCACATTGGCTGGGCGTCCATCTTTTTTTAAAAAATCCTCACTGGAGGATATGTTTAGAGAGAGAGGGAGGGGGAGGGGGGAGAGGGAGGAAAAGGGAGAGAGAGAAAGAGGGAGAAGGAGGGAGAGAAAGGGAGGGAGGGAGAGAGAGAGAGGAAGGGAGAGAGAGGGAGGGAGGGAGGGAGAGAGAGAGAGAGAGAGAGAGAGAGAGAGAGAGAGAGAGAGAGAGAGAGAGAAACATTCATCGGTTACTTCGCATACACATCCCAACTGGGGATGGAACCTGCAACCTAGGTATATGCCCTGACCAGGAATGACTGGGAATCAAACCCACAACCTATTGGTGTATTGGACGATGCTCTAACCAACTGAGTCACTGGGCCAGGGCTTGTTACTATCTTTTTTATTACAGCCATCCCAGTGGTGTATCTCACCATGGTTTAAAACTTTATTTTTCTTTATTGATTTTAGAGAGAAAGGAAGGGAGAGGGACAGAGAGAGTCAGAAACATCAATGAGAGAGAACATCGACTGGCCACCTCCTGCATGCCCCCACTGGGGATCTGGCCCACAGCCAGGGCATGTGTCCTGACCGGGAATCAAACCGGTGACCTCTTGGTGCATGGTCGATGTTCAGCCACTGAGCCACACCAGCCAGACTCACCATGGTTTTAATTTGCATTTCCTTTGACTAATGATGATGAGTATCTTTCCATGTGCTTACTGGCCATTTGTATATCTTCTTTAGAGAAATGTCTTTATAAATCTTTGCTCATTTTTTAATTGGGTTAATTTTTTATTGTCTGGTTTCAAGAGTTATTTATATATTATGGATACCAGACTCTTATCAGAGTTTTCTCCTGTTTCTTTTCCTCCCTAAGAGTTATAGTTTTAGCTTTTACATTTAAGATTATTATCTTAACGCCCTGGCTGGTTTGGGTCAGAGGTTAGTGTGTCAGCCTGCGGACCAAAGAGTCATGGGTTTGATTCCAGTCAAGGGCACGCTATATCGGTTATAGTTTGGTCCCTGGCCCTGGTTGGGGTCGTCTGGGAGGCAACCAGTCGAAGTGCCCCACTCTCACATCGATGTTTTTCTCTCTGTCTCTCTCCCTCCCTCCCACTCTATCTGAAGATAAACGGAAAAATATC